>CM021768.1:16302939-16571450 GCA_011076525.1 Nettapus auritus
CCCCCCCCCCCCGAGCCTCTCCCCGCCGCGGGCCATTTTGAGCGGCCGCCCGCAGGCCTCCCGCACTCACCGCCCGCCGCTCGCCCGGCTCTCGGTGCGCTGCTCTCCCCGGGCTTCCCCCCCCCCCAAACCGGGCTCGGTCCCGGCTCTCCCCCTCCCTCGGCTCCGTGGGTCCGCCAAGAGCCGCAGCGCCGCCCGCCCGCCGCTCCCCTCAGGCGGCCATTTTGTGCTCCATTGTTACCAAGGAACGGGGGGACCGGAAGCAGCCGCCGACAGCGGAAGTGAAGGCTCGCGCCCCCCCTCTCTACGCATGCGCCGACGGCGCCTCCAAGGCCGGGGCGGGGGGGCCGCTCACCAACGAGAGGAGCGTGGAGGACCTCCGGGGAGGATAGAGCGGCCTCGGCGCTGGCCGTGCAAGGCGGGGGGGGCGCCGCCATTTTGAAGAGGGGCAAAGGCTGAGGGGTGGGGGGGGACGAAGCGATGGCCGCCCTCTGCCCACCGCCCTCGGGCTCGGTGGAGCTGTTAATGTTCATGACTGGCAGTTTTCGTGTCCCCACAAGAGCCAGGCCTGTTGGCACGGGGGCCATTTCACGTCACCTCACAGCCCAAGGGCAGAGGTGCCAGCTCTTGAGGCGGGCAATGTCCAGCATTCCCAAGCTAGTTCTTATTTTTTGAGGAAAAACAAAATAGCAGCGAGGCTGTTAAAGATGTTCACCTTCCTCACTCTCTAGATGTACCAGGGTTTCCCCTCATCTCACTCAGGCTATGCTACATGTTGCTGACCTGGTGTCATGCGTTAAAGACGCTCCTCACGCCACAGAAAGGCTAGATGTGAAACCTAATTAACCAAACACCGCACTTCCCATGTTCTGTAAGCCTGCTGATACGTTAGATATCTCTGTAGTTCCACTCACTGAAGCTGAATTCCACCTGTTAGCTCCAGGATCAGCGCGTCTCCCTTGTGAGAGGCTGGCGGAGCAGCAGAATCAGAAATCAATAAGACACAGCAGGAAGAAAACTGTAGCTGAAAAGAAATAGGAGGGAAAAAAAAAAAAACAATGAGCTCATTTTTGAACCCATGGGGGCTGGACTGCCACACTGAGTACTAGCACTGGTTTAAGAAGAGGGAGAGGTTAAGGATTTGCAGAGAACAGATGGGATTCCTTTAGAAATTTGAAAAGATCCCAATTTACTGACTCAAAAGTATCTCTTGAAAAGGCCATTAGGAGCAGTAAAACAAACTTCCATGAGCGTCGTCTTTATTTTTGAGCAAGAACCAGAACACAGAGGAAAAGCATCTTTGTGAGGATTTATGTGGTTTCAGAAAGACCACGGGAGACCTTTGGTTCTCCTTGTGGTACTTCATGGATAACAGTAGTCAGATTGTTGTCAAGTTGAGGGGGGGCGGGTAGCATTCCAAGTTTGTTGAAACTTAAATGTGTAGAAGGAGACAAGCCCAACGACTGATGTAAACGAAGCATTCTTAAATAATCACAGTTCACATTTTCCCCTTCAGATTTGAGAACTCAAAAGGCAATGACAGTGTTTGTGCTAGAGAGAATGGAGTTCGGTTAGATTTTTTTTTTCTTTTCTCATCAGTTTCACTTGCTACAGGATGGGACCAGGAATGGAAATGGATTAGAAACTCGTTGATAATAAGACCATGATGCCAAAAGCATAATTAATGGAGAGCAGGAACAATCCCGTTTCTATGTGGATCAGATATACATCCCCCACTGTGTTTTTGTTGAATTACATGGAGCATAAAGCATGGAAGTTTGTTCCAGCTGCAGGTGGAGGGATGATTCCCGATACAGTTGTAATAAAAAGGTGATACCTAACCCAGAATAAAACTTGCTTACAGAAGGTTAAGCTGTTGTTTGTTTGTTTGTTTTTAGAGCAAATGGGAGATAGCACAGTGAGTTAAATCGCATCAATGCTTTGTATCATTGCTCCATTATGGATCCTTCATTACAGTTAGATTTACTGTAGGGTCAAACCACGACCTAACAAATCTGTTTTTAGTGGTCAACATGAGTAAAATTAGAAATAAAATAAAATAAAATAAAATAAAATAAAATAAAATAAAATAAAGTAAAATAAAATAAAATAAATAAAAAGGGAGGAGTAGGGGGTAAATTTAATGTCAAAAAAAGCAATCTTGCAGTTTTAATGGGCCGAAATATTTGCTGTTGGGAAAAGTCATCTTAGAGCTGTTCCTGACATATGATGAACAGATTTTTTTCTGTAGATAGATTGCAGTGCTTGGAGAATCTGTCCCATGAAGAAAGAAAGATCCCGTGGCTGAGCATGTAAGCTTTCTTTTCTGACAGCCATCTTTGAAATAGGTAAAAAATTAATTCCGCTGTAAAACATCAGTAATTCAAGGAGCAGATGATCAGCAGACAATTGATCCATTTTATCACGGAAAGCCTTGTGCTGACAACTGATAAGAAAGCCACTGAGTGTGAGTATTGGCAATCAGGAAATCAGCAGGATGCCCACCAGAGTACTCCGATGAGAGACCTCAAAGAACTGAAGAACTAGAAGGAGATGCAACTGTGACAGAGACTTAAGCGTGAAAGTGAATCCTGTATTTCTCCCTGCCTTTTCTGAATACGAGGCAAGGTCAGAGCGGGATAAAAGTGGCTTTGTTATACACCAGTAACCTAAGCAGCAAAATGTTAGGATTATTGAGCAAATGGGAGGTGGAGCATCTTCTTTTATTTGAACCAAAGGACGATGTTTTGTGCTCCTGGTGCAGCCTCAGAGTATTTTATGACATCTGGCAAGTAGTTTTGTTTGTTTGTCTCTTTCTTTTTCTCTCAATAGAATATTTTTGAGTGAATAACCTTACTGAAAGTCTAGAACATCATCAAATTGAAAGCAACAGAGGAATGAAGCATGCAATACTTAGGGTAGATACTTACCAGTTTGCTTGCAGATGAAAAACCCAGTGATGTACTCCTGAAGTACACTTCACTTCAGAAGTAAAATCTTGTAGCTGAGGTCCAGGGCAGACAAATGGGGGACAAGTACCTCCCCACCCACTGCACTGAGAGGATTTGTGAATGCCCTTACAGGGTTGATGAGATTCAGAATAAGTTCTGATTTTTGAAAACTGCTTAGTAGATTTCATTGTCCGGTTTGCATTATTAACAATTAATGACCTGTGCACACACATCTCTTTGGCAGCTTTGAAAAAAATTAGGATCAGCATAGCAGTGTATTTCAAAGATATTGTAGGGGAAAACATGTTTGCATAGAGAACTTTTCAGTATGGGGAAGAAATTCCTAATCTATAGCAAAAGCTTGGTGTAATTCATCCTTAACTGCCTGTCTGCAGTTTGGTAATGAATGTTCAGCAAAGGAGAATTACAACACCTTTCCATCGTAAGTTTAATGTCGTTTCCTTCAATGAGGGTAAATAAATTTGCTTTAGATCCCCTTGGGTCTTAAAAACTGGTTGTTTAGTATGCAGCGATAGATGAGGAAAACTGTTTGCTTTTTTTTTTTTTTTTTTTTTTTCTAGAAATGTATTAAAATAATTTATTCACAATATAGATAAGTAATAATCCAAATGCAGTGAGGTGAGAAAAATCTGAATCTCTTGGGAGCTTCTAAACCTGAAGAAAAAAAAATAAAAAATAAAAAGAAAGAAAGAAAAAAAAAAGACCTGACAAACTGACACACTCAAATCCTTCTATACTCAAAGTATTAGCAGAGCCAGGCACTGGGCAGGCAAATGAAGCCGCTTTACACTAACGTACCAGCCCAGAACAAACCTGGGAGGAGTCCTAAGGTTATAGCAATTGCTAACAGTCTAACTTTTCTATTTTCTGCTTCAGTACTGCCTACATTGTTTTACAGTGCTCACAACAGGCCATCTTCTTCGTTGGACAAGTTACCTTCCGGTGGAGGGAGAAGCCTGGGTTTATGTCATACAACCAAATATTTTCCATTCAAGCCATATCTCAGAGGATATTCAAGCTGGTCATGTTTAAATAAGCAGATCTGGCATCAAAGAGATTTAAAGTGCTGAAGGAATAAAACCTTGCACCTTTGGGAGGCATTTTTAAGTTTTCAGTAATTTGCTAGACATAAACAAATTCTGATCAGGGACCTCTTTATCAGGCAGTGCTGCGCTCTCAGGAGAGCTTAAATATTAGCTCAGGTACCATCCTGCCACATCCAGCTCCTTAATTCCCAGCCAGGTAGAACAAGTCTGCAAAAGACAAGGGGGGGATATCACACCTTGCAATGAAGCAGAGGCCTGTGGGGGGAAGTATGGCCTTTATTTAAGTAAATATGGTGTATCCCTGTTGTACTGATAGCAATTCCAAGCAAAATAACGTAGGGCTGATAAGAGGCCTCGCTAATAAACCATTTCAAGAAGATTCTGCTGTAACATTATGAAAACTAGGCTTTGTCAAGTTAACCAGATACCTTTCTTAATATCGTACTTGTCAAGTAGTAGTGCTGATATAATAAACCTTCAGTTGGTAAGACATTGATCTTGTCTTTCATAATATTTTGATTGAGAAAGAGGAACGATCTAAGTTAACGTTACAAATATTAATTGGACTGAAAGCTAACTGATGGGTCTCAGGGTGCAGCTGTGAGCAGACTCATCGCTGATCACGGCACGGTTCCCTTCTGTCGGCTCTTGACCCCGCACCACTTAATGTGTGATCAGTGACCTAAAAGAAAATACAAAATCATTACTGGTGATCTGCAGATGTACAAAGTTAGGGGCAGGTCGCCACTACAAAACCTCATCTGCATCACTTAATGAGCTGAGCCTAAGCAAACAACATGTTTTTCAGCACCACCAGATGTAAAGTCATCCGCCTAAGAATAGAGCGGCAGCTGGACTGCAGGGCGGGAGGCAAAGTCCTAGAAAACAGCGATTCAGAAGAGAAATAATCAGCTGAGCACGAGCTCCTAATGAGATGCTGTGACAAGAGGAGCTAACACTTCCCTGGAAGCCAAAAGGAGGGGACACCAAGGAAGACGAGGGAGGTTTTATTACCTCTGTTGCAGGCATGGCTGCGGAGATCCTGCAACCTCTTCACGGAGGGGGCTGGAGGAAAGCTCCCCCGAGGGCTGGACAGCACATCTTTGTGAGAAACACCCAAGGAACATGGTTCATTAAGAAATCAAATGCAGTCTGTAGGAACATACATGACAGATGTAACACCAAAGGGTTCTTAGCTGGACATCAGCACCAGGTTGCTCTATGCTGGAATATTTCCAGCAGTGGGGAAGGCTGTCCACTGAAACAACCCACCCACCTGTCCTGCTACACCAGTGTCCACCACTGGAAATACTTAATGATACGTGTGTGCTCCCAGGTACAGGAGAAGGTCATTTCCAGTCCTCTCACCTCCTTGTTTAGATTTCGGCCGTCTCTGTAACTGGCTACAGCTTTCCAACACGTTTTTCACCTGTGCAACTTTTTCAGCATGAGCTGTAGCTGCTCTGAGCAGCACAAGCTGTGGGGCAATCCGCATTCACAAACAAACAAACAAACAGAACAGCTTTAGTGCTGGCCCTTGGCTCTAACTCCGTGCTGTAAGAGCAGTATCAGCCACCGAGAAACTTAAGCGTGTTATGATGCAAGGGCACCTCCAAATAACATCAGCTTATTCCTGTCCCTTTCGAAAGCAGTGGGTGCCTGCTGGGTTTTGCTGTTGTTTAGGGGAATGAGGGCCGTGGGCAGGTTTTATTTTCTCGTTTCATTTGTTTGTGTTGGTAAACTAGAGTGGAGGTTTTCTGAAGTGCTCATTGTCAAAGTCCTTAAGGGAAAAACGAGAGAAAGAAAAAAGTGGAAACACGAGGTGGGGCCAGGGGGGAAAATAAATCTTTCACAGCTATTTTCCTATTCAGTGTTGATGGTCCCCCTCTTATTCACATCAAAACCACACTTTTGGAGGTCCCTCACCAGTCCTCACTCAATTCAGGTGCAGTTTCTAACATCCCATGTGTCGTGCGAGCGCGAGGGGGTGACTTGGCTCTGCCATCTGGTTAATCACACGAGTAGCAGGGGGATGCACAGAGGGCTTGTGCCTCATCCTTTCTGCAGCTGTTTCAAAAGCAAGTGGTAATTCCTCTCTCAACGTTTTGCTCTTTCTGGGAATTTAAAAATAACTTGCCTAATGAAGCAGTGCTGAGCAGCTCCTGTGTCCCGACAGATAGGAGTGAAAAGCTTTGGTTTAAAATGCAAAGTCACCTGTGGTGGCAGTGCCTTTGAACAAGTCCCCCAAGGCCACATTTCAAATAATCCCAGGGCCGGCTGAAATTAATGCAGAAAGAAATTCAGAGAAACGTGGGAGAATCACACTGGAGGGCCTGGGACTGCAGAAGACAGTCCTGGGTGAGCTGCAGTCAGGCACATGCTCTCATACCCCATTAGCAGAGCCACTTAATTACTCTGTTGCAGGCAGGGTTCGATGTGTGTGTTGTGTATCAGGGACATCCAGAACTTGAAAGAGTGAGGCAATCACTGAATGTTTTACAAAGATTAATGAACCTGTCCTCCTTGTCCCATCTTAGGGCAACGAGAAGCCAGAAGCTATGAGCTCTGACATCCCAGAGGCGTCCTACCTGTAGGGAAAACCCATCTGGAAATGGAGGTGCTCCACTTCACCAGGACACGAGCCTCTGGAGCCATGGCATGGACCGGCTCCAGCTGCGCCTGCCTCAACAGGACAGGCCTCGTGAGAACTGCCGAGGAGGAACATCCCTGTACTTCCAAGAGTAGCTGTGGAACTGGCTACAAAAACAAACAGAATGATGTGCTGGGAAGGAAAACTGCTATGAAAAGGCAGGCGTGGGGGCCAGAGGGATACTTGGCTCTTAGCCTGGGCCAAGACTGAAGATAGAAACCCTTCCCCTGCCCACTTCTCACTTTCTTAGCCTCTTGGATTGATTTTCAACATACTGTTTTCTTGTTCTTCAGAATTAAATCATTTTAAGTGTAAGTCCTTGAGGTTTCAGGTTTACTTCTGTGGGTTCCATAATGCTTATCAGAGAGTAAATGTTATTCTTTCTGGTATATCAATGATACAATCTTCCCCCCCCCCCGGGGGGGGGGGGGGTGGGGGGTTCTTCAAATCAATTCTCATTTTTCTTTTATTGCTTCTGATGCCCTTGGCACTGTGGAGTGACAGAGCCTGCTCCCAGGGTAACTCAGTGAGCTCAGCTGCATGAGAGGTGATCGTTGGTCCTAAAGGCTGATGGTTTTATCCAGGCCATAAAGGACAGGGAAAGTAGTTGTCAGAGGAATTTGCCAGGCAAAGACTCACGCTGCCACCGGCGTGAGCCTACAAGATGCATATGATAAGCAGCATGTCCGTGTTTTATTGAGTTGTCTTTATGAAATGCCAGCTCTAGGATGCAGTTCATTAGCCCCTCGAATCTTGCGCCAAATACTCTGTAGTGTAAAAGGACCAACTGAAGCCAAAATAGGACTGTGCATTTCTTCAGCTTTGTGCTCCTGTAAATAACTGGGAGACGACGGACTTCTATCACTGGGATGCAACTGCTTGAAGACTGGTTGTCTCCCTCCCTCTGTACAGAGTAACGAACGTTATCTCCTTGGCGTGGACCTCTGAGGACATTGTCCATAGCCGTGGCCCAGGCACCGAGCACCATGGCATCTTCACGTGCAAATTCCTTACGCGCAAGCACACTCATGCACGAGGTTGATGCTTCTCAGGACACTGTGGCAGCTTCTCAGGACGACCCTGAGGTCCAGCTCTCCGGGAGATTTTCCACTAGCAGCTGCAGCTGAGGCTGCCCTTTGGTCTCCTTGGGAGGCAGAAATCCCAGCGGCTACGTCCACACCACGGGGCTTGACCTCCAACAGCTGCCGATCACCGCTGCTGATCCTTTCCCCTGGCAGCCGACTCGACATACCGCTGCTCCAGCAGCTGCCTGCCACAAACACGTACCCTTATCTCTCAGCCTGCAGTGTGCACTCAGTCTCTTTATTTCCCTTCATGCAATCATCAGACATTTCTGCGTTTCATCGTGATAAATACCAGACTGTTGAATCTCTAGGGCTGCCAAGAAACGCATCCCGGCATAGCACAAATAGAGCTGCTATTTTTTTTTTTTTTTTTTTTAATTCCTTCCTTTAGTTTAACATTTATTCCTGCTATTGTTGTCCCTAGAAGGATAAATAGGGCTGCATGTTGCTAGCAAGTTGCTCCAAATACATTAGGTGAAAGAATAAATAACATGACGTACCGAAGGCTATGAAGACCAGATATATAGAGGTGGTTGAGCAAAGGGTGTGATAACGTGCTGCTCATCGTACAGGTGCACCAGTGCTCACTACAGGATGAAATTAGATTGAGCCATCTCCCGGTCTGCAGGTAATGCACCTGACACTGCTCAGATTTTCTTCTGCCTGTGCAGGTGGAGCGCTGAGACAGGAGCACGTCCATCGCAGCCCTGCACGCCAAAAAAAGGTTTCAGTGCTCGCACTGCATTGCACAGCGTAAGGCACGAGGGGTCCTGGTCATCACCGCTGTGCTGCTACTTCTGAAGATGTCTTTCCTATTTCCATTTCCCAAGTGCCAGAGGTTTCTCTTTCCCCTCCTCTCAGAGGGGATGGAAGATGTGCGGGGTGGGAAGAGATAATGTTCTAGGTCATCATCCAGAGGCACGCGCAGCGATGCTGAGTGACCCTCTGAAGGGGAGGTGCTTTGATGGAGTGAGCTGGCTTTGCCTGTCGACTGCTGCCTGCCACTGCAATAACCTGTGCTGCATTTTCAGACAGCAGGACAGTGCTCGGTCTGGCTGGCCCCCTGCTACCAGCGTTCCTTCTCGGCCAGCCTGCAGCCACCACTCCTGCCGCACGGCCTAGCTGTAGCATCCTGTGCGCTGCAGAGATCTCATCCCGCAGGTACTTCTTGCTACTGGATTTTGCTGCCTGCATAGCCACACACCCCTGCTGTTATCTGCATTGAGAGGCAGGAGCCTGATCCTGCACAATCCCGCAGCCTAGAACTGAATTCTGATGGCAATCATGCAAAGCACCAAGGCCTGGATTTCAGCCTTTCCTCGAGAACACGTGGACTTCTCCTCAAGGATATCCTTACAGCCTAGCGGAGCAGGAAGCACTCCTCTTTCCTGCTGGTATTATAAAATGAGTTTTTACCCAGGGTCTGATCTTCCATTCTTGAGCCGTTTCCAAGAGCTGTGTTCAGCCTCGAGGCTGAAGGTTCCTGCAGCTGGTGATGGCCACCATGCAGAACACAAAGCCCTGCTGCCCCTGCCCAGGGGCATCCCAGCTCACCACTGGTGTGGCTGCAGGATTTCACGCAAGGCCTGCTTGAGGATAATGAGGTGGAGAGCAGGCAGGCCTCAGCATGTCCTGCTGGGCTGGAATGGTGACTGCTGACCAGCAGCTCCTGCAGAAGGGTGGAAGGGAAGGAGGACACTTGGGGTGGCACGGGGAGCCCAAAGAGAAGAGGACAGCAGGACAGAGGTGTTAGCAGGGAGATAAATTCAGCACAGGCTGAAGGAGGTGAGTGTTTGAGAAAAAAGTACTTAGGTGGTAAGAAAGTGGTGAGAACTGGGGGAGAAATATAATGAAAAGGGAAAAATAATGATTTTACAGCTTGACCAGTAATGAAGCCAAAAGAGAAGAGGAAGAATCTGACCACTGCAATTACGTCCTCATGCCCAGGACCCTGGTACCATAAGGACGTAACAACTCGTACCATCTGGGAGACATTATGGTGAAGAATACCACCAAACACTGGCAAATACATTCCTTGCCTTGCGAGGAGTGAGGCCTTTTTCTGAATTTCCTCCAACCATTCTGAGCCTCAGCTCCTTCGCTCCCATTTGCAAGCACTTCTCTCTCCCTTGTAGGCAGCTACCACGTCTTCATGTGTCACTGGCTGCGTAACTGCAGCTAGGGAGAGTAAAATGACAAAAACTGAAGGAAAAAAAAGGCAAAGAAACGACACACGGATGTTTCACTGCATTTTGCAGTAAAGCACAGTGACTCCAGACCAGTACCACTACCACACATTTAGACCATGTAAGCAATAAAATAAACATCACAGCAGACAATTCAGGCCCCTGGGACCCGGAGCATCCTAAGCCAGCAGCGATGCAGGAGGCGCAGGAGCCAAGGTTCGGCTCCGTGGCAATGTGGCAGCATCCACGCTTAGCCTCTGGCCCTGTACCAGCAGCTGCCGATGCTCCTGCAGAAGCTCACTGGAAACCTTTTTTCCCTCCCCCAATTAAGTGAAATTTATCACGGAATTCAAATACCGTGGAAATGACCCAAAGGCAGGCTGATGATGCAATTGCAGAAGCTCTCTTTCCTTAGGAAATCAGCCTAAACCGCTAATGATTGGAGAAATGGCCTCACAGCCTATTATTTGGTGGCCATTTACATTTCAAGGTCTCCATCTCCTTTCTCGTGTGAATCCTTCCTTTCGTGTAATTAAAGCTTATGAGCTGGAGACTCATTTTTAAGGTACCCTGTTCTATTGATCTGTAATGGCACTTTAGAGGTGAAAACTAATTATATTAGATTTTAATCAACTCAGCTTTGGTCATGGATAATGCTTTCACCTGGAGGAATCAAACTGACTGTCTCTCGCCTTTTTCCTATTTATATTTTAGCTTCATTGTTCAAGAACAATGTAGTGTCTTCATTCTGGAGGAATTAGTCATTTACTGTACGTAGGAATCTTCAGCATGGAGTAATCTCGCCATATTCAGCCGAGCAGGTAAGCACATACTGAAGTCTACAATTAAAATCCTTAATTAAATCCTTAAATTAAGCACACACTTAAACGCTTTGCTAAAGAGGGATATAATCTCTAACATGCTTAAGATAAAGTGTGTGTTTAAGTGCTTTATTGAACTGGTGCAGCACAAAGTATGTTCCTGAGCAAGGCTGCCATAGGTGTAATCCCACCAAAACCCTGTCCATTTGCCCGCGTCCCTTTACTGACACCAACCCCACGAGGCCCCTTTCTGGCAGCTCCCACCTGCAATTTGTGGTGTGTAAAAACCCATCGGGCTGGGTCCAACAAAGCTCGGGGGCTTTGCCTGGTGCCCCTGCAGAGCTGGGCTGAGGCTGATATTAGCTAAAAGTTACCTCTTGCAATTGGCTCGCCCCGCACGGATGGATGGTGGTTCATCCAGCAGCTCTCAGCACTTTAGTTCTAGCTCTGTGCATGTGAAATAAACGCAGTAGATAAGCACTTTCACAGGGCCCTTTCTGTAACATTACTCAGGCTCTGCTGCGTAATTAAATTTGTTTTATTTGGGTCAAAGATCTGGAGCGCGCGCATTTAGTGGGTGCCTTATTTTATAGGGTAGCTTTCGCCATATTTTATTTATTTTTATATATGGGAAGCTCTCCACTGGAAGGAGCACTGCCATGACAAAACCCTTACCTTTAAAAGGCTGCAAAGCTGGGGCTGAGCATGCAAATGGTGTTGAATTTTAACCCTCATCTGCCCTTCGCAGCCGGGCAGTTTGTCTCCTGCTCAGCACAGTGCTGCTGAGGTTCCACTGCCCATCCCCATCTGCTCCGTGCCCACCTGTGCCCTCACCCTGCTCTAACTTCAGAGGGATCTGCACAGCAAAAAAAAAGCAGCTTCCCCTGCACATCAGAAGCAGGCTGAGCCCCAAGCTGCCCCACTGGCCCATCTGTATGGCCGTGCCACCCTCCCCACACCAAGCCCTGTGGTCCCCACAGCAGGGATGTGGCAGCGGGCACTGGGTGTTGCTCTGCAGCATTGCTCCTGGCTCCCCAAAGCCCTTACCTGGCAATCCTGCCTCGAGCAGCGCCCCGTGCCTCAGCCCAGTTAGATGCAGCTTCACAAAGGCGATTTGCTCCCGAGATGCTCTGTGGGCTCACTAGGGCATTCGTTCTGCTTACATTGCACTTCCGATAGGCTAATAAAAAAAATAAAAATCAAATTAAAGCCTCTACAAAACAGCCTGTGAAGGCAGCAAAGGAAACTAAAGCTACAGTCACTTCATGGAGCAGCCTAAGCACTGTCAGCTTCAGCCTCAGACAGTGACAGGGGAGCACTGGGGTTCCCCTGTGCTGCCCTCCCCATGCAGGAGAAACTGCTGCTAAGAGGAAACCAGAGAAATTGGGTATTTCCCAAGAAATGCCCGTCCCACTGGGACTATGGGGCTGGAAACTGAAAGAGCAACTTTGCTGCCTTGCACTGGGGAAGATGGAGAAAACTTTTTCATTTCAGCGAGCGGTTGGGTTTGGCTGCCCGGCGTTTTGTGGGTGCTCGCTGCTGTGCTCAGCAGCATCTCGGCACGTCCCCGGCTGTGTCCCCAACTCACCGGATGGCTTCTCCGTACCCACAGCAGGAGCTGAAGCCCAGCAGCAGGCTCTGGGTTGCGCTGACACAACACTGCCCAGGATTTGGGAAACATTCGTGCCAGCTCTCCAGCCCTTGCACCACTGATCCCCCTCCCCACGGGGCCGTGCACTGCTTTCTGCAGGCAGAGGGTTTGGGGAGCCCTCGCCCCACTGTTCCCATCACTCAGGAAAGGAAAAATGATGTTTTGTCACCTCCAATTCCCATGAGGCACTGAAGACCGAGCCCGTGGCACCCCCATCCTGCAAGAACGTCTGCCCCAGCAAAGCTGCCCTGGGACAAAAACCCAGAGCCCCCGGTGCCCACGTCTCACTGCAAGGAGCCAGAGAAGCAAAAGCCACACAGGTGCTCTCCCCACTTCTTCCCATCCACCATCACACCCCTCATCTCTAATGCAATTCACAGTAATTAATGTGAACCCAATTAAGCAGGAGGGCTGCAATCAGGAGTGCATGTGTGAGGGGCGGTAGGACTGTCACTTGGTTGTTTCAGGTGGCAGCAATTTGTTTAAAGAAACGATTTCTAATATTCAATAAACGGCAGTTTTAATTTCTTCTTCATACATGATCTTAAAATGAGATTTTAAATTTTTTTATTTATTCCATAAACAATATAACAAAACTCAGCAAGTTAACAATATGACATTTTCACCATACAGAGTCAGTCACAAATATTTAAAACCTTTGCAACAAGAACAACAAAACCAAAAATATTACAAGAATAATTTACAAGAGGATCTATAAAACAGCAAAGCGCTCACAAATTTTCCAGTTTCCTTTACACAATATCACTACACTCTTTCACAACATTTCTTTTTATTACAAAATTCCCAACAAAAGTTTAATTTTTTTCTTTGTATTTTGGTTTTTAAAACCAGAAACTTTTAAGTATACATCCTTTTATTAACACCCGAAGGTGCAAAAAAAGGGAAACCTCACACATACAAACACTTCACAGCACTTTTCTAAGAAAAATATACACTTACAAAATATTTTACAAATTGGCACACTTAAAAATATACAAGATTTTGTAGGCGTCTTAGAGTGATCCTTAAGAATTATACTTCAATTGACTCTACAGAATATTTATAAAGCTTATTCTAAAAGAAAAAGGCAAATAATTTCCAAACATGTTAAAATTGCAGTGTAAAATGTTAAACAGAAATGGATATGTTACATTCATAAAAAGGGCCATTTAATATTCCTTAAATGCTCGAGGGGGGATAAAAGTTTTCTTTAGCACCATAAAACAGTAGCAACTTACTCGCGAGGTGCCTCTAGTTCTATGGAAGTTAACTCAAGGAGCAGTACATTCAAATCTCTGTAGGCAGCAGTCAGAACGGCCACAGCCAGCGCTGCGGGCAGCGAAACAGAGCATCTCCTTCGATTCCTACCCTGCTTCCCACGGGGAGTAAAAGACAAAAGGAGTTTAACTGGAATCTTTTTTTTTTTTTTTTTTTTGATTTTTTTTTTTTTTTAAATTTTTCCCTTTGTGTTTTTTAAAATTTTTTTTTTTTTTTTTTTTTTTTTCCTATCTATCGAAGAGGAGAGCTGAATACAAATTTTATTTCTTGTTTCCTTTTGCACCAAGTGTTCAAAGGCTCAGTAAACGTGTCTGGCAACCCAAGTATCCTGCGGGATGGAGGGCATCCTCCTTTTCTAGATCCAAATTCCCTTAGATGGCTGTTACTCCACTGTCATTAGTGTCACTTGTTTACCTGAGAAACAGATTTGAAAAGCCTTGCTTCTACCACAGACATTGTACTTTGTTTATTCTATATATTATTATTATTTTTTGCATTATTTTACACGCTGAAGAGATAAAGAGGCACATTCTCAAATAGATGTCAGCGCCTTGAACCATGCAACTTCCACCGGACTCCCTGGGAGCTGCATAGGCAAAGTCCAACACACCGAGTTGAGAAAGTAAGACCAAGGGCCTGATCCTGCACCGACTGAAGTCCATGCACCTGATCCTCTTCTCACTTACACTGACTTCAATGGAGTTTTCTCTCGGCTCGTGCCGGGGGCAGGCTGTGCTCCAGGAAAGCACCTGGGCGAGCGGTGGCCCCGGCAGCGGGCGCTCCTGCCCAAGTGCTTTGCTAGATTGAGCCCTCACTGAAAGAATATGGTCCGACAGGTATGGGATTAAAATGCTTAGAACATCTCTGTTTTGGTTCCTGGCTCATTGGAGCTGTAATGTTTTTTAAAAATAAAATAAAACAACCAGCTTTCCACTCCGGACAGAGCTGCGCAGCACCGCTCGCCTCCCTCCACCAAATACCTCGCTAAACCTGGTCCGTAATCCGTGATTTTCCAACAACTCTTATGTTAAAAATAATAATAAAAAAGCAACATGTAAACCTGATCAAGTTTTTATTTTTATTTTTCAAATGATTACTTGAATCCCCATCAGTGATATTTTTCTATTTACAAAACCTCTATATGCAAGTACCTCCAGCAAAACTGTGGCCTTCGGGGTCGGGCTGGCTGCTGCCGGCTCGCCGTAAGGTTTCTTTTGGGAGGACGTCGCCCTCGCTACGTATTCCCCGAAGGAAGGTCGTGTAAAACTGCCCTGGCTTGGTCTGATCTCAGCCCGTTTTCACGACCATCCTTTGCAGGCGGTTGTTTTTGAATTTTGCTGCTGATTGTAACTCGCCCAACTGCAGCGTGCCAGCACGGCGCAGTTCGAGAGGAGAGCGCGACCACGTCAGGGTACTTCCGCACGACGCCTCTACAGCAGGAGTGGGGCGAGATCAAGTAGAAAAGACATCTTAAGGGATGCTGCAGAATCAACATCTTTGTGCGGCTTGAATTAATCACCCTGAACAGCCAGGAGTCTGACAAGAAGATGGCTGACATGCACCGGGACTGGAGAAGGTGACGAATTTTGGGTTGGGAAAAAGGCAAAGTAAGCACGGGGTGGCACGGGGAGCCCATAGGGTGCTGGATAGTGGGCAGGGGAAGGACGAGACATCCCCGTGGCTGGGAGAAACAAAAATTCAACAATCCTGACAAGAAAGGGAAACAGACAAAACGAGCTTATATGGCAAGGAACGAGGCAAAAGTGGAAGTGATTAAAATCTTGAGGTAGTGACAGGCAGATGGAGATAAGGGCCGAAAGGGGATGACCAATGTTTGGCTCAAGGTAGTCATCCTTTGTTGGTAGTTTGAGAGCAGACAGCAGGGGGATAACTTCTGTAGAGATGGAGAAAGGCCAGAGTTGCTCCGTGAGGGATTGGGGGGTCTCTAAAATGGTCAGAAATTTTGGGGAAGGGTGTGGGATGACAGGCGGCAATGGGAGAAAAATCAGAGCAGCAGGACTGAGAGGAGAGAAACAAGGAAGGCAGCTGGCATTTGTGACCAACAGTGTCCTGAAACGTCCGGCAGTCGGGTTATTCCTGGGTTTTCAACATACAATATATTTTATGCCTTATATTCATGCCCTATTGCACATTTCTCGAATGCAATAAATATTGCTATCTGTTTCAGTACAAGGTACTTTATCATTTTTTGATTTATGGACCACATAGTTAAAATGTTCAGCACGAAGAACACAGCATGGGCCAGTGGAAATGTGCTTTCAAAGGACGGTTCTGGGTCAAAAAGAACGGACGTGCCGCGCCCCAGCTCCAGGCCTGAGCTGTCTCCATAGGAGCAGCAGCCTGCAGATCCCAAACCACGGAGCCAGCAGCCCCTCGCCCTTTGGCACACAGGAGCTCCCCAAAAATTGGCTACACAAACACAATCAGGACTTGTAAACTTGGGTGACACTACGGATGGAAAAGACGGCTCCAGGGGGATGTAAGGGAGAGCAGTGTGGTGGAGGAAAGCCAAACACCCAGGGATGGAGTCCCAGCACAGTGCTTGTCTCCCGGATCCTGAGCATCTCCCAGTCCACCCAGGGACCGGCTGTATCCGGAGCGACTCGCTCCGGGCAGCACCAGCCGTGCTTACTTCACCTGTTAAATAAAATGCATTACCATGCCATGCTCTCTCGTTGGGACTGCTGGCCCGCAAGATCTGAGAATCTGCTGGGAATATTTTGATGCCAATTCGACACTTGGCGACTCCGTCTCGATTCCAAGTGGTCAATGAGAACTGCTCTGCTTTTTTGCTAAGTGAACCTACATCGCTTGTTCAGCCACTCCTGGTGCTCTGCCTTTGGCACGGGCTGGAAACGACCTGCTTGTACAGAGAACTGAGTCTAGCCGTGTCCTCTGTGAAACACACCGACAGCCTCTACACCCACGGGCATGGCAGCGATCTGCCCAGCTGTATTAAGGCTCCTCTTCCTCACCCCTTCCTATTGCATAAGCGTGTCCAAGCCTCACACCCCTCCGGTCCCAGCAGCTCCCAGCTAGCAGGTCTCTTGCATATCAAGGTTTCATAAGAAGTCAGCAGCAAAATGCACAGGCTCTCAGTTGCACAAGGAAAAGAGATGATTTTTTTGTTGTTGTTATTTTCCTGGAGGGCGAGGGTGTGGTGAGTAGGGTTACAAATAAGGCCTTTTGATAATACATTTAGCATTCAATACTTAATGCTGTCTAATAAAGTCCAGTCATGTATGATCCGGCCCTGATCGGTGAGATCACCAATAGTTCTGGTTTCTTCCTTACACTACGAACTGAATCAAAGGAAAGGTTCAGAGCTGTATTTAAAACTAATGATTTTGCTTTCAAAATTTCAAACTATATTGGCATTGCAAGGTTAGACATTTAGGAAACACCAAAGCTATGACATGAGAGCACTTTTGACAGGCTCTGCATCAAAAATATTTAAGAAACTACTCAAAGTAAAAGTAAATAGCAATAAATGTATGAAACATATTAGTTCCATTTTTATAACTGTTTTAGAATTTATCCCAGGTTATTATAAAATATATAAAACTGAGATACAAAGAATTAGCAATGTAACTTTGCATTTCAAATGCTCTTCAGCTACAGGTTTTGCTTTAAGAAAACAGACACTTGAAAAGCAGCTGTTTCGTAGTCTCTAGATGCAGACACTCGAGTTCCTGTCAGACTTACCTGGAGTGGTTTTCTGAACTCCTCCACCATTTCAACTCTCTCCTATAATGAAACTCAACATTTCACCGTTATGTTTTTCTGCTCATGGTTTTAAAGAGAGGACAATACAATTTCCCAGCATCAGTTTCAAAGTTCCTTTTTTCTTTGTATTTTTTCCTTTTTTTTTCTTTTTTTTTTCTTTTTTTTCTTTATGAGCTTTAAACCACAGGGTGAATCCATGAAATGAGGTAAGTAAATTTGGCACACTTTTAGTCATGTCCATAAAACTTTTGGTAAGTTGTATAAGTGAACAATATTGTTTTCATCGTGAGTTACAGGTGCTTTCAAAGGGGGTGGTTAGTACTTAACTGGAATGTTTCTAGTAAAATCAAAAGGCATAGCTGCAGAAAACACTCACAACCCAATGTTGATAGAGAAGTAAAAATATATACAATACAGTCACTTGTTCATAGTTTGGCACAATTTTTTGTTGTTGTGGGTAATAGTGCATAAACTACTGTACAACAGTATGACTTTTAAAACAGTCTTTCACAGAGAATACCAGATTAGGTTCGCTTTCAAATAATAAATTCCCACAATTTCAAACTCTTCATTTCAGCACTTACATTTCAACATACCACAAGGCATATTTTGAAAGAAACAAACGAAAAAAACAAACGGAAAAAAGAAACAAACATCAAACGTCTTTTTTCTAGAAAAGGGAGTCTCTTCTTCAAATACAGGAAAAACCAAAAATGTTGTTTCTGCTTTAAGAAGAATGGAGTCTGATTCCCTGCAGAAAAACCAAACATTTTATGCCATCTTAGTTAGCTCGTGTGGAGTCACCACGACAGGATCAAATGCGCTAAACTCTGACACAGGAGATGAAGCTTTATGATGCAGGTTAGGAGATAAACAGCAGAGGGGGCTAGAAAGCACTCAAAATTGCCACATGAAGCTCAATTATGAATGAGTTTTCATTTTCAAACTAAAGAGCCTTTAGTTTAGCGATCTTGGCTTTTGGATGCATAACCTCTTTTTTGTGTTTTATTTTTTACAAAATGTTCAAAAAAAAGTCTTTCCTTTTCAAAATCATTAAAAAGAGCATGTAATCATTTTGTTTTGTATTTCCCCCAATAAATAAGTAATTAAAAACTGAAGAAGCCAAACAGCAGAAAAGAGTAGCCTTGTTAGTTTTTTTTAACCCCAGCCAAGCCAGAAAATCGGTCATTCTTTTAGGTAGCTTGCAAGTAATAATTATTTTCATGCATTTAAAAAAAAAAAAAAAAAAAGAATAAAAAAGAATAATAAAAAAAAACAAAACCCCCAAAAACAACAACCAAAAAAAAAAAAAAACCAACAAAAACTGTAAAAGGGGAATGTCTCTTTCATGCAACTTTTGCTTTCAGGAAGGAAAAAATGAGGAACAGCGGGCTTAGCAGGTAGTAGGAAAGTTAAAGGGGCATTCCAGCCAGTTTGGTGCAGCATTACCTCAGTTTCTCAAAAGAAGCTGTCACAGGTGGGTCCTTATGGGTCTGTTCACGGTCTGTTCGCTTTATTTTACAGTTCTCATCCCTCAGTGATTTAGAACTCGATTTATGACGGTACAGTTTTTTATGGGTAGGTCCGTTATTGCCTAAAGTGCTCAGGTTACTATAGTTTTTATCAAAAAAGGGAGAGTGAATGTCTGTATTGTACCCAGTTGAACAGTTGGGGCGACCAGGGTCGCAGGCAGCAGCTTTGCCGTTTTTGCTTGAGCCCTTGTTGTTCGACTTGTGGTTCTTTGCTGTTCCTGGCGAGCCGCCGTTTGCCTTCTTCTTCGACTCCTGGGGCGTCCCTGCCAGAATTTTAAGGGTTTTCAGTTTCAGGCTGTTCGACTCAGGTGACCGGAATATGTCTGGCACGCTGTTGTGGCCTACGGGCCCCCACAAGGGCTCGATGGAGGCCATCATGAACCTCTGGACGTCCGCCATCCCCGAGGCGATGTTGGACAGGATGTTGGAGGGCTCCTCAAACTCCCTCTGGTCATCATCCAGCAGGCTGGTGGTGTTCCCCAGGCCCGTTTCCGACCAACCTGTGCCGCCGTCCTTCCCCAGCGCCCACTCTCCGGCCAGGCCGTTGTGCTTGCCCAGCTTCCCAGTGGCCGGGCCACAATGCTGAACACCCTCGGCAAGCCCCTTGCCTGCCAAAGCCGGGCCAGCAAGCTGGTTGACGGCTCTGCTGCCGCCCGCTTGGGTCTTCTCGCCGTTGAGGCCCGCCGCGTTCTTCCCCTTCCTGGTGGACCTGGGTGCCTGCCTGGAGTTCTTCCCTTGGGGCTTCTCGGTGCCTTTGTTGGTTTTGGGAGATTTTTTCCTGGTGGTTTTCTGGGAAGAACTTTGGTTTGTACCCACATTCTTGCTGGATGAACTTTTCCTCTTAGATTTCGACACTTTGCTATTGGTGCTAATTTGACCAGATGGCTCATTAAATGTTGACAAGCACGGACTTTTTTCAAGAAGGCTGACAGAATCTTCATCGTTGAACATATGGAACTGAAACTGGTGATTATTTAAAGTAAACCCATTATCTGCCTGATCCTCGGTCTGTAGGACCCCACAGTTCCACTTGACCTTCTCGGAGCCGTTCAGAGCGGCCTGGGCGCTCTCCGGGAAGCCCTTCAGGGTGCCCAGGGGTTTGGTGTCGGAGCCGGATATCTGTGGGGAAAGGTTGGGAGTGTCCGGAGGGGACATCTCTGAAAGCGACGACTGGCGGAACTTATCGGGTGTGAAGTTGGAAATGTCTAAAAGGTCCGTGGACTCCTTCAAAGGGGTGATTTCATCTATGCTTTGCTGGATCACTAGCTTGGGACTGCAGTGGGCCAAAAAATCGTCATTAATATCATCCTCGCCGTCCTTTTCGCAAGACTTTAAACTTAAAGAACTATAATTGCTAGAACTAACTGACAATGAACCCACTGAATCAAAACTAATGAGTCTGCCATCATCTGTACTTAGTGTACCTCGCTGGAAATGAAAGCGCCCCTCTCCATTATTAAAATGACATGACTGATAAGAATCATCAGACTGCACTTGTTGGCTATCTGGCATGTAATTTTTTTGGTAGAGCAATTTGCTGCTATTCAGATTGACTGGAGGGTAGCCGGAGGCCGGGAGGCCATCAGCGCCCGTGGCACCGCCGAACTCTCCCGACAGCGCTGCGGCCTCCCGCAGCTCTCCGGCGAATTCCTGCCGGTTGCTGCCAGCAGCTTTGCTCGTCGGCCACACGCTGCCAAAGCTGCTCTGCTCCATCTCCAGGTGGCCGGGGGACTGCTGCAGCTCGGACTCGGACGGCGGGGACAGCACGCAGCTCTGCGATGGCTGCAGGCCAGCGAACGGCTTGTCTGCTGGGACGATGCTGGGGAGCGGGTGCTGCTGCTCGGAGGGGTGCTGGGTGAAGTACGAGATGCCGGTGCTGCTCGACAAATCCGAAGCATCTAACAGTGTCTGCAGATACCCTCCGGGGATCAGGGGTACATTGGTGGTGATATTAGCAGATGGCAGAGGCTTGTCTGAAGAGGAGGTGGATGGTAGGAAAGCAGAATTTTTAGCAATCTTATCCTCATGGCACTCCGGGAGATGGGAGCTGTCTGAAGCACACGGAACATTTTCGTCCTTCAGCCGTGCGGCAGAATCCTGGTTTTCCAGAGCTGGGCAGCCCTCCGTCGTGTTGGTAGCAGCTTTGATTTTCTTGCATTTCAACCTGGCTTCACTTTTGAATTTGATCCTGCGGAGCACTTTCCTCTCCGTCCCCTTGTATTCCCGTTCCTGCGATTTGCATTTCACGGCGGCGATGCCTGTGATGTCATTTACATGTAATCCGTTTGCACAGCTGGGGGTGGCGATGGCTAATGCCTGCAGCCCTTTCAGGCCTGCATCCTCCTTACTGCTGCAAGGCTGCTTGTGATCAGAGGAGCAAGAGCCCAGCTTGTTCACTGTCTGCTCAATGGCTTTAATTCTTTGAATCCTATGCCTGTTTGCTAGCTTGCATTTTCGCTTCCGTGGGTGAGGGAGGAACGAAGCATCTGAGCCGTTAAGATAGAAATTCTGCTTGTGGTAGAGAGACGATCTGAGCAAATCCAGCCGGCTCTGCTGCCTCTCTTGCCAGAAGCCCTTCAATGGGGCCAGCTTTTCGTATTTGCTGAGCAGCTCCTCGTTCAGGGTAACAGTTGTCTCGTTGGCATCCACTTTGCTGAGCTTCACCAGCATATGCTTCTCCCCTTTAAACCTGTTAATGATGATGTACTTGATGATAACGGGGGGCTCCTTGCGAGAGACTTTTCGCCGTTTCTTGGGGCACCACTCGTCATCATCTTCCTCCTTGGGCCCGTCCGGGAGCCACTCCTTCTTATCCAGGATCTTCTCGTTCTCGATGGAGTCCACATCATACAAGTAGTCATCGCTGTATCGCACTTTCCTCTTCGCCCGCAGCCCGTAGTTCTGCTGGATGAAGGAGCTGGAGTGGTCCCGGGACAGGTACCGGCTGCAGTCCTTTATATCCCGCAGCACATCGAAGGAGGACTCTGTGCACGTGCTGTCGTCGCTGAACTCCCCAGAGTCCTCCGTGGAATTCACAGAGTCCAAGAAGTGGCTCCTTTTGGAGCCCACATACTGCACCACCTCCGTGCTGTTGCAAGATTTATTTAAGGCAGCTTTCTCCTCCTCCTCGCCATCCTCTTCCTCGCCATCCTCCTCCTCCTCCCCCCAGATGATGCCTTCCTCAGACTTGAATTGAGAAGGGTCGGCGGCACCACCGGGCCCCCTTTTCAGGGTGCTCCTGCTGTCCCTTTTGGTGCAGTTGCCAAAGACGCTAGGGAAGAAGTTGAACTGGGCGTCCTCTTGTAGGGCGGTGGTCTTCTCCCGCACGTTGTCCTGGAAAGACTCGTATCTGATCTTTAAGGAGCAGACGTCGCTTCCCAAGGTCGAATCATCATCATCAAACATGTAATTATCCACATCTTCCTCAGAAAACAGATTTACAGAAAGCTCATTTTTGGAGCAGAGGTCAAGCAGCTCAATTTTACTTTCGCTAATGAAAGATTCAAAATAGCCCCATTCCTGGTTGGGATTTGTTAGTAAGGGTTCCTCACCATTGCATTTGTCTAATAGTAATCCCTCGTAATAATTTTTCTGAGTGGGGTCCTCTGAATCACTGTCAGATTTTTCTGCATCTCTTTTGTCCGCTGCCCTCGATTTATGCATAGGGAAGCTTAAAAGCTGGTCTGAAAGCAGTTGATCCCCATATCTCATGGTTTCTCCTGTGCTCATGCAGTGAATCCCTATATCAGAGACCGAACAGGTGTCATAATCCCTATTTATATCCCCCACTTTCAAGCTTATTCCCGGCTCTGCATCAATGCCGTCCTTTGATTCAATGAAGCAGCCCAGGCAGGTCCGGCTCGGCTGCATTAGGCAGTCCCCGGTCAGGGCGGACATGCCTCCGGGCTCCATCATGCTGAAGGGAGCCTTCTCGCAGTCGCCCGGCAGCGACCAGGAGCTCATGCCCTTCGTCACGCAGGACGTGAGAGAGATGGCGTGGGCTGAGGAGTCGTCTGAAGCGTGCTCGGGGACATCGGTGAGCCGCAGCGGGGACGGCGGGCTCAGTGAGCAGGGCTTCTTCGAAGGCAGGGGCGGCAGCGCGCGGTGGCACGCCTGGGGTTCCTTCGGAGCTGCCGTCAGGGCCGGGAAGGCGACGGCGGTGTCCCCACACGGCCTCTCCTCGCCATCTGGGGCACGTGGCTCTGGAGGGACGGGAGGAGAGGGAGGAAAGGGAGAGAGAAAATAGGAGAGTTTACAAACCTCGCAGTTCCCGTCACCCCGCTCCCATCCTCCCTGGTTTTGGGGGCGTCTCTTCCCTACCGCCTGCCTGGAAGGTGGCAGGCTCCTCCCCGCAAGATCGCAATCTTCCACTCGTGCAGCTAATTAATTTTGTGATGTACAAAAACCGGCGAGGTAATCACTCTGCCCCCCGCAGCCAGTTGGAAGAGGTACAAGATTATGTTTAAAAAACCAAAACCATCCGTTCTTTCCTCCTAATATACATACCGTTACCTGGATACTGCCTTTCAAACCTGACAAGGTTATTAAAAAAACAAAACAAGTCTAATAAAAATGTTCCCATTAACATTTGCAAAATTAATAGAAAAATAAGATTCTTAAAGAAGCAAAACATCCTTCCTGCAGCACCTGCAGCTGAAACACACCTGAGCTGCGCTGCTGCTGCAGGGTCACAAAGTTACTGCTGATTAAAAAACCAGCAGCCTTCTTGTCCATGCAGATGGAAAGCAGAAGGAAACACAGAGTTTAAGGCAATTATTATTAAAATTATTCTTGATTTTGCAATTCTTCTCCTTGTTCCTCATCTTTCAAATGCCTTTTGCATAATGTAAGGATTTTTTTATTTAAGGGTTTTTATTTTCTTTGCCTCATAGCACTCATTTGTGGGAAAGGAAAATTACGAATATTCTTTTATCCGACTTCTGGCTCAGCGGACGGTATGACCCTTGACATGGAAATGCAATGTCTTTTCATCCATGAACATGCTCGGCTATCTCTGTATTATAAAAACACACAAATGTGTGCATTCAGAACAGGCGGAGACCTCTGCCAGCCTTGAGCTTTTGTTGCTTTTGTCCCGGCACACAGCTTACCTGGCTGAACATTTTGCTGAAACCCCAGGTTGGTGGGGCCAGCTGAGGGGCAGCCCCACCTGATGTGGCACTGGGAAGCACGGAAAAGCACATCCCAGCCCCATGACGGGGATTTTGGGACATGGGTATTCAGGGGGGATAAGCACTGAAGCACCAGCCTGATGCAAGAACAGGGCACGCGAAGTGATGTGGCACCTACGTAGCTCCTGCAATCCTCTGTGACAAGGACATTTGCTCCAAAAGCCACCCTACCCAAGGGTGAGCCTGGCTGTCAGGACAGCTGCCACAGCACCGTCCCACCAGGAGGACAGCATGCCAAGCCACCCGAGCGCATCCATCTGGGACAGACGGAAAGGAGCACCCAGCCACGCGGTATGGAGCCGCTCCACTGTGACATGGCTTGCCCTAAACCCCCAGAGCTGATCCCAAAAGTTCCCCCAAGTTATACTCCAGAGGCCTCAGAGATGGAGCTGTTGTTTAAGACTTAAGCCAGGAGGTGCAAGCTACAGTCAGAGCTGTCCAGCCTTCTAAAAGCTTTGAACAACCTTCTGAACGTACATACACAAACCAAACCAGACATGCGATTCAGTGCCTGTGTGCAGCTTGAACAGACTGACTTGCTGGAAGTCGGTGCTGCTTCCCTCCTCAAGAAGGGTTAAAAAGCAAAATAAAGCTCATTTTGGGTCCCTCCCACCGTTTTTAGATCAGAAATGCAGAGGTGGTATCTTTTTCCTCAAGCAGCAAAACAAATTAACCAGTGCACTTCTGCTTTAGAAGTAGAAGAAAATAAAAATCAGCTTGGAGCTGACAGGAAGCATGGAAAATTTGAGGATAAAAGAATATCTGTAAATGCTGCAAGACTCAAAGAAAGAGGGAGGTGGAGAGCTCAAAATCAATCTCAAATACTGCATTCAATACACAGAAATGTTATAATATAAAATAAGCTGTCTGCAGGTGGGTTTTTTTAGCTACAGAAGTAAACTTCACTCTTGTGAAATACAAATGCCCAAGCTTGATTTTATAGGGGCTGCATTGTCCTAAAATCAGGCGCATAATCAACTGAAGCTCCAAAGCAAATAATACTCCAAAAAGATCACAGTTAAAAAAATGAAAATAAAAAAATACTGGAGCACCAAAAAAGCCTTTTTCAGGTTTAACTCAATAACCACCCAAAAGCATATGGGCAGTTTTAGCAGAAGAACACTGCACCATCCTGTTGTGAATCGGCTCCAGAAGGAGTCCAGTCCCTGAGGGTTCATTATAGCAGCCTGCAGGCTGCTCTGGATTAACCACGGCCGGTGCAGTGAGCACCGATTTGTAGTGAGGGTGAGAGGCTGCAAGAAGCCCCAGCCTCAGCCGTGGTGTCACCAACAGGGAGATGGTGGCACCAGAGCTACCTGGCACCTCTCTGCTTTGGATTCAGCAGCAACTCCTACACAACGATGTTTAATTAAAGCTCTTCTTAAGTCCTGTTTAATTTAACCTCATGGAAGTGGTACCGGGTTCTAGAAATCACCCCAGTCTTTACTGAGGAGGTACATGCTGATTTTACTGCCTGCTCGATCAGATGGCTGGAAAACCTCCTTGTAGCTCCAGCAGCTGCCATCAGCTGTGTGCAGTCACGAACAAGATGGGTTGGCAAAGACGGAGACCTTCAAAATTACACCGTACGGGAGAGCGCCAGCGTATGCTTCACCTGCCGCCAGCACATGTTGCGAGGTCCTCACGGGCACCCATGTGCCTGGAGTCGCTCCAGGTTTTGGGTAATGAATGAGAACAACTTGTGCCTCTACACGCTCCCGCTAGGGCAAACCTCATGTCGGTAAGACAGAAGGATCTGAACACCCGCAGCATCAGAGAACCGAGTCCTAGATATCTAACAGGGTCCAGCTTATACGCACACTTTGCAGGATTTGTAGGCCCACAGAAGTTCTAAAAATCTATAAAATTAGCCATAAGAGCGTTTAGAATGAAAACATTGAGCTCTGCCTCAGCACTGGGTGCTAATTCAGGTCTGTAACCCAAGCTCTAATTTCCCCTAAATTTGTACAGACTGAAAACCCTCAGTTAAACCGGGCTGAGACTGGCTTATGTAATTGCAAAGCGGGGGAAAGATTCCCAGCAGAGGGGCTGCATAATCTCCTATGACTTTTTTCCCTAAGAAACCGAGCTGAAATCCATAATTCAAACTGAACTAAAATCCATAATTCAAACTCCATGTGCACATAAACATTTCCAGCCATGCATATGCATGGGCCAAAGCAGTACTTGTCAAGACCTCAAAAGCTGTAGATCCGTAGCTGGAGAGCAGAAAATACCCACTTGCCCTACTGCTCCGTATCATGGAGATACCTGCAA
This sequence comes from Nettapus auritus, assembly GCA_011076525.1. NCBI lineage: Eukaryota > Metazoa > Chordata > Aves > Anseriformes > Anatidae > Nettapus > Nettapus auritus. The sequence goes on from CM021768.1 coordinate 16,329,377, forward strand.
ACCACTAAAATTAAATACACGAAAGGAATTAGGAAAATAAGTTGGCTTGCAAGTTGTCACTGCTCCCTCATGTACTGTAATTAAGTTCCTTACCATTTTCTTTCACCCCATTAATCAGGATAGTTTCTTGGTCTTCTGAGGCACAATCCTGCTCTTGTTGGTCATCCATCAATTTAACCTCTTTCTGTTCATTCCATGCCCCACTGCATCTGGCCAACCTGCACATTTCCAGAAACATAACCACAGTCAGTACAATTCCCAAAATCAGCTCAAGGAACCATGAATAAAAAATAACAACAATAAAAAAAAAGCCCCACAACATTACATGCTGCCCTCACCCTGCTTAAGAGGGCAAATGCTATTTATTTAGGCTATCATATTTTCGCTTTTCCACTCCAAAAGCCAAGTCCAATGTATTTCAGCAGGGTTAAAATGATATATATCCCCATTTCCTTCCCTGAAGTCCTCCTTTAGGAGGTGGAGCAGCGCTCTGCACTTCTGCAGTGCCTTTCCCATCACCTGAAATTGCTTTCCGAAAGCAGGTAAGCATTATTCTCTCCATTTGGCAGACGGGTTAGCAGGCACACAGAGAAGAGGGGGCTCGCCCCAGGTCGGATGACAGCAGCTCAGTGGCGGGGTTGGAAGAAAAACTCAGATATCCCACGCGACAACCACTTGCCCCAGCTGCCAGCGAACGCTCTCCTCCTCCAAGCGCTGCCAGGCACAAAAAATCTCGCCTAAGGAGATTTTGGGGAAGAAGTATCTAGCCTCATTTTTCATTGGAAACCCTTCTTATTCATTCCTCGGGGGGCTGCCCTCATTCCCATGCCACCTGCTGCCGTGCATGGACATGGTGCAGTGGGCAGCAGAGAACAACCCGAGGGGATGCTCCCGATGAACAGAACCGTGCCTCTTTGACCAGAAATTAAAGACTGAATCTAAATTCTGGCAACTTGAGCTCAACTTTTTTCTCCCTCTCAGAACAGGTACGAGACCAAAGCATCGCTTTTTGTTTTTAAATCAACATTCGTCGACGCCTGATTATCCCGCAGTGCTCCCTGCCCCGGGTTCAGCAGCCGAACGTTATTCATATTCAGATTTGCAGTGGAGTCCTCTTAATTAATGTGAAATCTTTACAACCGCCTCAGTAAGTGAAACCTTCACCCAACTTAAAAATGTTGTGACACCGAGAGAAAGATAAGAATAACAAGCATCAGTAACCCAGCTCCTCTGCATATTTAAGAGGAATATTTAACTAACCCGGAGAGTTTGACTTTGATGCAAAGCCGTATTTCAAAGCTCAGGACGAGTCGGTCTGCTCCTCTAAACCTCCTCTCCCCACCGCCCTGGGCTCCCTCCGTGGTCAACAAAAGCTCTCTGGAGCCAGCACCGAGCATATTTGGCTGTGCGTGTTCACAGAGCTGAACCTGCTGCTCACGGGCTCACTTCGGAGCACTCAACGAGCATTCGTGGCTGATCAGACCGGCATCTCCAAAACACAGATATATAGTTTATAACCAGCATTCCTGCACGCTGATCTCCACCGTCCTTCTGAAGTGTGAAGGTGATGCTTGCTCCAGGAGAGGCTTATCAAGCAGAGGCACCTCCTCCTTCCCGTGACAAGCAGGGCGTCAGGGCCAGCAGGCATCCTGTTGGTGCTGTAAACCTCCACGGGACCCCCTGCCACGGGGACAGCCACACCAGGGCATGCCAACACCTCGAGGTGCAGGTTCCATCCCTCTGATGGCCACCAGCCGATGCCAAGCCAACGGGGAGACACCGTGCCGGACACCTTGCTTGTGATGCTCTGCAGCTAAGGGACTTGTGGGTTCAGAGACTATACCCGTGCTTTATTCTGCCGATTTCGCTAATTCTGTCCTCCTACCTTGCTGACACCGCTGGCCTCCAGGGAACCTTGTGGTAATTCAGGTGGCAGCTTCGTGCTGTGTCCAGCAGACCTGGTTTCAATCTGCTGTCCTCCAAAGGATGGGCAGTGGTTTCTCGTTTTACAGCACCAGCAAAAACACAGCCTCAGTCCTAGACAGGACTTGGAGTATGGCCATCCCAGGAATATTTAATAGTAATTATTATATTCATAAGGAGAATCATGGTAAGATTTCAAGTTATCCAAGTGCATAAACCAAATCAGGCTACTACAGAACTTTTTTTCACTTTAACCTATAGCAACCAGCTTGAAGGACAAGAGATGACCTAGTGCTGCCATACACGGCTCAATGCTGCAAGTCGAGTCTCTGGGCTACCAGCAGAACAAGCCAAAACCCATGGCCATGTCCTCCACCTTCCCACATGGCTCAAAAGTGCCAGCACCACCTCTGCACTGGTTTGCTGCTCTGACTTTTGCTGGGATGTACCTGCTCAGAGCAGTTTGGTGCAAAATGACACAGCCGGCCTGTTTTCAATGGGCAACATCGTCCTAGCCGTATTAAAATATGGCTTGCGCTGAATAAAACATAACGCAGAGGCAGGAACAGTAATTCTCCAGTAGTGTGGATGTGACACTTGCAGCACACAAAACATCTCCAGAGAGAAAACCGTAACGGAGACATAAAGCACCAGAGAGCTTACAAAGAGAGATCCCGAGCATTGTCAGGAAGGCACCACCCTATTGCCCCCGAGACTGTCTGCCCCTTGTTCCTGCTCCCGGGGACGTCATGGGCAGACCCCAAGGAGGCAGCAGGGCTCAGCTGGGCAGAAGCCAAGCAGGCGGTCAGGCAGTCGGAGGCAGAAAAAGGGAGTCTACGGGGCTGGAAACCTGGGGGATTTTTAATCTCTTATTATCTGGGGGGATGTGTGCATAAGGGAGGCGCGGGAGGGAAGTTTCTGGTGGCTGTGATCCAAAGACGGGAGAAGACAAAGAGGACGAAATGCAAGAACTGATGGGCTGTGCCTGTAGCCTTGACTGCGGTACCCAGTGCGGAGCCCAGCTCCAGAAACGAGCTGGAAAGAACTGAAAAGAGTTCAGATGGGGGATCTTCAGACACGGCTGAAGAGAGATGAAGTGCAAATGAAACAGGCAATTTTGAAGTTTGCAGAGACCTGTTGAACAAGAGGACCTTTCCAGAGCGCTGTGACCACGAAAGGTCAGCTCCCAAGGCGGACAGGGAGAAACACCAGCTACCGTGAAAGAAAAGCTGACAAAGGGGCTTGACGCAATGCAGAACAAGAGGAAACCGAAGACTGGGAATAACAAAGAGGAGAAGAACAGCTGGGTCCCTGGGAAGAAAAACTAAACCGACGGAGAGCTGGGGTATAAAGGCAATAGGCAGAGAATACGCCGGGTAGCAGGAGAGCACTGAACAGAGCCATGTGCAGACGGCAGAACAAAGGGGAGAGGATTCGGGCTGCAGACAACGTCCAGCCATTGAAGATACACATGGCTGAGGTCACGCTATTGTGAAGAACCAGCAGGAGGAAATTCAGTCACCAGCTTGAAGTTTATGAACTTGACTGGAGCCGGAGCGCATGGAGGAAGAGGATGGTCAAAGCCACGGAGTCGGATGGACTCCAGGTGTCCGGAGGAGGAGAAGGAGGGCAGGAGCACAGCTTGGCAGGCTGGGCTACGAGGACAGTCACTGGTGGTTCAGTCATCAGGATGAATTCGGCAGGACAGGCTTGTCTCGACTGTGCCATGTACTTTAGGGCTTTGGTCTGCTAGGATCACGGCTGGTGTAACTGAAAAAGATACTGGCTATGAAAGGAGATGGAAGGGATGAAGTTGCAGAAAGCAAGCAGTGGAGATGGAAAATAATGCAACTGGTTTAAAGCAAGAGATGGAGAAATTAATGGGCAGAAGGACAGGATAAAATTGCCTGTGAGAGCAGCACACAGGACCGGCTGACCTGGAGAAATCCCCTTCAGCCCTACAGCTCATGTCAGGTGAAGGACTGCAAGTGCCTCGGAAAAACCCTCGGCACACAGCTGAGAGAATTCTCCACTCCTTGTGTCTCCCCTACATCTTCCCACTACTCACACTAACGGGGTTGTGCAAAAGCTGTTAGCAACTACGTGGTGTGCATGTGTCCAGCAGAACACAAACACAGCACCCAAACGGATCCCCGGATTTACACCTCCCGTCGCCTTCAGAGCAGGTTCATCACCCTGGGAGCAAGCGTTCTTCAGCCCAGGTGGCCAAGTAACCCAAAGCACTACTTGGTTCTGTTTTAAAAAGCCACCTGAGAAGGTTCATGGGCACTGCAGTTGGAGTGGAGCACTGTCTCCCAAGACAGATGTGGCCGGAGAACGAAAGCTGATGGATGCCCAGGCTAAGGCCCCACGAGCTCTCTCTACTCCCGGTGAGCAAGAGCCTGTGCACACTTGGTGGGACACCTTTTTGTCAGTTCTTTGGAGTAAAACCCCAATATTTCTTGTCCTTATTTCTCTTCCTATAAATTCAACACAGACACAAAGCAAGAGCTGTATAATCAATGCTCCCGGCTGGAGGGGTGCCAGTTATTTGCCTACAGCAGAGGAGGAAACACCCAAATTACAAAACTGAAACATCTGGACATGCTTCTAGGCTTGAGTCAAGGAAATTATGGGCTTTCTGTTCACTTAGAACTAACACTTCTTTGTACATCTTGGATTTTAGCACTTTCCTCAAGGTGAACGGGGAAGCACTGCTGGTTTACACAACCCCGAGGGAAAAATGTCTCTGCTCAAAGGGTGTACTCTACAAAGACAGCGACAAGCTGCTTTGCTTCGTTCTCAACCAATGTCCTTCTCCCCCAGCAGGGCAAGGTCCCAAGTGGACATCTTACAGGTAAGGGTCCATCCCCCGTTGCTATCAGTGGTGCTGCGGGGATAGGACGTGCTCTGGTCCCAGCTACCAGCCCAGGGAAAAAATCCAAGGCTGCCCTCTGCCAGCTCTCCTCAGGAGGCAGCGGTGGTTCAGCTCCTGGCATCTTGCAGAGAAAGCGGCCACGGTGTCAGCAGCATCCTGGAAGCACTCGGAGGGGACCATGGGCACCAGCATGCCACACCTGCCACGTAATCCAGGGCTTGGCCACGTGTCCTCGGCACCAGCACTATCCTGCTGAAGCTTAATACACTCCCAAGCAGAGGAAAAAAAATAAATACAAAAAAAAATCCACCAGGTAAAAATAAATAGCCTGCCAGACTGATTGCAAGCCCACCTACACATATGGGAATTGTATTAGATGGACTAGATTAGGGGTTAGTGATAGCTGTTCCATAATTAAAGTTGCAAGAGTGTTTCAGCATGAAGCCGAATAAACAAAAGGTTGCAAGCACCCAGACAAAACCCAACGTGGCAATTCCTATTTACACACACCTTCTACATACCAAGTGCTTTTATTTGTTGTAGATCACGGGGGTAGATGGAGAGGGAGTATCCACGGCAAAGGAAAATCTTTTTCTGGAGAAGAGGGGGAAGAAGCAAAGCAGAAGATGTGGCTTTTTTCTGCAGAGTTGTGAATAAGCGCAGGTGTTGGAAGGAGCTCTATATATGCGGTTACATCTTTCAAAAAAAAAAAGAGCTTTAGAGAAATTAATTACATGTCAGAGCCTCTGACAGGTCTTTTAAGAATTATGATACTTTTGAATGAAAACATTATATGCTTAAAAAGAAATACCATGTAAATGTCTCTCAGATATTTACATTCAGCGGAGTAATAGTAGAAAAGAATTCAGCTCTCTCCCCGGTACGAATGGATGCAGAACATGCTGTGCTCTTCCTAACAACGTCTTCTGCCCTTGCTGGACTTCATTAACTCTCAGGCAGAATTAAAAGATAGAGTTCAGGGCCATCTGCCACGAATCAGACATAAACAGAAATAAAGCTCTCCCAAAGAGACCAGAGCGCAGTGCTCGCCTCGCCGGGCTGCAGCCCTGACCACACGGCTCCTCTCCAAAGCAAGGCTACCACACCGCACACCTCCTTCTGTGCAGACAAAATGGGCAGCAAGGCCTCTGCAGGGAAAAATATCTTTTTTTCCCCCCTCTTTTAGCCCCCATGAAGCCTGTGCAGGACATAGGATGGAGAGTTTCCCTTGTAGAAAGTGTCATGGGGCACTGCCAACCCTGCTGCAGGGAAGCGGGGCAGGACTGACCCCAATGATGCTGTTTTCCTGCAGGATTCTGACACTCCCAAATCCCTTTTATCCCGAGGATTCTACCTCGCCCTTGCTTTTTCACAATAATTTGACAATGGGTGGCTGAGCTGATAAAAATTTTCACTTGCCAGCAGATGGGGATAGATTTTACTACTGAGTCTCTAAAAAGAGGTTCTCTAGAAGTGCCTCTCCTGCTAAACTCATTTTTCCAAGAATTGACATTTTTATATTTATTTAGGCCAAGGGTCTGAATTTTGCCCAACAGCATGAAAATAAAAAAAAAAAGTACATGTGGTTTCCAGAACCGGTATGGTTCAAAAGGAGAAATTCATAAGGAAAGGTATTCTCTGCCCATCATAAAGTGCTTCCCCTGTCCACGAAATGGATGCCAGACTTACGGGTTCCAGTTTCAGAGCTGTTTTCCCATAAAAACCTGAAGAGGAAATCAATCCCCTAGCTGTTCCCTGGACTTTCATCCTGGCAAGGATGACCACGGACAAAAGGCCAAAGTGAAAGAGAAGACGAAGAAGGTCTTAGTGGGTTAAATCCAGCTGTGAGCCATCCAAAACCCTTCGAGGAGGTGAGGTTTGACAGAACAAACATTAACTGAGAATATGTTTGGCAACCTAGGTATAAATACGGATAAAAGCCTCCAATCAGGAAGAAATCTGGGGTAAAAAAAAATGAAGTTGATAAAAAAAGAGCTTGCAGAGAAAATGGAGAACACAAAAATCATGAGAAGAAGAAAACAATTTAAGAACTCGTGTGTTCCCAGAAGGTGTAAAGGATGGATGGCTTGTTAATATTCATAGCAAGCCTCCACTTTCTTCTCAGCTGAAAGCAGAAGCAACAATTATCACAGAGCCCGAGCCCCAACTCCAGCAGACCCCGAGATAAGATATTAAGAGCTGACTATTTTAAAGCAGATTCTGAAATAAATGACAGTTTCTGACCTTACTCTGAGAGGACATAAGGTGCCAGTGTTTCAAGACCTGTCACAAACAACTTTAAGGAAAAAGGAAGGAAGTGAACAAAATTATAGCCTTCCTGACAAAGCACACGTAAAATACAGAAGGAGCTTTCTCTGTAAATGTATTCTCACACATCAAGTACAGCAGTATATCATAAAGGGAAAAAGGCGGCAATTAAAAGCCTTGAGAAGCTGAAACGCGTGAAGGAATGTCTGGAGCACGGTGTATTTCAGCATAAAGCTGTGCCGTGGCAGGGGAAGGACAGCTGCTAAACCCAAAAGACAAAGCCATCGGAAGGCAAAGAAAAATAGCTGCATCCCGCGTGTGCAAGGGGCAGGGTGAGGCTGAGCAGTAACGGGGGAAAATGGGAACCTGGTGGGCCAAAAGAAGGTCCAGGTAGGACTGAGGAAACCAGAAGGGCTGAAAACATGGGAGCAGCAAGGAGAATGTGAGCACAAAAACAAATGAGGAGGAGCAAGGGCGATGGAAAGCCAAGCGAGGCTGGGTTCATTGTTTGGGTGAGGAGGAAGGCGTTAGACCTGAATGTATCTGAAAGAGAAGAAGCCAGACGTCCTGTGCCACGGCACAGGCACTGATTTGGGACTGATTTAGTCTGCAGGACCATGAAGGTTACAAATCAGCTGGGCTTCTTATCTTCTAGCTGACCTGCTTCCAGTAAACAGGAAATCAAAACATGACCGATGCTCAGGAAAAGCACAGCTCTACCCTGTGCTGCCCCATGCTGCTCTACAACATCTATACAAAGATTTTTTTTTCAGAAGGATCTAAGAGCAAACTGGTAAGAAATTGTTACAACAGGCTGGCAAGAACAGGATGAGAGGGAGCAGTGCATTAATGAGGCTTACCAAACAAATCTTAAAACCACAAACCACCACCAGCAACAAACCACAAAGCAAAACAAGGGCCAAAATAGAGGAACGGAGGACTGAGGCCCTTTAAAAAGCATCCCCTACCTCGGCTGCCTGCATTTCAGCCTGCGTGAGAGGCAAAACCCTGGCTCAGACAGACCCAGGACACAAAGTCCGAGCTGTGTGTGGATCCGCAGGGTGCAGGATTTATCATAGGGAGTAAAATTAGGAGGGCACTTAACAAACTATGTGCTATTCATAAAAATAAAGCTTGAGATACCGTACTCTGTCCCGACGTGCAGAAAAGTCTCAAAAATGGGAAAATGCAGATAGAAAGTTTTCTTTGTGGAGCTGAAGAAATCCCTGCCTGCGGGACCATGGCAGCAGGATGGCAGGCAGGCTGTAACACTGCGTTTTGCCTTTCCTCCTTAAAAGCAACAGTATGCCAAACGTGTAGCTTTTGCTCAGTAGCCAGCTATAAAGTTAAGATAAATCAGAAATGTTAAGGGCCTGCGTTTCTGAGAAAATTAGGCTGGAATGATTAAAAACTCCAATCTGCAAAGGTTGAAAATTCAGTGAGATACGTGGGTGTTAACCTTACAAAAACACAAGGACCTCTCCAAAGCTAATTATGTATCAGGCTAGTCTAAAATAACAAAAGCCATTAAAGAATAGTTCAGGATGGAGATTTTTTGATGGGCAGAATTGCTTCATTTAAATAAACTTATTACCAAAAATTCTCTTTCTACTGCAGTATTTACGTATAGGTCTACAAGACAGTATCTTAAAAGCTTCGCAAACCCTTCCTGTGAACCTAATCAGGAAATATGAGAGACCAAGGTCAAGTACATTAATATTACAGAAGCTTTCTAAGAATGGGGATGCTTCACAGTTCCTTGCACACTGGATATTATCGAATAACTCAGCTGAAGAATGGTGTGTAAAATTTTGTTTAAAGATACGGATTAATGCGGAGCCAGAATAGCGTGAGGAAATGGATTTCACAGAGGCACGCCAGAGAAAAGGCTCAGTCTTAAACTTTACGATTCCCTCTTAAGATCCCCTATTAGAAATAGTTTCTTCTCATCACTGTTAACCACCAGGTTTAAGAAAAGGAAGAGAGAAAAAATGATTTTTTTTTTCCTGCATGAATTTGTAATGTATTGAAGTTTGGACTAAAGAGGACAATTAAGCCTGCTGGTGTTGGAGGAGGATATGAAAGCTCATCAGGATATTTGCAGTAACCCTAGTGGGGTAAACATTTCTCTTTTCTAATATCTCCAAATTAGAAATTTTATAGCGAAAAAGAAATCTTGGAAAAGCTCGTTTGTCTCTTATTAGCAATTAACATATATGGACTCAGGATAAAAAGTGCTAATTTCTAAAACACACAGAATTTTCATAAAAGCACGGGTAGAAAGAGTGAACAACAGAGCGCCTGGATTAGACATGGGAAGAAATGAAGCTGGGGTGCCGGGAGGAAGGGCTCCTTCATCCCACCTTTCATATATACAACCATTAATGCTGCCCTGGTGCTCCGCAGATGGCACGAGGCCCTTTCCTGCAAGACAGCTGTGCCCAGACATGCTGGGCAGGAGCACCCACAGCACAACCCAGGCTCCAGGGCACAGTTTCCTTACCATGGACATGCAATGGGCAGCATCAAATACAAACACGTCCGCTACAGACCTGGAGAATCCAGGTCAGCCAGGCTGCTAGGAAAGAGGCAGGGGTGAGAGCAGCCCCCTAAGGGCGCTCTGTTCCTCACTTACCTGCAGTCCCTTGGCCATTAATTTCCTAGCCAGAGCTCTTGGATATTCAGCAACAACTTGACGTTTTATAAGGATTTTTCCTTTTTATATACATGTAAATGATCGCGTTGACAGCAGATAGCCTCTTCTAGGTAATTTCGTTTTTAAACTTTCAGCTCCGTGCCGTTCCATTCACGCTCCCGGTGCTGGGGAAGGGAAGCCTGTGCTTTTAGCTCTGGAGCACGAAGCTGGGGTTACTCCTGCTGGTTTGCTCTTGCTTTCAAATCCCACACACGCACACAAAAATGAGTAAGATAGGGGAAGATGGACACTGGGAAAACCACAAGCCTGAGCAGGCAGCTTAGCTGCTCTGTCCTGCTCCTGCCACCTCGGAGCTTTGGGTCCCCCAGACAAGGCAAATCCTGACGTGACTTACAGCAGCCACGCCAAGACCACTGACTTGAGCATGTTGTCACAGCGGAGTGAGAGGTTTCACCTAGCTGGCACGGCTGGACCGCCACGTCTTACAGGTAAAATAGCTTCAAAGTCTCATCCTGTGATGTGCCTCTGAAGGAGCTGATGCTTCTGACTAAAAAGGGAACGGGGGTAGGTAGGAAAAGCAAATGATCAAAACACTTATCACACAGTGAAAAGAATTTATCAGGCCTGATAAGGTGTCTGAATTGATGATGATTATAAGATACCATCCATTTTTAGCTAATAATTCAGAAAAAGGATGAATTATTTGAGGAATAATATGTGATCATTTATTTAAAGACTTATTATAATGTATATGTTCTAGGAAGCAGAGTTAAGGTTGTACGAAGACTTTAACACTTGCATTTCCGGAGTGCTGTATGCTTAACCAAATGCAGAGATTTAATCGCCCTGTATTTGGCTCTAAAACCAAGTGGCTGGTTTAATTTATAGGGCTCCCGCATTTATAAAACAGCAAGTCATTTTACAAGGCTGTTTTATACACATTCTACTTTTCCTCCACTTCGCTGTTCCTGTTTAATAAATCTCCCAACATCTGCCTTTGAGAACTGGCTCATTTATTCAAAACTCCCAAACAATCCCATCCACGACTCCACATGCCTTAGCAGCTCACCCAATTAGCCCAAAGCATCAATTAAATATAAAGATACGTCTCTTAATTTTCGCCCGGAAAGGTTTTGGGTTCAGCCAAACACTAAGGGCGATTTCTGAAGGTGAAATCCTGCCCTCAGAGAGGCTGCAGCTGCTAAGATATCAGTCCAAATGTCCATCTGTATCCAGGTAACAATCTGGAATGCTGATATTTAAGAGGAGAACTATCTGGACAGCTGCCCCAACTCCCTGGGAAGCAATGTTTAGTTAAAGTCTTGGATATCACTGAAAGAAGATGTGGAGATGTCACACTGTGGCTGAAGCATTTTTTCAAGTGTTGAATTATTCACCCGTGAATCTCAGATGTGAAATCCAAATGCTCCAGTACTGCCCTGGCTTTAGACAATGTCTAATTCCTTTCTGTGTCACGGCAGGGTCCCTTCATCAGCCTTCTTTCATCTCTAATCACAGTGAGGTCATGGATTATTACTCATATTCACTGCTCAGCTCAGAATCACCGAGCCCGGGACTCTGCCATGCTCGCATCCCCGGCCCGCTGCCCGTCAGCTCCCCTTCCGTCCGGCTTTTTGGAACTAGGAAGTCACCAACTTTCCCTGCTCTTCCTCTGTGAAAGCATAGCGGGAAGAAAAATCATAAACAAAGGCATTTATCAGCTTTTGCTGGAGGTATTGCTCTGCATATCGAGCTACAATTGTTTCATTAGGAGGATCTCGGTTATGTCTGCAACGTTAACGAGTCTCGGAGAAAAATCCTACGGGCAACGCCACAGAGAAGATAAATAGGTAAACATCCTGTGCCTGACATTAGTTAATACATCACAGCTTTATTCACTTAAGGCAGCCATGAAATCAATTCTTCAGTAAAAATAAAAAATTTGTACCCAAATCTGTGCTCGCAGTATCGGCGAGGCAAGAAGCGATGTAACAGGAGGAAACACGTGCCTGCACGCTGAGCTTGAGGTCTGCCCATTTGTCTTTGAACTCGTGCAAAGCCCCGCTAAGTACTTTGTTTTCCACAAATCAGGACTTTTCTCATTTTTCCTCAAAAGCAAATACTTTGCCTTTGTTCAACTTTCTCATGAGCCACCACGGATGTATTCCCAGCCTCTCGAGGACACTGCTGCGGTTTACGAAGTATCCTGGGCATATCAGGAGCAGTGAGAGGAAGCCACAGGAACTACTAAAAATAAAACACCCTTCTATCTGAAAATGCTAAAAAACCCCACCCACTTTTGAAACTGGTCAAAATCCCACCTCCTTTCTGGATAAACTTCTGAGCCTCCCACCATGCAGAATGAGACCGAGACAAAGCCAAAACCAAGCAGCCCGTTGAAGCGTAAACCCAAAGTTTCACCGATTCCCCCGGAAAACCAAGCCCAGACCCTGGTCAACACATCACCTGCAACAAGAGTGGGTCTGTGGGGCCTTCCTGCAGATTCTGGCCCAGCAAACGCCTGCTGGGATGGGGATGCTCTGCAGTGCTGAGTCTCAAGGTCGTGCAGCCCATTATTTGGCTAAGAAGCGGGTATTTTTTTCACAAGCACCACACGCTGCACCTTGAGGTGCTCCCCTGGGGTGCACCGTGCTCATGGCCCTGGGGTTATCACCCCTCTGTCACCTGTTGGTGCTGTCCTAGACCTCGACCAGGTACAAAGATGACAGGAGAACCACACCAACAGGAGTGCCTGGTGAAACTCTGGCCAAGGAGCAGCACACCTCTATTTCCAAGAGAAGGATGCAAGCACTGGACAGCTGGAGGTACCCATGGGTACCAGTGCTACCTGGACCAAATTCTCCATTCACCCAGTAACAAAACGACCTCTGAGAGCCACCACAGAGCCCTACAAAGAGCAACAAGAGGGAAACACAAAGGAAAACGGAGCCTGCAGGCTCTGCTTTGGCAGCAGAAGTGTTATCGGGGAGGTGCAGTGTCATCATGGTACTGCACGGTGCCACTGGTGCCCCAAGGTGGGTGCGTCCGTCCCTCGTGGGGCTGCCAGAGGATGACCAGGAACATGGTGGACTTTCCCACCACGCGAGTTATGTCAGGCACTTTTGCCTGAAATTCACCCAGAATCGAGGTTCTCCAAGGGATCTAACAAAATCCAGACAACACCCTGATTTTTTTTCTTGTTCCCTTTTAGGCTTATGTCCCCACTCTGCAGCTAAGGATGCACAAGGGGATCTTGGGGATCCTGCGCTTCGTACAACCAACTTGAATCCCATTTCAGATTTTTCAAACCGTTTAGTGCCTTCCGGACAGCAGCCATCATTTACGTGGGGGCTTTCCTCTATTTCAAGCTGGAATTGATTGGCAATTTTGAAGAACGCACAGCAAATTGCTGCTCTAATCACAGCAACTCGAGCCATGCAACTATGTTAAAATAGCATTAGTGCTGAGCCAGAAGCTGAGGACGGCAAGGAAGTGCTGAGTTAAGGTTTCCTGCACGGGGTCCTTCATCTTGTCCACCTGTATCTGGATGCTGCAGCCCCCGTGGCTTTTTCCTGGTGGTGTTTTGAGATTCCAGATGGCTGCTCACCAACCCAGCAGTACCACCGCTTGGTATTTCGGTGGCAGTTTGTGGCTCCTAAGCACTGGGGCAGGCTTTCAGAGGGCTGGCTTGCTCGGAGAGCTGGGTGCTGACTTCCCCGGGCTGCAGGCACCTGTGGGTGCTACCTGCTGCCGACACGCGGCGCTTACCGGGTACGGATCTGCAACCCTGCAGTTTGTAAATGCCAGCGTCAACCGCACCTGGAAAAGACTACTCAGACAGCTGAAAAATAACACATCCCTCCAAGGAAACACTGACAGATGCAGAATAAGGAGAAGATTTTGAATTCCTCTTATGCCAAATCCTTTTAGCAGAGACAGACAGGGAAACAGTGGGGAAGCCGGTGATCTGCTCCCAGCGCGCGGGTGCCGGTGCCTGCCCTGCCTCCCTCCGGGCACCGCAGCTCCCAAGTCCAGGAGCCCTGGGGAGCGCCGCCTTTGGCCCTGTCACCTACCAGGCGGCAAGGACGGGGCGTGCTTCCAGCCCGTGATCTCCTCGGGGGTGCAACCGCAGCATCTGTTCCATTGCGGAGACACACAGCTGAAGCATGCAGCCTACAGCACGCTCTGGAAAGCGCTTTCTTCTCCGTGTGTTGTTTTCCAGCTCAATAGTTAAGATTAAAAAAAAAAAAACAAAGGAAAAAAAGAAGCAGCAGAGTTTCATCCGGATAAAGCAAACCAGACTCCAAGCAGGGGCAGTGAACACCCTGCTTTGGTGCCTTGGTTCAGCACGTGGTGCCCCACAGGTGCCCCACACGATGCTGGGAATGGGCTGTGCAGGATCAGGCCGGCCTCGTGGAACAGACACAGGCACATACAGAAAGGGCTCTTCAGCAGGAGGCGTGGATCCCAGACCTCCAGGAGGGAAAGCGTGCCTCCCGTGCCCCGGTGAGCGTCCCCATTTCTGACCGTCCTCGCCAGCAGATGGGAAGGGAACAATTCCCTCGCCACCAGCTGACAAACACAAAGGTGGGTAGGGAAGGGAAAATCGCCCAGCTCTCCCCTTCCGTGCATTTCGCTTACACCGGTGAAATATCCTCTACAATGGATTAAATCAAAGTCCGTCGCCAAGTTCAAGAACACGTTTAATGCAGATCTATTCATTTCAAGGAGGGTCTGCACAATAGATAGCTTTCCCCTTCAAAAATTATTCAAACCTGCACGCTTCCTTTTCATTCTTCTGTATCTTAACATTTAAAAGAGAAATACAGCATATTTGTAACTGGAGGAACGTTGTACAAATCATAGCCTGCTGTAAAAAGTGTATCTCACAAAGACTTTACATGGTACAGGGACAAGGACCACTTGTTGATAAATTACTTTCACTCAGAGAGTGGAAAGACATATTTGTGTGCACTATAAGTGGTGCTATTGTGGAGCAATTTGATGGAAGTCCAGTAAAACAAGGTGTGCAGGTTTCATTTAACCTCATCTAAATCAAATTAATGGCCAGGGACGGCGTCTGTGGACAAAGCGGAGCGCTGTGCCTGCATGCAACAAAGCGTGCCTGCTGAGCTGAGAAACATCTCTGCCAAATCATCCCCTTCCTGCCGCCCTCGCCCCTCCGGGACCCACCTGGAATAACAAGGAAACGAGCAGCTTCATGGTGCAGCTTCAATGCCCCGTGAGTTCTGGATGAGGGAGGCAGCACAAACCCCGTGGCTCCTCATCCCTGCGAGGTGTCAGGGTGACCTGCACAAAGCCAGCTCCAGAAAGACACTGTGTGTTACCAGAAAGCTTTGCTCCTCGCTGCCTTTGCTAGTGTGGCTAGGAAAAGAGGAATAGCTGTGCCTGGAAATGCTGCCTTCCCCCGAGAATGAGGCTGTTAATATTGGAGATCCGGACTGCTGGAAATCAGTGACCAACTCGGGATCTCAAAGATAAGGGGCCGGCTAAAAATGACCTGGGATTTCATTATGGCTAATAACAGCTGGAAAACAAACAAACAAACAAACAACAACAAAAAAAACACCTCCCAAATGTACATTACAAATTCAGTCTGTAGCAACTCCTTCAAAGGCATCTCAGTGAAAGCAAATGATGCGCAGGCACTTCGACGTGCAGCAAATAAATCGAGCCTGCCTCCGGGAGCAGGCACCCAGGGGCTGCAGCCCTCTGTGCACCAAAGCTGGGACCCACCAGACCTGCTCCTGGCCGCAGCCACGATGCGTGAGCTGAGCAGGCTGCTGCACCAGGGAAAACCACAGCGGGGACAGAGCTGGCACAGTGACGGCCTGTGGAAGAAACTTAACAGCACTGCAGAAATTAAGTGGTCCTCGGGCTGCGCCCACAGCTCTCATTTAAGGAAAAGATGTTAACACAACATCCTGAAGTCACTTAGAGGATTCCTGTCCATTACCATGGAGAGATGATGCTGTGAATGATGCAGCAGGCAGAGCCTGATTTTTCACCCTGGATCTTAAAAATGGGGATTGGCATGTCGAAGTATATCCAAAGAGCGGGGGAAAGGCTGCTTTCACAGCAGGACGAGGCCTGCAGCAATTTAAAGTGATGGCTTTTGGCATGCCACGTTTGAGAGGTTAATGGAGAAGGTATTGGATGGCTTGTCTCTCAGCCTGTTTGTTAAACCTACATGATGTCCTGGTGCACGCTAAAAATCTCTGAGCAGGAACTGATAAATGGGCCGCAGCGAGCTTAGGGCTGCGGAGCTGAAAGCAGCCCCAAAGAGATGTGAGTTGTTTCAGAAAGAGCCAATTTACCCCAGCGAGGTGGGAGCTGGCAGCAGCTGGATGAGAGCAGGGCTGCGGGGACAGGGCAGCCCCGTGCGCGGGGACGCGCGGAGCAGCGAAGGGCTTGGGTTGTGGTGTCCGTGTTTGTCTGCCAGTCTGACAGCATTTCCAAACGCTGCATGGGCTGCCCGAGAAAACAGAGCTGTTTTGTCGGCAGGCAGAGCGTGACTCTGCACCCCAGAAGTGACAGCCAGGTTTGAGACGCTTTCATAGGATTTTATAGGATGGCAGGCTTATGGTTTAGGGTTCAGGATCAGCCCTACCTGAAAAACACACCAGTCTTCAGACAGGAGTGGCTTACTGCAGCAACAATGAATGGCTGTGGAAAAGATGCAATTAAACCACTTGGTGATTAATCTATCGAACATTTTCACTGCTGTTTGGGAACAACTTTCTAGAAACGACAGAGCACCCTGATGTGCAGTGGGTTCGGGAAGCTGTATAAGCTTCAGAAAGCTGTAAGAGCCCACAGGGCTGCACTGACACTGGGGCTGCAAACCCTGTCCCACAGGAAGGTCCTTGTGGACCTCGGGGTGGGCTCAGAAAGATGTCTGAGTGACGGGACCCCGCATGTAGTTACACAGCTTTGGCTGAGCAGTGATTTTTGCAGACGGACACACACACACAAAAAAAAGCCCAACCAAGGCAAGCACAGAAACACAGCTCGGGGTGGAAGAGACCTCTGAGGTTCACGCTGACTGAAGGCATCTCCAAAACCTGAGAGTATAAAAACATTCCCTTGTCTTTTTCTTTGGCTTGGGTCAAGGAAATAACTGGCCATGCCGAACGTGCTCTCCCCCTTTCCACACGTAAAGCCAAGCCCTGGTGAGGTTTATTTCTGAAGTCTGGTGCTGTGTCTGCCTGCCAGGTGAGCCGAGAGCTGTCCAGAAATGAAACCACCTTATCCCAAAGCAAACAAAGCATGTTTTGCTGTACAGTCACCTTGCCTATTACACACCGTGCCCATTTCCAAACGCAGGTGTCACCACTGGTATGCCTCCACCCTGCTGAAGGGCGTTCGTCCTCCTTTCTTGCAGCGAGTTGTATTTTCTCTCAATAGCAACCAGATCTCTGGGTTGAATTGGCCCCACTGGGTCAGGTCAGTGCTGTAACTCCCCTGCCGACCAGCATACGCTTCTTTTCCAGCTTGCTGTTAGGTTTTCCTGGCACTGATTTGCTAGTATTTCATTAATACGTCCCTGATATCTGTTCTTTGTATAGCTTGGGAAAAAATGACATCGTTACTATCACTCTTTAGATCCGATTGTGTGCGGGAGGTGAAGTGCCACTGAATTTATGCTAAGATTTTAAAGGATGCTATCAATTTGAAACTCACAAAGTACTTCAATTTTTTTCACCTCAGTTAACAATCTAGCAGCACTGCAGAAGTGAAGGATTTCAGATGATCTAAATTTAGTGCTTCCAGCTCCCCCAGTAACATAATTTCTGACTGTCTGGTATTTTTCCCAGTGCTCAAGCTCCTGGAGTCAGTGATGACATGACAGCATCACCTACAACACAACTATGTGCCCAGCCTACCAGACTGCAGAGAAGCACTTGAAAATCTGACCCAGGTATGAGCTAGAGGCTCAAAGAACAAAATCACGTAACAGGAATACAGATCTTTTTTTCCTTTCCTTTTTTTTTTTTTTTTTTTTTTAAATGACATAAGCCAGTCTTGCAACTTCTGAACATGTGAGGATTAGCCATGCCACTTCTCTTTTACCTCTCATCCAGCCCGGTCACATTTTACCCTGAGCTCATCCTACTGCAGTCGGCTGCTCCAGCTCCTCTTCTACTTTGCCTACGTGAAGCCACCATTGCGTCAAATGATGCTGACTGCTCAGGACACAAAGCTACAGGGCACTGTATTATTCTCCCTTTATACAAAGTTCAAAAAAAAAAAGTTTGTAGATGGCCTATGAGGTTAGACAGAATAGTATGCAAATAAGAGTTGTACGTGGTATCACCTCACTATACAAAGGTCCCTGCTACGTGCACATGCTTTTCCTCATGCTACAAGCTGAAGAAAAACTGAAGGAGTGCAACTTTTTTTTTGGAAGTCATAGATTCTTGAAAACCCTATAACGTATAGACACGTATCACCCATAAAAATATTCCAGTGCAAGTTAAAATCTATCTTTTAAGAACACAGCTCTAAAACGCTTCAATGGATGGAAACCATTTTCGGTTTTCAATTTTTTTCTTAAATTGCATCTGGGCTGACAGCTTGAACACTGAGCTGCAGCCTGTGAGACAGAAATACCAACTCAATCCCAACAGTAGTGCTGCTACCAGTTGCTATAATGATCTTAATCAAAGCGTATTGTGATAAAAAAGGACTCTGGTTTGACTGCCTCTGGCATATCCTAGCTATCCTAGTGTCCAGATTTCACGTTATTGCAGGGAACCTGCCTAAAAGGTATTCCAGGAACTGAAGCGACAGCTTTTCCAAGGTGCTAATGGTATTTCACATAGTGGAAGAGAACAGCTCCCAGCCGGATCTTTGCCAGCGCCCCCCCTGCTGCCGTGCATGGTACCCACGGACCCCCAGCAGGCCCCAGCCCCATGATGCTCAGAGCCGCATGGGGACAGGCACAGATTATCCCTGCTGCGAAAAAGTTACGCTCCAGTTCATGGCAAAATGCGACAGGTGCTGCAACGCAGGCGGGGGAATGTGAGGAGGAGGAGGAGGAGAGTAACGCGAACGGGAACAAGAGCCTGGATAGACGAGCCGCGCACAGGGATATGCTCTATTTAAGCACTACACCAGCTCCAAGTTAAGCAAACAAGTCGATGAAACAAATAATGCATTCCTGCCTCCCACCTGCTGATAGATACCACGGCAGAAATGGGTCACGTAAGTTCAGGTAATGACAGCACATCAGGAAATAAATACTATTTGTGCCACACACGGCCCTGCGCAGCTGCCTGTCGGCAAGATGTGTGCTGCTGGAGCAGGCGGGCTGCGTCCGTGGGCATGTTTTAACCACACTGAAAGGCACCCCCTCCATCAGACCACAGAGGAAGGAGGTGGTTTACAGTCAGAAAACCACATCTTGTGTGCATCGGGTGCTACAACACGAAATTGGTGCATTGAGAAGCACTGGGTATGTGGGACACGTACAGCACCTAGTGCAAGTGGCACTTCATCCTGACAAGACTCAAAGGATGATGCTTTAAACACCTGAATTTATGTATACGTATACATTAAGTACGTAAAGGGGAAAAGAGAAAACCAAAAGCAGCAGGATCAATCCAGCAGAGAGAGCGGACGAGGCCTCCGGGCCTCGGGGCCTGCAGGCCTCACAGCTGAGGTGAGGGCCAGGCAGACGCGCACCACGTCCCAGGTCCAGGGGCACCGAACTGTTTCTCCTCACAAGGAGCCAACTCTTTGTCAAAGCGTTGTGGCTCCACGATGGCATTTCTAGTGTCCTGCTGTACAGTCGGCTACAAAAAAACAGGAGAAATGACAGAAATGCAGCTCCCTTCATGCTATCTCTAAGCACTGATTAATTACCGTGGTTTAGATGTTAATAACATCCCTGCAGTTCCCGTGCGGGGCCGGGCACAAAGGTGTTTTGTGGACAGCTCTCAGAGATGGCTGGGGGATTTCAGAACAGCTGCAGCCCTCCACGAGCTCTCCTCCCTGCTCAGGCCACAAACTCACCATCCTTTCCTGATTTGCAAGGCAGGCTACCACCGTGTTTGAAGTTGACACCTACTTCACCGTATTTACCAAGGAATCTAACATAAAACGTACTGCTCCTTGAGCGTGCTTTGCCTAAGACAACCCTAAAGATCACTGGTTGCAGCACCACTTGAAACAAAGCAACAACACTTTGATCTTTAATTGTAGTCCAAGGAAAACGCCTTTCCTGGACAAACATCCCTACTCAACACCTGGAGGGGTTCAGCAAACCTGCAGCCGCCACCCAAACCATCATGCATCTGCCCTGATGTGAGCCCAGAGAAACTCTACTGACTGCAGAATAACTGAGCCCTCTCTGGTGAAAAGGCCTTTATGATCGTGTTTGAGTGTCTTATATAAGATTGCTATAAATTGGTACAAAAAAAAAAAAAAAAAAAAAAAGGCAAGTAATTATGCTACTGCCTTGTAAGCTTTGATTCTGTGCTGTTTGGGCACAATCTCAGGATTTATTGTTAGACTTAGGAGGCTAATGCAGAGAACAGTAAAGGCTTGGAGGTGGGGTGGTCTACCTTTCAAGCCCCCATGTAAAAAGCAGATTTCCTTAGAATTTCACAGCCTCACAGACACGACTAGAGAGAGGCAGGAGACATTTCTGCCCTTTCCTGGCAGCTTATGTATTATTCCTTAAAAAAAAAAAAATTAAAAAAGGAGAAGAAAAGAAAAACTTTCAGAGAAATATGAAGCCTTTATTCCCTTGTGTTGTTTAAACCTTTTTTCATGGCACCACACAATGAGCTTTCTTCAGGAAGTAGAACAGTAGCTTTTCCTAAGACCACAGCGAAGCAGTTACAGCTTCAGTGCTTTGAGAAGGTGCTGGGTAAAAAAGAAAAAAAGAAGAAGAAGAAACCAAAAGAGAGAGAGAATGAATGAGGGTACAATAGGGAACATGAATTGCTGAGGGAAAAGGAAAAAAAAAAGGAATCAAGTGTAGGTATAATTGCAAAGCACCAGCACACTTCTGGCACTGGGGAAAAAGGAATTGTAGATGATTCAGGAGTATGACAAAGAATCCCTTCAACAAGTTGTCTTTTATCACAACTTTGCTGCTATACAGCTACACTGCAACAGGGAGAAATTGCATCATGTCAACAGCAAGTTTATAGAGATAAACTGACTCTGAAGACAGTGGAAATATGCTGGCAGTTACTTTGTGTTTTGCTTATCGCGCTGCAATAAATTTACCGAGAGCAGCATAAACAGGATATTTGAAACAAAAATACGCTGCGCTCCGAAAAGCCAGCTCCATCAGTCTCTGCTGCTGCCCGTCCACACCGCAGCCCCACAGGCACCAGAGAAGCCTTCACACAGCACCTGCCCCAGCAAAACAGAAGCTTTGCCCTACCGAAGGCTAAAAACTGCAAGAGTGGGTGGGGAACACAGGAGCAAGGAGTTCCTCGACGCTGTGGCAGTGCTATGTTCTTGACGGGCTTTTCCTGCATCCCTCAATAGGATCCTGTGCCCTCCCCACTCCTCGCCCCTCTGCTCCATCCCGGGGAATGGCTTCTGGTTTAAATGCAAATAGTGAGCACGCAGTCATCGGATCTTTTTTTAAATTCTGAAAGCTGAGACTTCTAAGTTTATCTCAGAAGGACACTGGAAAGATGAATAGAGAGAAATTATGCAGAGAAAGAGAAAATATTCAAAGAGTAGAATTATGTATGCATAATTGCCTGGCTCCCTGGGGTGCATGGGCGAGTACACCAAGTCACTTTGTGAAATCATTCCCCACAACTCCTGTATCCTAATTATAGTGCTGTAAGTGGGGAGAAGCTAATTTTTCAACAGTCCTGATGGGGTAACTAGAAGAACCAAGAGGATGCTGTTAACCCCTTGTCTACTGCAGGTCTGCAAGCAGACGAGCAAACACAGGGGAAAGAAATGAGGTGCCGGTGAGCCACGGTGTCTTCTCCTGGCTGTTTTGAAGGCGTCCTGTGTTGGGGACAGAGACAGGAACCAAGCAGAGGCTTCCAACAGCCAGCCTGGGGAGATGAAGGGCAGAGGAGAAGAAACAGGTCTGAATAGAAACACACCACCAGACAGCACCTCTACCTGGACTTCAAAGAAGTCTGGAGGCAGTGTCATGGTGCCTCCCCTCTGTACAGCATGCACAGAAGCAAAAGCTTCACAAGCCCTAAGTTATGTCTGTAAAGGAACCACTTTATCCAGCCAGAAAGCGCAGTCACACCTGTGTGGCACAGTGGCACGTAGCTTGGTGCCATACGATCATTTAGGGCAGCAAGCGCTCCATCCAGCGCTCCCTCAGGCCAGCCTGCACGTAGGGATGTATTTCCAGTGCTGACCTGCTCACCCAAAGCCCTGGCAGGTTGGATGTGCCTCCGACAGGTCGACACCCAGCCATACATGGCAGGGGGACAAGCCTTACCCCAACGCGCTGTGAGCTGAGTGCCATGGGATGACTGCCATGGGATGGGTGCCAATCACGATGCTCAAGGCTCGCTTGACTAGAAAGCTCTCAAAACTATGTATTTTGGACAAACTCTTCAGCCCTACCTCTTCCCCAGGGAGAGTCAGGAGTCCCGGCAGGAAGCGGGGGCAGAAATCAGCCACAAGCCATCATTTATGCTTACCAAGCTCAACACGTTTAAGCTGACTAAAAACACTTCCAGAAGTCCCTGCATTCTCCAATTTTGACTAAAACCGCCGCTACTACTTTGACCAAATTCCCTTTAAATTTCTTATGTTTGTTCTCATTTACTAAAAATCCTTTAAAAGGTTTCAGTACGTATTGCTTTTCCTTATCAAAATAGATCCAGATGAGCAATAACAAACAACAAAAAAAAGCTAGCCTATCCATTTACCCATGTTGAGCAGGTCAATACTGTTTTTCCTCAGCCAGCCACGATACAACACCACTAAAAACCAGCATTTTATAGACGTTCATGGGATTTAAGACCAGAAGGGAT
Source organism: Nettapus auritus (assembly GCA_011076525.1). Taxonomy (NCBI): domain Eukaryota; kingdom Metazoa; phylum Chordata; class Aves; order Anseriformes; family Anatidae; genus Nettapus; species Nettapus auritus. The sequence goes on from CM021768.1 coordinate 16,352,106, forward strand.
CACCATCTCATTTAAGAGGACCTCCTACAATAACAGGTAATTAAATTTTGCCCAGTCACCTCCTCATTGAGGCCAATTATTTGTTCAGAGAATAATTTCCAGGAAGACATGCTTGACTTCAAGCATTGATCTCAGCACGTGAAGAACTCTTAGCGCAGTCTTACAAGTGATGAACTCTCTGCCAAGCCCATATTAATATCTAACCCTTAAGTTCCAGAAATTAAATATTCGAGTCAAATTGAATATATTTTTTTGGCCAAAGTAATAGACACAATTTTACTACTTAATCCTGTCACACTGTCTCAAGCTTCTTCAAATTACAGCCGTCTGAACTGTGATCTGAGTTCTCCTGTGCTTAACAAACTAATTGGGAAGTTTGGCCACCCTTGACCTAACTTCCTAAAACCTCTGTCTGGCCAGGAGCCATGGGAAGAGTGCCAGGTGGGGTGCAAGGGGATAGAAAGGAATGAGGAGTAAAAGCGGATCCCACTTGGGTGACTTGGCCCCAGAGGCCTGTATTGTAAGGCAGGGGGATGAATAACTATATGGGACTGAAGAAAAAACAAAATCTGTACAGATCGAAAGAGATCTTGCCTATCTTCTGTTTTGGAAATAGATAATTCTGTTCAGTCTGAAGAAATCGCGTCACCCGCAGGCCCTCCCTCATTAGACATGTGGAGGACCAGGCCTGCACTGGTACTTCTGGGGGACAAAGAGGTGACAGTCACAGACTCCTTTACATGAACCAAGGGGCTCGGACCCCCCTTAGCCCTCTTTCAGAAGAAGGCCCTAAGCACCAAAAGACCAGGGGATCCTGGAGCAGTTGCACTTAGCAGAAGGAAATGTGCACTGAAACAAACACAAGTGCTCTTCGTTCCAGGCCAACGTCATCCAGTCATGTGGAAAGTCCTCATTTCTGGACCAAAGACCGTTTAAGCACTCAGTGCAAAACAAACAGGTTTTAACAAGAAAACCTGAGAAAGAGCCTCAAAACCCTGCTCTTCAGGGCACTGCCCCCAGCTGAGGAGACTGTGGCTTGTAACCTTACTTTGGGTGACGGTGGGAGTCCTGCTATCTGCACAAATGCACTTCTTCTGTCCTTGGGAAAAGAGAGGAAAGAGAAATCCTAGGCTAATAGCATTTGAAAATCAGATGCAAAGAAAAAAATTAAGGGACCACAACATGCTAACAGGAGCGCCTCACCTCTAGCTCCAATCTGGACCCAGAGCAGAAGTGAACCAAGAATTTCCTGACAGATGGTTTATTGCTGAGTGTTTCCGAGCCTGCCATAAACATCAGCAGCACGATAGCCTCCTGCTCGATGGTACAACAAAAATGACAGCACCTGAGCAGAGACAAACTGCTGTCTGCACTTAAAGGTGGTCCTGTCTGAACAAAGATTTGCAAATAAATCCATACCAATTGAGTTAACCTCTCCGGGTGAGCTTCAAGGTTGTCAATGTAAGACCCATCAACCATGCTAACTTCATATTTCTATTATTTGTCAAATGCCCCCAAATGTTCCCAAACTAAAAACACGTACAGATGTCACGATGATCTAATCTAAATTCAGTTTGATGCAGCATCATTGCAGGTTGGACTGGGCAGCAAGGCTACGAGGGTGAGGTCACAGCCTTACGCTGTAATGCTGAACCTGCCTACCTCTTGTAGACAAAACTGGGGAAGAGCTTACGGAGGATCTGAGGTTTGGAAGACATTCCTGCAGGAATCTGCTTAAACCACTTTCAGTATAACATAGGAATAGGTGTGCAAATGTTGGAAAGACACAGCCAGGGTACTCACCAGGACACACGTCACTGGGCAATGGAAAATGAACGGGTGCAGAGGCTGGGACTGCAGCAACATCAGGCAGCCAGGAGGGATCTGGGCACTGCAATGAGGACCTCAGTAATACCACTGCAGTGCACTGCAAAGACAGCCACATTAAAAAATGAAAGCCCTAAAAGATCAAATTCCCTTTGCCAGCTGGGTGTCAGGGGACGGAGGACAAACCCTCTCTGTTTGCTTAGCTGGGTCGTGGCGCTTCCAGGGGACAGAAACGGGGCCATGCCATGGAGGGGAGGCTCCGAGATGGGACAACCTGCGAAGCACGATCCCAGCAAGTCTCACCCAGAGTCAGCCCCTCGGCAATAAGCAGAGACCAGGCGCAGAGGAGGAGAGCACGTGTGTCACTCTTCAACCCTTGGAGCTTCAATTAGGCGCGGATGATATTCTGACAAGATCGATGAATCCTGATATAGCAGCACTCAAGATAAATGTCGCTTCAGAAGGGCTCTTGTGTTGGTATTTGGAGAGAAGAGGAGTTTGGGGTGGGGGGGGGAGGATGAGAAACAAAGGAACATCAACAACCGTTGGAAGCGCTGTGCCACCTTTTGTACAATCAAATGTTTCTCAGGGTGATACTTAGAACTACCTGCAAAATTATTTGCTTTTTCTGAATCTTCTTTCCAAAGCACTTGCAAAGGCTTTTTTCACATCTGCGCAGACGATGCATATGAAGAAGGTCCCTGTGTAACTTGCTCCAGTGTGCTCCTGAGGCTGGGCAGCCCTGGGGTGAGAGGTACCCATATCCGGCATCCATCAGACACCTGCTCCCCACAACCACATAGTTTTTAATTTCTGTATTGACTTTAGTTAGAAAAATAAATAAATAAAAAAGAAGGGAAAAAAAAAAAGAAGGAAAAAAAAAAAAAAAAAAAAAAAAGAAGAAACTGAGAATCTTCCCCATCCTGCCTGGTAAAAATCAGCAAAAGCTCCCAGCTCTGGCTGGCACTACGGACGTTAACACAAAGGGGAGGGAATGTTTATAAAACGTTTTTAAACAATTCAATTTTAAAGCAATTTATGTGCAGTGGCACCAGGCATTCTTGACTGTAGAAAACAGACAGCAGGCTGGATCAATTGCAGGGTGGAGGTGGGTGCAGGAAAGCAGGAGCAGCAGACTGTGGCATTGAGGCTAATAGCTTTGTAGCAATTTATTCAGTGAGAAATGCTGCATAGAGCGACGCGGGGGTCTGCGCAGAAAGTAGGCAGAGAGGATGGCAGTGCCTGGGAGGGAGACGGTCCCCAGCTCCGGAGCGGCAGAGAGCAGGGAGGATCGATACCGAGCACTCCAGGAAAAGCAGGAAATTCTTCTTCCCTTACAGAACTAAACAAATGACAATTAATGGATCCAAACAAGCCAACTGCAAAAAAAAAAATGTCACTGGAGAAACAGTACATGAAAAAATCCCAGCGAGATAAAAGCCTCAGTGCTGTCACAGCATCACTCCTGCTACTGGGCTTCCTAGAGTCTGGACCCTTCAGATTCACGGCCCTGCCACCCCTAACCAAAATCCTGTTGCCAGCAGGGAGCAGGGGGAGCAGGGCTCTTCATTTTCCCTACAAACAGCAAGGGAAACCCCATGCCATCATGTCCAGCCCCTGCCACAGCTCGCTTCATATCACCTCTTCGGCAGCAAAGCCTGCCCTGGGGATGTGCCACGGTGCCTCCTCTTCCTGGTGGGGGATCCACACTTTGCTGTAGTGCTTAAGGAACGGACAAGGAGAGCTAATTTTATACCTGAGAACCTGGATTCTGGTTTTAACAACTGAGCTAAAAAATCACCTTTGACCGTCACAAATGCCCCGTGATGCGATGCAAGCTCAGGAGCTCGACATCTTTCTGCAGATAAAATTTGCTCTGAATTGCTCCTGCTGGTGTTTGCAGCCCAAGGATAATGTGCTGCTCTTTCCACATCACACCAGCTCCATGCCCAAGCACATATGGTCTGGCTAAATAAGAAGCCTTGGAAAGGCTGTCAACAAGACTAGAGGAAGGTGTGCATCTGCGCAGAAACATATGCATGCCCCAGCACTGCACACCCAGCCACGAAAAGGATGCTCATGCCCAGAATCCCACCGAAACCTGCCCAGGTACAGCACAGGAGCAGGGATGCAGCTGACTGCCACTTCCACGCTCCCTTCCCCTCCCTCCCATCGTGCTGCAGAGCCGAAAACCCATCGGTCTGCTTCCAAGGTCCCTCTTGACACGGTACCTAAGGACGATGCTCCCCCTAGCTCGACCGACACGGGTTGTCACAGCATTGCTGCTGTCGCTCTGGTTTGGGTACCTGCTTGTGTGGTTGCTTGAAAGCAAGTGCTTTATGTTCGTCTGCGAAAATCTCCCCCATGGTACTAAAAGCAATGGAATAATCTACTATTTCAACTCGCGCCCCTTAGAGAATTCTGCAGTTAGAAAAAAAAAAAATAAAAAAAAATGGTTGAATTTGATTAAACCTTTGGAACCTCTCCAATATTTCCAGTTATTCCATCTGTAGAAACACTCTACTGGCACTTGGCACATTTATAGCATTAACTGCCTTCTAAATCAGCAGCAGTTCTGCCTAACAATTTGGCATTTGCACATTGCCTTGTAAATTACCCACCTTACATCTCTGGGTACGAGGACTGTCCCCTCCAAAAAGCCTATTACTGCCTGGTAGAAATTCTTGAGGAAGAAAATATCTTCTTATGGGCTGGTCTTTTGACAAAAAAAGGGGGGGAAATGGCATTCGGTGGGCATGGTATTAACACTGTGGCTCGTAGTGTTACTATGGCAGTAAAATGAAACCCAGTGCAACCAGCTGGTTGCTACACTGCTATTAGATCCTCTTTGCTGTTTTTGACCTTTCTAGAATGCTCCGAAAGGCATTAATCTATTCAAAATTCATTTAGGATCTAAAGCACGATGCGAGGTGAAGGTGTTCGCGAAGCAGTCTTCCTATCGGGCCACGCTTATGAAACAATCACAGTTCCACGGGCGAGGATTTGCTTGCTTTTGTGAGCTACTGCAACGTGGAGTCAGGAACCGGGCTGGGAACGACTGCAGATCCAAATCAAGCCACAGAGCAGCAGGAAACCACTCAGCAATATCATCGGTGATTTGTGCATTTCTCGGTCGAAAACAAAGAGCGGAGAAGGTCGGCGTTGTCACCTCCCCAGATCTACGCAGCCTCCCCTCTTTTGTCCACCCCAATCGGCAAAAAAATCCCCTTCCAACAGCTCTCAGCCCCGAGCTCTTTCCAAAACCCTTTCTCCTTATCTTTAGCCACAGCCGACCCGTTCTTCTCGTGCCTCCCTGTTGACAAAGCGTAGGAGGGTCACCAAAGGAAGCGCCCAGCTCGTGCCCTGCTGCAGCACAGCCTTCCCCAGGTCTGCACCCCAGGGGCGCTGCGCTTGGTCGGCCGCTCCACCTCGCACCTCTTTGGCCTCCAGGTGTCCTGTCTTCGGTGGGGGGAGAACGAAAGGACACAGCAAAAAAACCAAAGGAACATATTGCAGTGACTCTCCTCTTGTCTTCTGCTTCTGAAAGAGGCCTTGCTGAGTTTCATACATCCCCTGACCATGGAAGCATTAAAAATCCAGGGTCACTCGAGGACCTTGAGGTGGTCACCATGCCGCCCATCGGGACCGTGGGGAATTCGAGCGCCGAGACACGGTTCAGAGCCCTGTGCTTAGAAAGCACGGACCACCATTGTTGGGGCTGAGAAGGGATTTCTCACTTCTTATTCTGCAGGCTGGTACCCAGCACACGGAGCTGAACCGCTCCGATCCCGTCCGCAACAAGCAGCAGTGACTCAAAGCGCCTTACTCATTATCACTCTTCTGGAATTAGTGGCTTAGTTAATGCTCCCTGTGCTAACATTTAAAAATATATATATTTTTGTGTTATTCTGGATTCTGCCCTCTTCTCTCACTTGGCATGGCTCTTACTATAACTCCAGGAAGGAACGATGTCCCTGGGCTGTGTTTATCTTCCCACCTAACACAAACCGTGACAGCAGCAGCAGCGATCCACGACCTCATCCACCCGTTTTCAGGATATCAGAAAAAGTGCCCTTTTTTTTTGTGCCCTGCCCATGGCTGGTGGTGTGCTGGGGACACTGAGGGCTTGGCCGCGTGCCCCAGCGGGTTCTTGTGCCGTCACCCAAGGGTGCTGCCCGGGTGCTCTCGTAGCCCTCCTGCATCGATTTCGGCCTCGAGGCTTGGAGGCGGGGAGGTGGCCTGAGCTCAACGCTTCCACAAACAGGGCTGCTTGCCAAAAGGGACAAGGCACAACTCCGTGGCTGAGCTGCACCTGATGAAAATGTCTGCTCTTTCACAAAAAAAAAAAAAAAAGAAGTAAAAAAAAATAAATTAAAAAAACCTCTCCCTGCAGCCAGCAGCCAGCGATGCATACTAGATGACTGCTTACTCAACATGAGAGCAAAAGGGCAAATGAATCACATTACACTCCATGAATAAAAGCAGAGTCTTAATGCAACAGCTACTTAATGATTTCGTTTTCCACGCACTAGGCAGCGTGGCCTCATTTGCAAAGGTGCTGAGCACCCTGAGTTGCACTCCCGGTCACGGGAACCGCAGCACCCTGCACCTCAGGACTCTCCCCCGAGCCCCTTCTTTGCTCAGGGCAGTTCTGAGGTTTGGGGAATTCAAAGCTTGCAGCAGAGAGGAGCTGGGACCAAAGACTGCAGACCTGAGCCTGCACTCACCTGCCTGCCAGCCCTGGGACAGCCGCGGCCGGATCCCTCCTGGCCCATGGGGAATGCGGGTTGTGGCTCCTCTGGGATCCTGCTTGGCTTTCAGCTGGTGAAAACCTCTCACCACGGTGCCCACCAAACGCACCGGTCCAAAAAGATGGCAGTGCCAGCCAGCCAAAACGGGGAAACCAACGTGCTCCAAGTCCTGCAGAAGCCCTTAACAAGGTGTGCGCGAGCACTTCTGGAAGAGTGGCCCTATGGAAACCGGCCTGGCTGCCATCTCATCAGCACGTCGGGGCTTCTTCCTGCAGCCCAAAGCCACTCAAGCTGCCAAACCAGCACAAAGGTAGATTGCCAGTAAGTTCCTCCTGGGCCCCAGCGGGGTGCCGAATGCATCACCTCCCCTTCCTCGGCTTTTCAGGCACCCCATGGTGTTCAGAACAACTCTTCTTACTGCCCTACCTGCTAACAAGGACTGGGCGGAGGCACCTGAAGCGGGGATGCGGTCCCACAGGGCTGGGGCTGTCCTCCCCCTGGGGAGAAAAGGACCTGCAGAAAATTCCAGTGTCTGCTGGGGAAATACAACGTGGGATAACCTCTCCCAAACAGTGCCAGTCCTTCAGCAAACAAGAAGTCAAACACAAACTATTTATTGCCTATTTGTTTATGTCTGGACCGCTTCTCTTGTTCCATTTCTGGGACAATTTGTTTTACTGTTTGCTGTTGTTCTTTTTTAAACCAGTGGAGCTTTTGTTTCCAGAATGCTGATGCTAGCAGTGCAAGTAAGCACAGGACCTCCTCAAGGGAAAAAACCTCGTTTCATGGAGAACCCTGCGGCGTGATGCCGGTGAAATGAGCGCCCTGTGCCCCAAAGCTGCAGGTACACCCCGAGCAACCTGTACTTCCCAAACTTCCGCACATTTAATGGCATATAGACTTAGAAACTCAGGTCGAAAATGACTGAAGCAGTTCCAGAATATGCCTGAGGACAGCTGCAATGTATTGCAGAGGCATAACATAAGCTAGCCAGAGCTCCTAGTGAAAGCAGAGATGCGTGTGTGCGTGTGGGCTTGAGACACAGAAAGCTGGATGCTGATTCAGGTCTGCGTTCCGGCAGGAATTTTCCATTCAGGAGTAATTCAGACTCTAATTCCAGTTTGGGTTAAACATTTGCCTAACCACTGCTGACATAGTTTCCCTTCACACACCACTATTCACTGCAGCCTTGCAGGGCTCGCGGCGCTCACTCAGCTTTTCCCACCAGCAAAGCACCCGCACGTCCAGCGGGCAGAGCTGGGACTAAGCAAGAGCCTGAACTTGGCACCTGGCTATGAGGATGATCACCTCCCATCGGGAACCCTACAACAGTGGCTACCATCGGCTGGGAGACTTCTGCCCACAGAGCCCGTGGTTGGACACCAGGACTGCAGCATCCTGAGCCTGGCACCACGCGCCTTTCTTCTGCCCTGCCTTCGTCTTAGTACTTTATTCACGCTTCCCACTATGGCAAAAGGCATCGCTAATATTTTCCTCTCTGTCACCATCCTGGCTTTGGATGCTCAATTAAAAAAAGCAGCTCAAAAAGCAGCTGCAAGCACCAGTGCCTTATCCAGGGGGTGTTACCGCAGCAAACAGAGATTGCGAGCAGAGGCCGCGCGGCAATGAGTCAGGGAGGCAGAAAGGCGTGAAAACAAAATGAATGGAAAGGCAATAAGCCCGAAATATTTCACCATCGGCACTGAGCTCCTGGATAGCCTCCATCTATCAGCGTTACCAGTGTCCGGGAGCTCCCCAGAGCTGTAGTTACCGCCTAGCTGGTACAGCCACGTGCATGCCACCCCACGGCACAGGCTGGCGCCACCACGAGCTGTGGCAAGGGCGAGGGACATCCACCTTGCTCAAGACCTCCCCAGCATCTCAGGTCTTGCTGCAGTTGTCAGAGATCTTCCTCGAGAGCACGGAGAAGAATGCTCAAGCTGTTATGGGCCTTCCCCGTGAAGCTGAGGAGCAAATTGGTCGGGCAGCAAGATGCCCTTGTCCAGGCACGTGGCTGGAGCTGGGAAGGGATCGCTGCACGTGCTGAGATGCTGCCCCGACCCAGGGCCCTGCTGGTGAAGGACGTGGCTGGGGGAGAAGAGGCACACAGACGTCCCAGGTCTAAGACCAGAAGGAAATGGGGCACGCTACAAAAGCTAAAGGAATAGACACCTGAAAAATGTGTTTAAAAAGGAAAAGCGGTGCCCTGTGAAAAGCTGGAGAACAATTCAAAGAACCGAATTAGAACGGGGAGGCCCTCATCCTGTCGGCAAGCACAAAAAGCCCCCTTGATCCGCTTTTAAGAACCCCTTCTTTTCCACTTCTGCTTGGAGCGATCCGCATCCCGCCCCCATTGGCACCAGCCCGGGGGGCTGCCAAACCCCTGCCCTGCCTCCGAAAGCACCTAATTCCCCCCAGCACCGCAGAACACTGCGTGGCCGGCGAGAAGGAAGCTTTTTAAAGAGATACAAAACCAGGATTTTTGTATTGAAACACACGCCACAGATGGTGTAGCAGACGAGGATTAATTCATGAATCATATTTCTTAAATGATACAATCTCTCTTTTCACTTCCATACTTTCCCTTTTTGACTCAGAAGCAGGGATTTGAGATGCCCTTCCCAGATATGAATTTTGCATGAAAAAACAGTGCAGAAAAAAAAAAAGGCAGCAATAAAACAGAAAGCCCAGATGTTTAAAGCTAAGTCTTCAGATGTAAGCAAATGCATAGCCTGTCCATCTCCGAAAGAACATGCGTGGAAACGCAATATATGCAGGCACAGACCTGGGACTAGGGTGGGAAAACACGTTCCTTAACATGTGGAGCTCACTAATGCTTCAGCCAGGGTTCTGAATTTCACACAAACTCATTTTGTGTCTCGTATTCATCGCCCCGGCAGCGGAAGAAAAGCCTTAAGTCACTTCAGACCCCGGTTTCCGCCACGAGCCCCTCCTCATTTGGCCGCACGTGTTGGTCCTGCTCCAGCCCTGGGGAGCCCTGGCACGGGACCTTTGGGTTGCTCCAGGAAAAACTACTGGAGCCCAGGCACCCACGAGGACTCCAGGAAGCCACGGCCAACCCAGACGTCCTCCACCACGCACCCGGAGCATCCACAGCGCTCCCACAGCCTCCTATTGCCTGCAGCGGCAACAAGATGAGGCAACGCCCGAACCGTGCTGCAGCAAGGGGAGACCCCAAGACCCCAACCTCCCGGCTCGTCCTCATCCAGGGAGCAGCTGGACCAGCCGAGGACATGCCAAGCCCACGACCCCACGCCGTGCTTCCAGCTGGCACCAGCACAGACCGAAACGGGATGGGAGGAAACGGGTGTGAGCGCCCAAAACTCCCAGCTCGTAGTGCTGGCCACCTTCTCACCTGCAAAAGGTGCTGCTATACCTTGCTTTCATCACCAGTTCGGTTTTCCAGTCTTTTTTTTTTCTCTCTTTGCACATAGAGCAGCTCTGTACATGCTTAACAGCTTTTTTATGCAGCCTCGCACTTAGTGTTACAGCTTTACCCTGAGCACAAAGCTTCACGTTAGAATAAGGGTGAAAAATTACTTACCCTTAAATTACTTCAATCTTTCTCTGCTTTGTGTATGATCTGGGCTTCTCTTTTGGTTACTATTTCCAGATTTGGTCTTTGGGTAGGTGAATGGAAGAGGAGAATGAAAGGAGTTGTATTTGATGACGATGGAGACTGTAAAATAAAGAGAAGCACTTTAGTGCAGAGCAGGCCTCTCTATACATACGTATCAGGTTAAATTAAATTAAATTAGTGACACCTACATAAACACTTCCTACTGCTTTTATGCACACATACAAACATCACAGCTGTCAAGGAGAAGGCAGCAGTCAGGGAAATGATACGAGGGTTAAAAAGAGAAATTTCTAAAACAGAGGCAAACAACCCGGCGAGAGCAGCAGCACTCCTAGCGCAGCGCAGGGGCTGCCGTGAGCCCAAGCCCTACAAACCAGGTTATTCCCCACCTGCTTTGGCAGTGACTTGCTGCTACCCCTCTGCCACGTGCAGCCCTGCAAACACCGCGTGGAGCCGCTGGGGAAGGGGCTGCCACCCATGCCAGGTGGATTTTTGTCCTACTCCCCTTTCCATCTTGTCCCCACCGAGCCTGCGCTCCCGGAGGCTGCCCGCTCATGGGGGCTGCCCCCAGCCTCACTGCCCATTTAACACCACCCTCTGAGGTCTGCAAAATACGGTTTTGTTTTTAAGGAACTGACAAAGGGACGCGGAGGACAGGAACCAGCTTCTGTGTTGTTAATTTCCTCCCGACAGCTCTCCAACCTGCTGGGCACAGCCAGCACAGGGAGCCCCAGCCTCAATGCTGCAAGCAGCCAAGGAGCATTTCCCAAATAATTCAGAAGATGCTATGCGTGCTAGGGGGTACAAAATGAGTCAAGGGCTACCCTGATTTGGTTTCAAAAGCACAAAGGTCACGGCAAGGAGCAGGCAGCAACACACGCTGCCACTGCAGAAGTCCCAACGCGGCAGCACCAACGCCTCGCACACGCAGCGCGGTGTTTAACGCTTGCCCAGCGGCCTCTGATAAATCCTGAGTGTTTTAACAAAGCCTGGAAGCTTTTCCTTTCTGCTCAGCAGAACGGGGAAGGTAATGCACAAGTGAATAAAACTGCTCGAGACACCGAGGAGCAGGGCAGAAACAAAGCCAGGTCTCCTGAGCCGGTGACTCCGCCGCCAAACCCCGTGCCACGGCGCTGCCATTAACATTTATTTTAGCCCCACAAAACCCGTCTTTAAATACTTTAAAAAAAATCCGCCGGGAGGGAGGATGCTCCCAGTCACGGCAAACGTTTGTTCTAGGGCAAAACACGCTGCAAATGATCCTTAACAAATTTTAACCGTTGGTGCAGTCAGATAAGCCCACGGTGCCGTAGATCACAGCCGGCTGTTATTGCAGGCTCCGTGCTGCTGAACGTGTATCTGAGTGGCAATGCAGAGATCTGTATTTTGTGTTTTGGTATAAATTACAGGGCAGCCTAACAGAACTAAGAGGCAGCTCTGCTCTTTCCTGCATCGCTTCTTCCGCATTTTTACGCCCGTTAAGTTTCTTCCCATTTAGCCGCTTTGTTTTGGTTCCTCGCTGCATAAAATCGTGCCGCACTCGCAACAAAACGAAGCCGAATAAATAATCACAAACTTCCATGCAACAACTCCGAGAGCTGCTATGTAAAGAAGAGAGAGTATCAGCAGATAGAGACAACTCGGAGGCAACCTGAGGTTTGGTATTCTGTGTCAGCCTGACACACAGGGGAAATAACCCTTTAATCCAGTGCAGTGTATTTCATTTACTGTAGTGTTATCCAGTTCGAAGATGTTATGAAAGGAATCCCCAGAGAGACTTAAGACTTCAAAACCAGCCCGAGTTTGAACTTAATTCCACCATTGCAAAAGGCTGCAGCCGTGGAAGATGACCTTTTCTGTACCTTGCATGCCAGGAGCCATTCTGCCTCATAATGTCACGCCAAATTAGAATATTCTCTTTCTGTTTTATTCGGGATTTTGTTTTGCCTTTTCTTTTTAATTAAAAGCATCTGTCACTATTAATGAAATAGCTAAAAAAAATAAAAAGAAAAGAAAAGAAAAAAGAGTCAATGGCACAAACAGATTAAAGACCAGGAGAGATGGGGGAGCCCGAGAGCCCCGGGTGCTGGGGCTGCGATAACGGCCCCGGCATGGAGCGGTGGCACCGGGTGCTCGGTGCCCCTCCTGGCTAGGAGAGGAGAAAAAGGCATTTACACGCAGGTCTCAACTCTGCTTGGGTCCTACCTGGAGTGGGAGTCGAGATGGATTTACAGAAAGGCCACAAACCCATGGCAGAAGGATGGGAAGCGGGACGGGAAGCCCACGGGCTGTGGGGCGCTCGCCAAAAAGCACTGGGAACCCCAAACCAGGTCATTCTCTAGCAGCAGCCTCGTCCGTACACCCAAATGGCCTGATGTGAACGGTGAGAGCCCGATTTTCACTCACTGCAGCTCCAAATTCAGATTTTGGGTGTAACTCGATAAAACCGCGCGTTTTTCAAAAAACAGCGCTCTGGTACGAAACCCTGAATTTATCACGGAAAGTCTTCCTAAGATGAAATTATTTTGCCTGCTCGATGCAGTACAAACAGCTTTATTGTATCATTAATAATTAGGAGCGTTCAGTCAGCACAGCTGAAAAAAAAAAAAAAACACGTAAAGTAAATATGTCAAGGATACACTGCTTTCTCTTCTTACCATTTTTTGAATGCCTTATTTCATGGTAGATAAGTGAAAAATCTTTTTACCTGACTTACCGAGAGGCTCATTTACTCATGCAAATTTAAAACCGGGTGTCATAATACAACGAAACTATAAAAACATATCAAAAGGAAGTTAGCGAGCCGCCAAATTTAGCTCCTCACGGAGTTCGAGCTGTCTTCTACAGCTGGATGCTAGCGGGGAGAGCAACCCTGCTCCGCCGCGTGTGGGGAGGACGCCGGGGAGGGTCGCAGCACCCCCCAGCTTCAGGAAGGTCCCGTTCTGAGCCCAGCCAACATGACAAAGGCTCCGACCAAGTAGGAATTGCTGGGGAAACAGCGATTCCCCCCGCGTCCTGACCTGGTGGAGGAAGGTGAAAATAAGGCATTGTAACAAGGAGAGGCACGGGAACTAATGGAAAAACATCAAATTCCATTAAGGGCCGCGTTAAAGGTTTGCAGCAGTCTCCAGACGAGCCCGCTGATATTCCCGAACCTTTATCGATCCACAGGTCGAGCCAGAAACAACAATAACTGTTTTAGAAAATATCACTTGCGATTTTTTGTGCTTCTGCAAAAAAAAAAAAAAAAACAAAAGGCATCCCTACGCACAGGTACGCACAGGGACCATTCCCCATGCCGCTCCGCGACTCCGCATCGCTGCCCTGTCCTCACCCTGCAACACACCCAGACCCAGAGCTGGGGTCAGGGAGGCATCCTGGATACGTGCCGCCAATAATTTGGGGTATTTTGCACCTGGCTTGGGGGCACGTGACCCGGCACTCGCTGCATTTTGCTCTCTCCGATTGCCACAGTTCTCGGTTTTATTTTTATCCTGAGTTAGCTCTGAATCAGGGATTGCAAAAGACAAAACAACACACTGCAATCATCCAGCGTGCCAATTAAGCTAAAAGATACCCTGGAAATCAAAATTAAATGCCATATCTATGAAAAGAAGCAGACAGCTTCCTCGGAAACCAAAAAAAAATGTATTATAGGAACGTATTTGTGGCAGCCCCAAAACGTATCTGAAGCAGTCCTGTAACTTCCTATCACCCCTCCCATCTGCATACTGTAGATCTTCATCAAATTGTGTATGTTTTTGCACATTTATCATCAAGATTTATTGAAGTTGATTCCATAAATTTCATTTAGTTGTTCACTGCTGCTATTTGTTTCCAAGGCAACAAATGCACTTTGCCCAAGCTGCGCAGTAAATCACGGCTGTTCGGGATTTGGGGGTCCCTGCCCCTCGCGCCGAGCGGCCGCGCGTCCCAGCGCACACGCCGGCACCCGCAGTCATTAGAGGCAGGTTTGGTGGAATAACCAAAGGAAATAACCGTAATCCCTGCGACGGGGGAAGAAGGCAAAGCTCGGCCCCGAGGCAGCGGCTGTCCCCAGGAGGGGGGCTGCCAGGGAAAGGATTCGAGCCCAGCCCCGCTCCCGTCTCATTTACACCTCGGGTGGTGGGAGGCTGAGAAACCCATTTGCGGGTTCACGAGGAGTCGGAGGCTATTTCTGCGAGGAAGAAGAATAAAAAAACACCCTCGTATCCTCGTTGCAGATGTCGCCAAAGGGACAGACGAACAAGAAGAAGGGAAGAGCTGGGAATTTACAAGCGTTGCCCACCGCACACGACACCGCGGGCTCGGTACGGAGCAGGCACAGGACACAGGATGCTGCAATCCTTTCCCTTATCCTTTCAAAAATCACTAAGAAACTGCTGGACAGCCCATTCCCATGGGTCCATACGTCTTTCCCAAACAAAGACAACCCCGAGGAGAGGAGCCACTGGTTTGGGCAGCGAGAGCATGATCTGCTTTGGGGCACGGTCCCTGCTGAAGGCGTGTGCTGGAGCTGGGGGATCAGGGCCGCAGCAAGCCCAGCGCGCTGCCTCCAGCAGGGTCCTGGAAACACAAAAATAACCTCGTGGTGCTCCCCGTCAGCTGCACAGCATGGGACGAGGAGCAGACTCAGTGAGCGACCTCGACCAGCTCTATGACCATGGTTATGTTGGGCAGATGGGTACCCACGGTGATACTGGGCAGACGGATCCCCACGCACAGCACCGCCATCATGGGCAGGGATGTGACCTGGGTTTAAAGCAGATGCTGAGCACAATCCAATTTCTGTAATAAATTAATACTGTAATTTCTGTAATAACTGAATCCAGCCTGCAAACACCATCACCTAACACGAGGCAGAGGTAGCACGGCGCCGCTCGTCGGACACCCAAGTGACCACGTGTGAACCACTGCAGAGGGGCGCTCCGGTGTCTCAGGCTTGAAATCTCGCCCCTTCACTCACAGCTGTGGTTTCCGCTGGCTATATATGAGCAGGAAAAACTGCATATTACATTTTCTTGTTTTATACAACCACCAGTGAAACGCAACGCAGAGAACACAGTCCGGGCATCAGACGCACACGACATATCCCTGAGCCACCAAAAACGCCAAATCCATGAATGTTGCCCAACCGGCAGTGGGGAGAGGGCATAAACAGCCTTGGAGGAGGGTATAAATAGCCACAGGTAATGCTTGCGTGCTAGAAAAAAGCCTGTTTTGTTGTTTTTTTACCCGGCTTTGCAAGCGCTGCTTTTCCTTTTCGCAGAGCTCCTGCTGAGACCGAGGCACACGTGGCTGGAAGGGGGCTGGGACCGAACATGTCTTCCTCGGCACGAAAAACAGGCAGCGGCGCACACGCACGCACACACGCACATCACACATTGGCTCCCTCTCCAAAATAAATACTATCTGCCCTCTGAAGCAACGAGCGTGAGCGGCCGGGTGAAATCACACCCGGGAAGGCACATCACGCCACCCTAGCCCCCCTCCCGCTTGCGGGGTCCATTCTTGCAAAGCAGCAGAGGATAAAAATGCTGGGGGAAAGACCTAATTTTCCTCTGGGGCAGGCTGCAAGGGAGATCTCCCTGCCAGCAGGGCGCAACGAGGCCGTCCCCTAAATATTGGCATCCCCAAAGCTGCCTCCAGCCCGGCTCTGTCGTCGCTCCCAGTATATCCCCTGCTCAGCAGGAGGAAGAGGGGAAAAAAAAAAGGTTTTCTCCCGGATGAAGAAGTGCCCTCGCCGTCTCCAGGGCTTGTTCATGGCTGGCTGGATGGTGAGGACACCTCTGAACTGGATTTTGGGGAGCAGCCCCGCTCCCCCCTCCGGGGACTGCAGAAGGAGGCTCGGCAGCGAGTGCTGGCAAAGGCTGCAGCCTCCCGGGGAGTGGCTCCCCGTGGCGTGCAGGTGGCTCCTTTGATTCCTGATTGTTCGCCGGCCTCGCTTCTCCTTGGCTCCGTGCCTGGGCTGAGGCTTGCAGGGAACGGGGTCGCCCCGCCGAGCGCACCCACGCTCGGGAAGGCAGCGGGGCTGCGGCCAGCGGGGCTGCATCCACCCCACAAAATACACCAAAAAACGGAGCTGGGGAGCACAAAGTGCTGCTGGGGAACCTCGGCGTGCTGCAGCTCACCGTGCTGGCAGGGATTGCTTCGGGCTCCTTCCTTTCCACCTTTCATCCCCGCGGCGTCTCAAGGATTTGCGCTTCTGCACTGGGGTCTGGCCCTTCCTGTGCACAACGGCAGCCGATCCGTATCTGTGGGGAGCACGAAGGGGCTAATTCCGGGCTTTGGCGAGATGAAAGGGAAAACCTTAATTAAAATAAGTTTTAAAACCCGTCAAGATTTTTTATTTTCTTTTTAATCTTACTCAGATCAGCAGCCACCCTGAGATTACACTCAGGGTCCAAACGCACCGCTTGCCTTCAGACATCGTGGGCTTTGCGCTCAAAGCCCTTCAGACATCCAAACTCCATACCAACCTAATAAAATGAAAATGGGGGAAAGTACGCCTAACTACAACAATCTGATCTCCTCTAAAAACAGAAATAGTGCCCTTATTCTGTACAAACTTCCTCTCCTCTGACCCAGCTCTGAACAAGCGCTCCTGGCTGTGGGCAGGAGTCCGCATCCTTGTCCCAGAGCAGGAGGAGGGCTGGGAAAGGGCACGTTTGCACAATCAGCTGATTTTTAAAGAAAAAAAAAATCCCAAATGAGAGCCATGGAGGCACTCTGCGTGTTTGTAACACTGCCGTTCATCCCAACAGAGATGGAATAGCGCGCGACCAACAGTGCATAATAAATGCAATTTATCACCGCGGCTCCACAACCCATTGCTCGGCCCTCACCACCACGGTCCACAACGCCGCCATCCAGCACCGCCTCCGGCAGAGAGGTTTTCAAACAACATCTGAGGAGTCAGGGCACCAACACGTCTCACAGTGAGCAGCGAGCACAGAGAGGCAGAGCCTCCTTACCACAAATCCAATTAAAAAATAAATAAATCGCAATACCCACGGGGAAAACCCTTCCAGCTCCTCGCTTTTTTTCCAGTAACCCCCGTCCTCGCCCTTTGTTCAACAAATCCAAGCACAGGATGGGATTGGGGCCAGGTGCTCCTCTCCTCCACCCGGAGCCCTGCCCGGCTCTCCACCAGCACCGGAGCGAGCGCATCACCTGCACGGCGTGCCAGGCACCATTAGCCCGATATTGAGTTTTCTTTAAGAAAAAGAAGAACCGAATCAATTTCTTGGGAGGATACACCCGCAGCTAAAGGGAAAAACTACAATTACACTTTTCAGCCATGAAAAGTAAATCAGATGGTGCTGAAATCCCAGCAGAAAACACAGATTAATTAAAGTCTGCACTTTCTAAATCTGTTATTCAACTAAACACAGCTGTTAAAAAAATGATGCCTTTGCTGTAATTTTCATGTACATTCATACCACTGAAATACAGCGAAAAACATTATTAAGTGCATTTGGCTAGCTGGTGAAGTCGCACGGGCAAAGAAAGCAGACGTGTACATGTCATTGTGACAAGGACTGACTTATTTATCCGAGCATGAAAGGCTTCTGTGCACGTGCCCCGCGCGAGGACTCGGGAATCGGGCGAGGCGACGACCAGCTACCGGGATCCGTGTGACGGGCTGGGATCTCATTCCCCACTCGGGACTACAACAGTGAGGCAGATCCCAAGGGCAGCGACTGCCTGAAACGCTGCAGCAAAACCACGCCAGCAGCCCACAAGGCACGGAAGAAATTGTCCCGGGAGGAGCAGATCAACGTGCTGCACAGGGTGGGGAGCAGGAGGGGCACCCCGTGATGGCCACACTCGTGGCCATCTGTCCATGAACGACAGCATTTCTCCTGTTTCACCGTGGGAACAGGAGGCAGGAAAACCACGACACGCCTGAAACAAAAGCTTTCTTTCTTTTCCCCCCCCAACTCTCTCTCTCCAAGTCTACATCAACGATCAAAGTGGAGAGCTCCTTGCTCTGTCACAGAGGGAAGGGAAATTGCCCTGATTTGAATGCAACCTAAAATGCACTCTGCAATTCAACTCAATCATTATAAACTTACTTCAGAGCCCCGGCACAGCTGTTCCTCCCCTCTGGAAGAGAAAATAATACTTGAACCTTGCTTCCTTCTAAAGAGGGAGAAGGCATGGGAGAGCCCTCATTTCCTCTCCATCTTTCTGAAATCATTGTAGCTTAAAATATAATTAGCATGATCTAATACAGTAATATATTAATATTGGCAATAACTCCTCGCCTTAATATCAGCCCGTGAAGCCTCTCCTCAGCTAGGCTAGGGGCGAGTGCCGGGTAGGGCTGAACGCAGGCGATGCCAGCACGTTGTGTTGGACGTGGGGCTCAGATCCGTGACCTTGACACAGGGAGGAGCTGCCAGGGCTGTGGCTGCTGAATCGGGGCTTTTCTCCAAAAGAGAGACAACTGAAGGCACGTGGTGGTCATCTACGGCCCGGTGTCACCACGCCTGCCACCAGGCATCTCTGACCGGTGCTACTCGATGGGTCATGAGCGCTCATGGGCATTTAGACATTTCATTTCGTCCATCTAAGAAAAAAAATGCTATATTTTCACCCCGAAAATTAAAATGATAATGATGAAGACAGAATTTAACAGGAAAAAAAAAAAAAAAAGTGAAAAATTTGGGGAGAATTTGTAAAAAAAAAAAAACATTCCTGGGTCCAAGGAACGGGGCACACCTTGGGCTACACTTGGCACTGGGCAGTCGGCTACGACTAACGAGGAGCGTGCCGGGTGAAACAGCCCAAGAAGCAGCTCCAAACCTTCATGGGAGCAGACACAGAGCACGTCCCCGTGGGCTTCACTGAAGAGCTGGCTTTTGGCTACAACACCTTGCTGCATCTGATTGTCCTTACTCCTCCACCTCATCTACCGAACCACATCAGGAACTCCTGCAAGCTCCTGAAACGTGAAAAGCTAGAAGAAAAAACAATTAAAACCAAGCATGTACCAGTAAAAAAGAACTGTGTTTTTTGCCAGGGAAGAGCAAGAAGTACTGGTAGCAAAGTACTTCCTATAATCTTCTATTACAGGGCGAAGGTTTTAATAAAAAGAAATAAAAAGAGCTCACATTTTGATCTTTTCCCAGAGCTAGACATGGTTTAATTAGCTTGATCTCATTATGTAAACTGGAGAGGAAAAAAGAACACCATTAAAGCAATATCCCACTGGCAAATGAGACAACCTTGACACCAACTAAGATATTTCCTTGGAAAAGTCCCCCCCTGCCCGTGACGCTGGCCCCGTACTTCTTCCCAAGGTCTGCACGAGCCCACCGGCCGCTCCCTTCCCGCTGCTGTGCTCCATCCAACGGCATCCCCGGCTCTCTGCTCGCCTCCGAGCAGCTGGAATAATGCTGGTAGTAAAAAATCGTGCTGGATGTTGGCTGGGTTGTATTTAGCCCGAGATCGTTCGGCGCATTCTTTGGAAAAGATCAACTGGAACTAAACACTGCCATCATACACTCCATCTGTTAAAGTACATACTTTTGTAATAACACACTTAGAATTCAATAAGAAAGGCACGAATTACAAACAAGGTGTCCATAATGAGCCTCAATATAATTATTAAACCAGATAAAGTAGGCCTGGTTTTCAATGCAAGAAAGTTATTTGTACCTTAATGATAATGAAATGTAAAAAGCATCTGTAATTTCCGCTGAAATGTATTGCAGAAAGTCAACTTGGTGCACGTCACTTTGTTAAGACTATTCTTATTATTGTGTTTGCAATGACAGCAAAATGCTTCTTAGTTCCAGCTCCTGGGATATATAAAAATATGATTAGAGCACTATAACAATACAACAATGGATTAATTTGCCCAACCATTACATTTTGGATCTGACAGACTTTTATGATTTATTTTACCAACTGAAAGGTGGTTATTTTGGGATCCTGGCTGGCAATGCAGCCGTTCAGTGCAGCGTTTTTTGAAATTTTCCTATTCCAGCACCAGCACCGTGGCGAGGTTACAGCGATGCTCGCCTGTCTGCATGCCACCAGGAGCTTTTTACAGCCTCGAGCCTGCTCACAGGGCATTGCACAGCCCCGAGCCCTCAAAAAACCAATGCCAAGGCAGTGGCAGAGGTTCCTTACCTGGTGGAGCTGTGAGCTGAGTAAATGGGACTGGTGCTGGGGGGATGCTCAGCAACGTTACCTACTCGAGGAAAGGAGAGCATAAAGAACTAATCAGTGTCAAACAGCACAGCTAACAATGCAGACCAAAAGGTGTTGAGAAATCTGGCATGAAGGGCAGGCGATAGAAAGGAAAATAATTAATAACTCATCTGCTGAATGTCAGTGGGATCCAGGCTCTACAACTGCAAGATTAGCGTGGAATAATCAGAGATTATTAGCAAAATCATGCGCTCGCTCTCAAGTTAAATTGATGCCGTTTAAAAGCAGATGGAAGTTGCCATTTTGGCCCAAAACAGGGACCAGAACTGAGTTTTCTAACAAAGAAAAAGCCCCTAGGACCTCAATCACAGTGCTATTTGAAAAGGCTGTGAGCATGTTATGCAGAGAGCGGGGAGGAACCACCCCACAGGCAGAAATACAGACTAAACCACCAGCTACAACCACTGCAGTACTACCTTCGTCCATCGGCATTGCCATGGGTCACGAAACCACTGTGACAAGGAGCTGGACCCAAATTTTGCTTCTAAGGCAACCCCTTCTCCACTAATTCCCGAATGGAACAGCCCCTTTATTTTAACTCTAATAAATACTCCCATTTTTTTGGCAGCCCCTCCTCCAGCACGACCAGAAGGCAGGATCCCCAGCTGATGTAAGCCCATGACAAAGGAGGCTCGGGAAAGAAGGAGCAGAGGGATGGATCCTTCCATGCCGTAACTGCACCGACATCGCAAAAGCTGAAAGCCAACACACGCCTTCCTCAGACTTAACCCGTCACACGCAGATACAACAAGTGCCTCATTTCTGGATCATTGTTTCGCTAATATCCTCAGCTTTTAGGAAACGAGACTTATTATGTAGCAAATTGCCCAAATCTCACAACATTTTTTTTTTTCCTAGAGATTTTAAGGGGTAAGGAATTTATCCTCTCTTCATATTCCCACATAATTCTATTTATTTTGCAGCTAATTTTTATGCTTATTATTGGGTTTTACAAAGTGAACGTGGCCAAGTACAACATGCCATACGCCCTTTTCACTTGAACAGTCCAGAATATTCCAGGTAATACCCATAAGAAAGGACAAATAAGAAGGGGGGCAGGCTCAGCAGTCTTCAAGACACGGTTGTTGCAAGGTATCAGTGAAGTTTTCTGAAAGATCTCATGCTCTAAGTTTTTAATTAAAGTCGTACAAAAAAAAAAGCCGATAGATCTTTTTCCAGAGTTTCTTCCCTACAGAGTTTGGGGCAGGGGAAGTGGGGGAACGATCACTATGTCCCTATAGGATGCAAACAAGAGATGCAAATTGCATCTCAAACTGGGCAGTAGGCAGGAAGGATGGGTCTACAACCACTTGATGTCCAGAGATTTTCAGTCCAGTCCAAAGCACTGCAGCTCGGACCCGCTGCTAGCATTTCAGAAGGGTTTCGTCCCCTCCCCACCGCACGGTAAATCCGATTTATCAGCCAGACAGAGGGATGCCACGAAGTTCAGAAAGGAAGAGCAGAATAAAGGGGAAGCGCACGCCTGCGTATGCACAGAGCATCTTCTCCAAACTCTTCCTCCTGCTTTCCATATGAAATCATATGAGCTTCCCATTCATTACTATCAGCGCTCTTGCTGGATTTGGATGATTGCCCGATCGCTACCGTTGCCAGAAAGCCAAAACATCACAGGGGTGATTCATCTCATGCCTTGACAGCTCCGGAGCCGGGCTAAGGGGAAGGCAAAAAAAAAAACACACACACAAAAAAAACCCCACACCCAAATCCTGCGAGTCCTCCCATGTCCCTCCTGACCGCCACACCGGAGGGAGGATTTCTTAGCGGCAGCAGCACTCGCAGCCACACCTGTATTTTTCTTTGTCCGCACCACAGTCGCTAATCATCGTAATAGAGCAAAACTGTACTTCCACGCTGGCACGAGCTCCTCCACATAGATGTCGTTTAAGTCTTGTTTATACGGTGCTCGCTCATCCAAAGAGTCAGCAACATGAGAACAAGAGGGGCTTTGTACCTCCATGCTCTGCTATGTTAAAAATTGATTTAGCATAATGGTTTCAAAGAGATTAAAATCCAATTTTGTAAATCAAAGCAGGAACTGTACTGACTCACTTCTACAGAGGCAGAAAAGAACCTTCTGAATTCTAAAAACGACAGTCGCAGCCCTGATCCTCTATTAATGTGGAGAAAGTAATTAACCAATCTGAGCCGTAGTTTAATAAGCTGTATTTTACTGTATGCATCTGCTCTTTATCCTCACACCAATAACAAGATGTGATTTTTATCTGAGGTGTAGAAGACGGTCTAGAGGAAGAGAAAAGGCAGCGTCTAGGTTAGCCAGGGCTCCTCTGGTAGCATCTTTCAGGTGGCTTGCTCGGCTTGCAAGGGCTCTTTACGGCCAACCAACGCGAGATCCTTTCTCCTCAAAACATTTCCTATCATTCAGGATTAAGCCTGGCATTATTCTAGCCCTATAAATTGTATTTTTTTTTTTCCTTAATGAAGCTTAATTCTACAACAACAACAAACAAAGGGGTAAAATAGGACAAAACAAGATGAAATAAATGGGCTGTGCAGATGTCCCAGGAAGAACTTTAACGTACAAACTATCTCCCTCCTTCTAGGAAAACACATTTCCTTTAATATACTGGATATGCAGATCTCACTGTAGAGAAAAAATCCACACATTCAGGATCATTTATAGCAAGTATCTCTGATGGTTATGGCATCTTTTGAAGAAAGATGTAGAAATACTTAGCGGTGCCTGATGTGTACCATGCAGTACAGAGATGCTATGTGATGCAGACAGCCCAGAACTCATTAAATCCTTTAAACAAATTTTGCATCATTTCTTACAAGCAGTACAGAAATCAGACCAGTAATTCGCATATGAAAAAGAAATCTCAACTTTAAAGAGCACCTAAAGCTTTCCAGAGAAATGTAAGAAATCGCAGATATTCGAGCTCGTGTATTTACATCAGATGAGGTGGAGGTTGTGGTTTTTCATTTTGCTTTCTTTCAGAGGGAGGATACTGGCATTTTTCCTGGATTTCTTTTTAATGCAAAAGTTAGCCTTATTTACGATGCGTATTTCTTACCTAAACCAAGATCCCTGTGCTACTGCGTGGAAACATTTCACATCTATCAGCATTCTCCAGCTCTACAAAATCCCTCTGGGAAGATGAGAACTTGTCCCAGGGACACATTTAGGGATGCTTGGGAGGCGCGGAGACAGGCAGGAGGGAGAAAGCCATCACGTCCCAGGCATTATCCAAATGGATTTTTAGAGCGGGGAGCTCTGGAGGGCAAGTCGTCAGAAAGCTCCCAGGGAGAACAGCAAGGTTAAAGAAATTCATGCAGGGAACGAGGCGCCTGGGCATTGTGGGGAGCCCCCAGGAACGATGGCCAACGCACAACGCCAAGGCCATGGCCATGGCCAGATCGGAGCCACCTCCTCCAGGCTGAAACAACACGGGTGAGCTTCGTTACCCACCGACACCTGGACCTATTTTTGTGTGAATCCCATTTTTGATGGTCCCTTTAATCCAGCAATTCTTTGTAGGAGAAGCTGCTGCCCTGAGCACGCTTGGATGCTGATTTTGGTGGATTTCTGTTAACATGGAGTTAACCTGAGATGTTCCGGGTTTCCAATCCAACTTCAGCATTTAACAACTGGAAGGGAACATGCACAGTTCTTGTAAAAGCCAGCAAAAGGAGCCTCTCCTCCTCTTTCTTCTGGAGGGCTGTGAGAAACGCCTTGGAAATGCTGCCTCAGCGTGCATCAGTCTTGCATGCTCTTTTTTATCTCCCTCATCAAGAACCTTTAGCACGCAGAAGCAGCTCAGCACCTCGTGGGTTTTCATCTAAGACACAAGAAACAGGACTGAAGTTGTTAAGAAAAATCCTGTACTATTATTTGGAGGAGAAAACGATCTTGCACCAAGAACTGAACGGCTTTCCAAGCTCAGCACTTGCTGGCAGGGTCCCTCTGGGGAGCCACAGGTTGTCACACACCAGGGATGTCCCCAGGTCCTGACCCACCTCCGCCAACGCAGGAGGGGCCAGGAGAAAGGCATGGTATTGAGAGGGAATCTGAAGGAAAGCAGTTATGCAAATGAGAAAAATGAATATTGAAATAAAACACCTATTAAGAACAGATTAACTCTGTCAATCACTGTTCACTTTTGTTTTCCTGTGTGCACGTTTGAGGGGTAGCACAATAACCAGTTTTGGTTCTCCCAGGGTATATTTAGTTCTGCATTTAGGAGTACAGCTTCCTGAAGGATGGTCTTTCAAAAATGAAGTGCGTTTCCTTGTGCAGAGGAGAACAAATTGCTACTTAAACTTTCTTCTATTGTCTATTTGCCTGCAATTTCCACCTCACTCACAGCCTTTTTGTGTCTGCCCCGTTGTTTAGCTTTACCTTTGGCATTCTCTTCGTTTCTCCGCAGTGATCCGGCCACCTATCCTCCAGCTCCACGCAGGATCCAGCAGGGCAAGGAATCGAGCTCTGGAAGTAATCGGTGACACGATGTTCCCTGCTGCAGTCCTCACTGACAACCCAGGCACAGATTTACAGAGAAAAGCAGGGACTTTTGAGAATCTGGAGCACGAATGTGGATGTAACAGTTGTCCCTACGTTAATTTACGGACTCCTGTTGCAGCAGTGCAGTGGGGGAGCCGGCTTCTCTGCCCCATGCCCAAGGACACGAGGGGCAGATTGCTGAGAGCAGCAGAGGGTTTGGTGCCTGGAGGTGCTTCTGGGCCTTTCCCTAGGAGGAAACACCACGTTGCCTTGGGAAGGGTGCCACACTTCCAGCACAGCTTCCTGGATGTCTGCCCGAGGCCTGCGTAAAATGGCTGACCTGCTTCAGATGTTCATTTGCTTCTCAACTTCCGTCGTTATTTTAGTGCTGGGAAGAGCCCAGCTTTGCTGCTTCTTCATCCTACCTGGAAGCCCTCCCTGACCTCCCTGGCTTGGTTCAGGCACATTTGGGGCAGTGGTGCCCAAAATCTACCCTGACCAGGCCCTTGTGCTGCCACGGTGAAGGATCACCACAAGCCTTGACTACTCCAGGCCCCCTGGGCAAGGCCGTCCATCCCCTGACCTCCTCCAGGACGTTACCCCACCTCCTGGGCTTTCACAGCAGATGTGGTCCTCGCAGAGACCCCGCTCAGCTCTCCCAGGCTGAGCACCAGCTGCCCAAATCCCCCTGTGCCCTCGGGCATCTCCTGCAGCCCGGGGACACGGCACCTGCCCAGCCGACGAGGCTCCAGCACGCACCACCGGTGTTTTATCACATCTCGCCCTCTTCATCCTTGGTCTCCTTTCACATGGTGTTCCAGTTCAGCTTCTGCTGGTGACAACGGTTGGGTTATATTCCTTGGCTCTCACCGAAATAACGAGAGCCTCTTTCCTCTGCCTCGCCACCTCTCACAGCCCGCTGGTGCCGGAGCTGCCCTCGGCTCACACGCCAGGCAGAGGGCAGGCTGCAAATGGTGATTTTGAGAAGCAGGCGGCCCAGCAGCCCGTCCCTGGCAGCCCCGCTTTTGCTAACGCTTCCATTTTATTTGCAGAGCGAAGCGAGCCCGGTTCTCCCCGAGATGTTTGCTCGCTCTCTCCGAGCGCTCGTTTTCCTCCTGCTTTCTCCCCTCCTGATCTGAAGCCGCACCAGCTGTTCGGCTGTGCTCCCCAGGCAGGACAATCTGCCCGTTTTCCTTTGCTTTTAATAAGAAAAAAGGAGAGGGGGGAGGGAAACAGGGAAAAACAAAAACAAAAACAAAAAAAAACACAACAAAAAAACACCACAAAGGCAGTCAGGAATTGGCATCTCCATCAAACACACTGTCATGTGTAACATAAAACCCAAAAACGACAAAAAAAAAAGGCTCTTGGCTGGGAAAATGTGCATTTCCTGGAATTTCTGAGGGCTCCTCGGGGCTCGCCCGAGCCGGGATCAGGCTCCCCAGCCCCAGCACGGGTTTCCTCCTGCAAACCCAACACTGGGGATTACCCAGCACCGCATCGGAAATTCTGGGACAGCCCCGATTTGATTTTCATCTACTTTGTTAAATTTCTGCTAATTGCTTTTAACGTACTTCCTCCGCCAGAGTCTTTATGGCTTAATTCCTCATGGGCATTCTTTCTGGGGTTTTACCGAGTACAGAAGGAAAATGAAATCTAACTGCACGCCGGTGATGTAATTGCTAATGGCCTTTGTAACAAACGCACCCGGGGTTGTGGGCTTTTTGCTTGTTTGTTTCTTTGCCACTGACTGCCTTCATCTTCTCTAAGTTCAGGCAAACCGAGCCAAGGAAGCTGCAGTCCTATAAATACTGAGAAGCAGCGAGGCTGAACATGATGTAATGCAGTCCAGTGTCTTATAATTAGCACGTTAGGAAGTACAGTGAAAAGACACCGAACTGAAAGAGTGGAGCTCAAGTTTTAATAAAACGCACAGCTAACTGCATGTCTAAGATAGGTTGTCACCACAAACGAAGAAACTTCAGACCCTGTCCAGCCTTCAGCAAGCTGCAGCTACGAGGACTGCATGCATTTATACTCTGCTCTTCTCAGACAAGGAGGACTTAAGATCCGTAACTCTAAAACAATATTATGCACAGAACACACTTTTCATCGTTACGCATTAATAGAAAGTTGGAGGGGTGGTGTTACATGTCAAAATTAATTATAACGCCAATAAGCTGAAATTCAACAGGGAAGCTCAGGTAGACTAAATTACTGCATTATCGGCACTGAAAAAATCAGCCTGAAGAGGCTGCAGCCTTTTGCTGCAGCCTTTTTACTTTCCAAAGTAAAAAAAAATCCCAGACCAACCCATGGCAGAGGATTTTAAGCAAGGAAGGATGGTTCCACCATGACGGTCTGCGTTTGCCTAGGATGCAATTCGGCACTCCAGCTGCTAGAGACTTCCCTTGGACCTTACCTCACTGAAATTTGGGACCAGTGGCCACAAACCGCATCAGTTCAGACATATCAGGTTATTTGCTTCCTTCGCAAGGCAAAGCCATAAAAGAAAGCTAAGCCCCGTAGGACTTCCTCAGCATCCTTCCAGATCTGGCACCTCCAGACCCATCAGCAGAGCTCGCAAAATGAATTCCACAAATTCCACCTGCGCTGACAACGCGCCAGGTGGCAAATTCGGAAGAATACCACAATTAACACAACACTGCTCAAAAACAGAGGAAAACAACCCCCCACGCACATGGCAAACCCCCCCAAACCCGAAGCATCCAATACGTCTTCGTAGGAGCTGGAGGGCTGTGAAAAGCAAGGAGGAGAACAAACAGCAAGTACCACATGGACATTTAATTCTCACAGAGTCAATTAAATGCTAACAATAAAATACAGTACGAGTTAATGCTAGACAAAAGGATTAAGGAATGAAGGAAGACTTATTTATAAACGTACACGCGAAAACCTGATTAAGAAGAAGTAGGGGAATTAATAAGAGAAAAGATGAAAAGAATGATTCAAATATGGCTAAGAAAGGGAATTCCTTTATTAAATTTGTCTTCAAAAGTAAATTAAGAAAAGATGCCTGTGCTATCGGAGAGTGATGGCGAGTTTATAAAAATAGCCACCAGTGAAGGAGAGAAAAAGGGAGTATCTGGAAAATGCAGACATGTGCCAAATCACTCAATCTGTGCAATTAACCGCAGAAATCAAGTGTTGTTATTTGTGAAGAATTGTTTTTTAAAGGGAAATTTAGCAAATTCCTTCAAAACATAAGCCTAATACCTAATTCTGGAAATTGCTTAAATGGGTGGATGCAATTAACTTCTATTCCTAGTAAAAGAACAGAAAATAATATTAAGGAAAAACTCTCTGTCGCGGGTGGCAGCTCAGCAAGCTCCAAGAAGTGCAGATTTGCCGAGAACACCTCGTTATGCACATTTGGTTTGTTAGAGCAAATAATTTATTTAATGAAAAGAAGAAAGGAAATGCCACATGGATTACGGTAGCGTTTTTGAGACTCGGGTCTGAAATTAAAAGGACGGATCGTGCAGAAATCCGAGCAGCCTCAATTCTCCCTGTTTTAGGAGAAATTGAGCCTCAGCACCTGTAAGAATCGAAGCCAGCTGACAATATTTTTTGCCCCAAAGGCCAGAGCCAGAGCTCGCCGAGAGCCACGAGCCCCTGCCCATGGATGTCGGTCCCTTGGACACAAAATACTCAAACCTCGGTACGTTTATACACCTAAAAGCTGGTTGAAGCCTCACAAAACAAAAGAAGCGGAGGAAGCTGCCAAGGTATCGCGTGGATCTGCGGTAGATTTTATCTGAACAGCTTTATTAATAATCCGGAAGAGGAAGGAATATGGTTTATTAAATTTCACCTAGAGTGCACTGAAACGCATCGCAGGAGTGAGCAGGAAAATACACAGAGCAGGAATTGCACTGATTCACGGGGACACCTCCAGTTAAGAAAGGCACCCATCTTCTCTCGGGGCCACTTTACCAACATCACCCTAAGAGGAGCCGAAGGAGACGAACCTGTCCTCGTCAGGAGGAGCCTCCGAACCTGTCAGATTTGAAAGACGGTGGGGATGAGCATAGAAAGCCTTTTTCTGTTTGGAAAAGGAAACATAATATCGAAGAGGCTATCACCCAAAGTTCAGCCATGCTGAGAAGGAGATGTTGGGAACGCAGCCAGCCAGGCAGGGACGTGCAGAGGCAGAGGGCAGGCAGCTCGAGATGGAGTCGCAGGAAGACGCGGCAGCTAAAAGACAGGTTTCAGAGACAGAGAACACAGAAAAACGTATCACATAGCAGGATGGTGCAGTCTCCCCTCTCTACAGATGTAATTAATCCATAAATGGAATAATGTATTCACTTCTGGACATCTCATTACCAGAAAGACATTGACAAATTGAACGGAGTACAAAGAAAACAACAAAAATGTTTAAGGGTTTGAAAGGAAAAATTTCTGAGGGAAGATCAAAAGATTTGAACACGTCCAGCCCTGAGCAAGAGCCTAGCAGAGTGGGACAAGATCTCTATCTGTGTGTGGCTGAGAGGTGTAAACATCAAGCAGGAAAAAACCCAGCATGGGGGAGCTATTAGGAGGAGAAACAGGATGAAATTACTAAAAAAGAAAACTTGAGATGGAAATCTTCTCGTCCTATTAGGATGCACAGCCAGCGCTGAAGGGATGCAGTAAGCACGGCACTGCAAGAGCCCCAGGGTGGGCCCCACAAACCCCAACAAACTGCACCGGTCACGGCTGGGTTGGGAACTGCTCTTCCTGGCTTCTGACACCTGCTTCTCTTGTTTTAAATACTGATTTTTAAAAAAGTCCATTTGTGGACTTTCACGTGAGCACCCTACCGCGAAGGATCAGGACCACTAGTTGAAAAAGAAAGGGAAAAAGCTCCCCAGAACGATGGAAGTGAAAGGCCCCAGCCCTGCCCTGGTTGCGCTCTCAGCTCATCCCTGCCGGCAGAGCACACGGCAGAGGCAGCCAGGAGGGAAAAAGCCACGCTGGCCACGTCCTGGCGAGGTAATGAGGGCTCCCCGTGCCGCAGACCCTATCGAGGAGAAAGTCTTCAAGTCAGTCTGATTTGGTCAGTGAGGCCCTGCCGGGTCAGATCAAGTCTTCACATCTGGAAACGTTCAATACCAACGCGTTGCTGCTCTTCTACTTACCCAGTATGCCAACTGGCTTAAGCCAGCATTATATCGAAAGAAGATAATTTAAAAATTAGATTGAGCCAGACACAAGCCTACAGCATCCTTTAATGACTGCTGTCAATGAAGTCAGAGCCACTTGGTAGCTGCGGAACAACTCGCGGGCTGCTATCTGAAGGGCTAAAATGGTGAATTCTCTTAAAAGAAGTCTTTCAGAGTGGCAAGAGGGGGGAAGAAGAACAACAACAACAAAAAAATGACCTTGATAGGAAGACCACTACCAAGAAAGCCCCCTGCAGCCCTCCCCTCTCTGCTCCAGCAGCAGTACCTTTCCGTCAGCAAGCCGTGCTGCCAGCCCGTCCTGGGCACGTGCTCCTGCCGTCGAGGGCGGTGACAAGGCGAGACACATCCCCAGTGCGGGACAGCCACCCCATCCCATCCGTCCCACGCAGCCAGGGAGCCCCCCGTTTCCCTCCAAGTCATTTGCCTTGCCTGTACTCCCAAAACTTCAGTAAGAGATTTCACGGTAACAGGAGAAAAATCTGCAAGATGGGTCACCTAACACAAAAGCGGCTCTCTCCCGGCTCTCCGTACAAAGCAGTGTTTATAGCTTATTGATGTGCTTCAGATTGGGTCAACTGTACATTCAGCGGCCCTTTCTCTCTCTCTTTCTCCGAACAGGCTGAATCAGAAGGAGAGAAAAACACTGCAGTAGCTGGCAGTGTGTGCTGCCCAGGCACTGCCTCATTATCATGACAAAGGGAGGTTTGAACATCCTTCAGCAAACATGATGGCTCCCTTCGAGCACCCGATTGAAAATCTGGCAATATGTGTCTCGAGCTCCTGATATCCTATTTACTCAGTCAGAGGAATATGATCAAACAGATTTTAGGGCCTTTTGCAGTTTTTTCAATGGAATTACCTTTTATCGCGGTGATCCCTCCCAGCCTCGCACCACTGCAGCAGTCCCGTGCCCACCGCCAGCAGCTCGGCCGCAGCAGCCCCTCTGCGGCTTGCAGTTAAGGACATCGACTTCTTCAGCAATTCTCCCCCCCCCCCCCCCAAAAAAAAAACACGCTACGAAGAGGGATGGTAAACTTTTACGATGTGAAAATATCAATGTTTGTTGCTTGCAAAGACCAGATTTGCAGCGAGCCTCAGCCAGGCAGTTTGTTTCACACCTTCAAATTTAAGGGGAACAGTGTTTTCCTCTGGAAAAGGCAGCCCAGAAGTTGCAATGAAGCAGGCACAGATATGTCAATCAGCACGGTGCAGAGCTGTGAAAGCTTCCTGGAGGAAAGCACGATGTACAACGGGGAAGCGAAAACCCTGCCTCGCTCCCCTGCAGCACGCCGGGCTGGAGCGCTGCCCTGCAAAGCAGCGCTGGGGAGCCAGGGCTCACCCCAGGGGGGGCGACTCAAGCAAGTCCTTGGGGAAAAGGACTGGGTTTTAGCCCCAGTTCCCTCACATGGGGCACCAGGAATGAGTTCAAAGGCGATGAAGTGTTGTTCCCATTTGCCCACGCAGATACAAGGTGCAGCTCTTTACCCTGAGCCACCCAGGTCCCCGAGCAACGCTCCGCTCGGGGAGCACCTCTCCAGCGAGGGCCAGCTGCACTTCAAGAGGCCCCACGGTTTTCCTGGTGCCTCCCTTACCTACTCCTCCACCTCCATAAAATGATTTCCAATGACAAATGTTTCACCTGAGCCAAAGACTGAGCCTCACCGCCATACCAGGAGTGCCGAGCGCACTGCCAGCAGCCCTCCGCCCCTGGGGGCTGCCTTTTCAGCTCCCCGTGCCTCCCAGCAAGCTTCCTGACAGCAAGTACAAGCCTCTCCCAGCTGCTAACAAGCCTCCTTCTGCTTTTGTTTTATTTTTTAAACACCCTTTGCAGCATAACCAACTTTCTCGGTACAAATCACAGGTTACTGAAAACAAGATGTTGAAATGACTCGGATGACACCGAACGACTGCCTTACCGTGTCCTTAGGGAAAGGAAAGAGGAGAGAAAACACGTCGAGAAAAAGTACCGGCTCCTGCAGAAACCTGCTCTGCACTGTGGGCAGATTATTTTTTCCTTCTGAAAACTTAGTGCAAGTTGAAGCAGGAGGAGGGTGGCTCTGGATAAGGTCCCAATCCTGCACGGCAGAGGAAGCAGCGCGAGGATGCTCCCCGGCCACAGCGTGCTGCTCCGGGCTACACCAGCACAACAACCCCGTGCTAGCACCAGCTGCCGGGGGAAGCTTTCCTTCCCCGTGCTCTGCTCCCAGCCGTGCTTCACCCCAAAAGGCAGCCAGAAGTAAAATTGGTTCATTTTTCATTATTTCATCTAAACAGGAAAAGATAAAATGGCGTGGTACCCGGGAGGGAGAAACAGCCTAAGAACACAAAGAATGGATCAAAAATTAAAAATAAAGGGAAAGAAGGAGCAGGAATTTTTGTCTGATCAAAAAAAATATATATAAAAATATTTCAAAATATCTGAACGTTTTCCTTTTGAGCTCTTAATTTTTTGTCTACATTTCCCATGGAGCTTCACCAGCTCCACTTACAGCAGCTCTCGTCACCCCATCGGGAAAAGACAGCAGGCACGGATTAATTTTTGAGGAAAGCTGCTTTCATGCCAATGCACTTGGCAATAGAGAACGCAAGAAGAGATATCCCAAAAATGCAGTATTTATGAGAGGAGTGGTTTCTAAAATTGTTTTCACTATGGATACCAAGAGGCACCACCTGATTCCCGACTACTCTCTCGTGCACATGTTTTCACATGATTATTTTTAAAGGTGACTCAAGCACGTATTCCAGAGCCCTTATCTCAAGGCAGCGCGGCTCCAGCTGGACATTCGGCGCAACCGCTTCCCCAAAGTCACCGCAGATAGTTTGCGAATGGAAAATGCACTTTTCTACCTATGGAAAAAAAATAAGACGTTGCCTACAGAAACGGCGAGATTCTCTCGGTGCGAATGTGATTCTAAGATTTAATTATCTCAGCACAGAACTGCAGGTATCAATGCTTCGGAGATAAAGAACAAACAAGGCAATTATTCCCAGATGTCCTCCTTTTTTCCCTCTAATAATCACAAGGGTTACAAACATGCCAAGGTCAAAGAATGTGCAATAAATAAATTTATTTCCAATTGCAATGCACAGAGACCTGGCACTGTAATGGTGGGCGAGCAGCGGCGTGAAGCTCAGCAGAGCCGAGATTAATGCATGGCTAAAGATCCTAACGACCATCACGGAACCGTGTCTGAAACGACAAGGAACAAAATTAACCGGATCTTTCCAGCCAACTCAAACTCTTTGCCCCCACGGTTTCCTGCTGAGCGGCACCGCATGCACCCAGCCCGGAGGTTTCTCACCCCGTCGCCGCATCCAGCACGTACCAGAGGCGGCCCCGAGCTGGAAAGCCTGGCCCTGAACTTGAACTTCTCTGGGATTTGCCCTCCACTGCAGCAAGTCACCAATGTTTGATTTTTCTGCAATACCAAATCATAGTGTTTTAAGGGAGGAAAAGCATAATTCTGTCTAAAAAAATGGGGAATCGGCCCGTATACTCCAGTGGGCTGAGTCCTGGTATCACAGCCCTGTGCTGCAGCAAATTGCTAACTGTGCCCAACTCAGGCTTCTCCGAGATCTCACTCCGGCATCAAAGCACAAAATAAACCCAAAGACATGTAGCGAAGATAACAATGTGAATGGTTTCAAGTTTTATACTTCAGCCTCTCTGAAAGCCTCAGAAAAACGTTGTAATTTTCCTCACAAACACATACGTGTTTCCCTGCTACTCCACTTACAAGGGCAGCATTTTACTCCAGCTTTCTAGACAGCCTACGTCTTGGAGGAGCCAACCCCTACGTCTTGGAGGAGCCAACCAAGAACGCCTGTGGCATCACAGTGACTTCCCTGGGAAGCTGACGAGAAAAGCAACATAAGCAGTAAAACGGTAACACTTCATTCCTCCCGTGCAGCGTTACGCCAAGTATACACATTCCCAAGGACGGACACGCACCTGGCACACGCTCACAGAATCTCTTCAGCACCAGGATGTCAAAATACACAACACACGGCTTGAAACCCTCATCCCCCAAATTGGACAAGCACGACTCGCTCCGTGCCCCAGATGGAAATTGACCAAACAGCGCAGGATAAGGGGTTGGAGACGCAAGCCCAAGCTTCCTGTCCTTCCAGCCTGCAGATGTGCCCTGCCATGGCCACGCTGGGCACGATCCTGCATGCACGGCCTCAGCCCTTCCACTCGCCGTGGCCAGAGACATCCACGAAAGCGAAAGGAAGAAGCGAGGGTGGGAGCATTTTGGTTTGGCTGCATGCACTACAACTTGCTCAGACACACGCATATTCGCTATGCCGCGTTCTCGACTTTTTTTTTTAAAGTGAAAAGTCTGAGTTTCTTGAAAAAAATTCCACCCATTGACTGCGCCGTGCTTGGCAGAAAAGGCAAAAGGAATAAATAGAGGATGCAGCACTTAAGTGGAGCGAAAAGAAAAAATATTACAATGTTTGATCCAAACCATCCAAGCCATGATTTTCCTAAGAAATAAGAGCAGATAAAACCAGCAGGAGGCACGAAGCAGCAAGGACCGACCTTGGCCAGCCCTGGCTCCCAGCTGCTGCTCCTGCACCTCGCCAGGCACCACCGACCGCAGCCCGAGCCGTGCTCTGCTGCCCAACTTCTTGGCACACAAGAGGGAATTCGAACAAAGAAACGTGTCTTCTGAGCAACAAGGGAAGGAGGAAATATCTTGGTATCCCCCAGAGCACGGGGGAGATGTGCAGAGCTTGTACTCCCGGTCTGTTTGTGCTCGCCCTACAACTCACAAGCAAGCCGGTGGCAGACAGCAAACCTCAGCCAGAAGGGAAGACGCTCTTTCAGGAGTTTGTGGCATTTTCCAGGCCCTTCTGCCACGTGCTTTCAAAATACCCTTAATTGTGATGCTCCACCTCCATAAGGAACCGTGGGGATTTATGGTGTCTTCTGAAGAAGCCAGAACAGGGTCCAACAACGTTTGGGACGCAGCCGGAGATGCCGACAGCAGGCTCGCGGTGCCGCCCCACGCCGCCCAAGCGCAGATCTCACCAGGTCCCATCACACAGAGGACACAACCAGCCAGAGTGGGGCGGGTGAGGCGAGGAGGATGAGGAGAGGGGCTGGAAAGGACGAGGGAAGGTGAGGACAAGACACACTGGTGCGGGACGCGTGGTGCTGAGCTGCGGCCACGAATCGGCGAGGTGTCGGTGTAAGCGGCAGCGGCTCGCTGTCGGCTCGGCGCTGCTGCCCCTGCACACCTCGGGGCAGGAGGCTCTGGCTCTGCGTTCCCTTCGTAGTGGGCACTCGCCCCGTGAGCACAAAAATGCCACCATCATCAGCAACAAAGCGAGCAGGGAGCGATGAGGGCCGCAGCAAAGCTTGGCTGGAGAGCCAGGAGACAAACAGCACTTCTTTCTCCTGCTGCCTTCCCAGGCAGCCTCTGCTCCCGAGTTTCCCAGGGAGAGCTACTTACTCCTAACTGAGTCTCTCTTATTACGAGGACAATTCTCCACTTCTCCCCGGGGATCAGCCGCACAGAGCGAGCTTTCTCTGTTGTTGTTGTTGCAGCTGCTGTTAAACTGTGCTTGCCTATCGATCCGTGCCTGAAAAAACTTCAGAGAGCGTGCGCTGCTGGCCAGGCCCTTCCACAAGGGAGAATCCTCCGCGGTCTGCCAGAGGAGAGCTCCTTCGACACCCTGCCTAGATGGCGTGGGAACAGCCTGGGGCTGGGCAGAAACAGTGGGGAAGAGTAAAAAGAAACCAGCTTCTCCCATTTCTCCACGTGCGTTGCTCCCCATGCAGAGGAGATTTGGGGTGAGATGCCCAGGCCATGCACGATGACACTAGGCACTCTTAATGAACCAAGGAGGAAATTTTCCACTTATTTTTGTCCTTACGATCAGAAGAATAGAGGAGATCAACGTCGAGGACGCTGACTTTCAGACATGAGCTGGCCAAGCTATTCAGCAGGGCAGGCACCAACGCGAATCAGCCGGCACGCATCACCCATTCCCATCCTCCCCAAGTCCACAGCAGGAGAGGCAGAATGACCACAGCTTGTCCACCGGAGCAGGAACCAGCACAGCTCTTCTCAAGCCTCGGTGCTGCCTGGGCAGAAGGGCTTGTGGCCAGAGGGAGAAGTGGGCGAGTGCTCGGACTGCGAGAGGAGGGGAAGAAATAAGAAGGCGACGTCGATCTCTCCGCCAAGAAGGATTCAAATTATACGGGACGTGTGGAACAGCAGGAAGCGCAGCAGACTTGCAGAGCCGGGCTCAACTCCATCGAGAGGGCGCACGCCTGATCCAACACAGCAAACCAGCTGTATGCGGACAAGAAGGAAGAACCAGCTCTCCACGTGGGTCCCCCACGATTGCCGTATTTGCAGCGTGGCCGTGACAGCCGAGGCGGACGCTCACCTCCCTGCATGCTCCAGACGTGCATCCTGCAACCCTCTGCGGCAGCCACATTTCATATCGACTCGCGGCTGCCCCACCTTCACCGCCGACAGGCAAATTTCCCCGCGTTAACAAGGAAAGGCAGGCCCCGATGTAACAGCTAACGCAGTTCCTGGTGCCTCCGAAATCCATCCTGCGCCCCAAACCGCCGGGAGCGCGCCGAGGAGGAGGAGCAGAGCTGACGGGCTCAGGGATAGCACAGCTCAAGGGTCACCTCGTTACTGCAGCCGTGGCTGGCCGGGGGGAGAAGCGCCACGGGTTAAAAAATTTGGGGAAATAAATGCATTTGCTAATTCGTTTTCGTTCCGGCTGAAAATGTAAATTGGGTGCAAAAATAAAACAAACAGAAGAGGCCTAATTATTTATACAGGCATTTTAATCAAACAATGAATAGCACACAGCAACCTTCTACATCAATTAATAAAGCTGGCTTCTGCAAAACAAAAGAGTTACACCATGTGCCCTAATTATAAAATCCAGCCTGGAGAAGCTTTTCCTCCCCCCGCCCCATACACCTGGCTTAATATACACCCGCCGCATTCCTGAGCCGAGGCCACTCGTTAGCCCCGCTCTCTATTTACAACTTCATTACCGTGCTGCATATTTGCTAATGTCTCTGACGGAGGAGTGGTCATAATGCAGCCCTCGGAGGCAAAACAGCAGCTAATTGAGCGCAGGGGCTGGGGGCCGGGGGGGCAGCTCCGTCTCTCCGCGCAGGAGGCAGCTGCTTCCACTTAAGCTCAGCACATTTCACGAGACGAGGATAAAATCGGAGCTATTAGATGTTTGCGCTAGATTCCGGGGAGCCACCTCTGTGTTTTGTATTAACAAAGCGTGCTCTACAACCTATTTCTTCGTGTCTTACCTTGGGCTTCACTTGATCAAACATCGCTCGCCGCCGTAACGCGTGTGACCGAACCGGCTAATGATGAGCTGTCACCTTTCTGACGAAGCAGTGCGTATGCCTGCTGGAAGCAGATCTATCAAAAAGCAGCCCCAGCGCCTTGCAGCCTCGCAGGCGTCCCCGGCGCAGGGTTTCCATCCGCCTCGCGAGGGCTGCTGCAGAACGGGGCACTCGGGAGCATCTCCACGTGCCAAGGAGCCTCAGCGTTACGCCTGTTTTTTCCCCCCAGTGTGGGAGTTTGGGGGGCGGGGGGAAACTGCTCGTTTATTTTTAAAACTGCAGCCACAAAAGGCAACGCGTCAATCGTCCAAACCCCTCCAAGGTATTACCTGCAGGGGACAAGGATGTTCTGTGAATCAATCAACCCCAAAAACTACCTGCGGGCTTCCTCCGGGGCTCAGCCACAGGTGGGGATGCCCCGAGGGGTGAGGTATCGTCAGGATCCCGTTCCAAGCACAGGACAAGGGTGCAGAGCCCGGGCAGGTTAAATGTGCTGGATGCTTACATGCACACACTGTCTTCAGGACAATTTCTAAAGAGGATCACACAAAACGTTCCACGTGGCATCTGTCACAGAAGGGCTGGAAAGGATGATGATGTAAGATGAGTGTTTACTTGGAAAATAGAAAAAAATTGAAATAACATTAAATAATGGAGAGATTCTCTTTTGTTTCCTCTAGCACCACAAGGCAAGAGACTGATAAATTAAAAATCCCATGCTAGGAAAAAAAAAATCGCACTCATATAATAAATTCAGTCTAAATATTAACCTAGAGAAAGCTTTATGTGCTTTAGGAGTCTGGGGAAGATTCCTTCAAAGCCAGAAGCTTGTATTTGCAGATGATGTTCCCCTTCCCAACAGGTAGGGCAGGCTGGCGAACGACAACAGAAATGGCAACGGCACTGGGCTGGCGACCTCGCGCAACCGCCCGTATTTATTTTGTGCAGCG
This sequence comes from Nettapus auritus, assembly GCA_011076525.1. Lineage (NCBI taxonomy): Eukaryota > Metazoa > Chordata > Aves > Anseriformes > Anatidae > Nettapus > Nettapus auritus. The sequence continues at coordinate 16,390,479 of CM021768.1, forward strand.
GGAACTCTGTCGCCCAGAAGTCAGGCACTGCAGTGCCAATAGCGCGTGGCACGGAAAGGCACACATGAAAAGGCAAGTGCGGCTTCAATCTGTAAGAAAAATTGATTTTTGTGAGGCTTACACCAAACGTAATCAGATGCTATTGAGGCTCAATTATTCTTTGTTATGTTTAAAAAATTTTGTTAATATGTGTTTGATTCTCCCAGAGAATATCACTCAATTAAAAAGCTCTCCACACTGCAGCGCTGATGCTTATGTGCAGGCAGAGAAAAATGTTCCAAAATGCCCTTGTCGGCTCACGTTGCGTAAGAGCCCACGTTTCAATGGGAAGCGTGTTGCACACCCGGTGCCGGCGATTAATTACCGACGTGAGTCATGTCTGGGGTCTGACTGCACGGAGGTGCTTTCTGCCCTAAATCCGAGTTGTCCCAGTTGACACAAGTGTTCGACAGCACTTCCAGCAACAACAACAAGCCAACCACCGGCAGGATATGGGATAAAGGCTATGAAATGGAAAACATCCACCGCTCCCTATTACCCTGATGTTCAGTTCCAAGAATTAATGGAAGGACAGCAACAGCTCAGGGGCTGCTTCCTCCGAACGTGGGGCACAGGTCCGAGCACCTGTCCCCAGCTGAGCCCCCGCGGGAGCACCCCAAACGGGCACCATGTGAAAAAGGACTTGCCAAACACCAGGACAAGAACACCGAGCATCATCGGGTCCAGCCCGACGCTGCAGGAGCTCACTCCTTACAGCTGCGAGCGTCTGAGTGTTCAACAGCAAGAACAGCCCTTTCTTCCTCCCTCCATCCCCTCCTCTTCCTCCCAAACAGGACACGGCCACCGAACGACGTCGTCGCTAGCCAGAGAAATATTAACATGCAGCTGCTGTCACATCTGCAGTCGAACCAACCCGAAGCTCACTTCGGGCCCTTCCTATAGATCTTGTAAAGATTTTTCTGTTAGCAACATTTATTAGTGTCCTTTAACAACTCCAGTAATGATTCTCTAAAAAACAAAACAACAAAAAAAAAAAGTAGTAAATCATTTTTATTGCGAGTCCCTGCCCCTTTGGAAAGACGGAGCGTATTGACAAATAAAACCTACCTACCGAACAACGAGGCCTTAGACGAGACCCGGTGAGCAGCGAAATCACAGTTGGAGAATAGATGTCTTCCAGAACTAAATATCCCCAGGGATCTCACGTGTTAAAAGCAACAGCGCTCGCAGTTTCGGATACACACATCTGAAAGGCCCTTCTGGGCTACACCACGGATTTCGCAGGTAAGGGAAACGTAAAAAGCAGGCGCTAACCAGAAATGTGACTCGGGGAGGAGAGATGCCGCAAACAGGGCTGCTTCCTCAGCTGCCAGCAGGACTTCTCCTCTCTGTGATTTACAGGTACTTAAAAACAAGTAGGTTAATGAAGCAACAATACACTGACTGCGGAGCGCTGATTAATACAACCTTCACAGCAGAGCGATCCACGAGCCGATTCGGGGCTAAGGCAGTGTCCAAGCAGTTCAGCCAGGTTTATTAAAAAAAGAAAAATACTTGAAAAAGTAACAAAAGCACTTATTTAGTAGTGTTAACCAAATAAAATAACTCCTGACAATAACTGTAGGCTTCGCCACTGCAGACTGAAAAGCAGAAGGATAGGATTTGCAGCTTTCTGCTTTTCACTCAGTTTTGATCTTGGCTTGCTTCGCTATTTTTTCACTGCTGCCTCCGAAGAGCTTTTTAAGTTTGCTCGGGAGGAGCCTGGTCCACGGGCTTGAGCCCACAACTTCCCTCAGGGCTGCAAAGAGCCTGGGGCTCGTCCCTGCGGCACCACGATCGCCCATGCCGCCCGCGAGCACCCCAAGCCCAGCCTGGCCCAGAAGCACCCAGGGATTAAAAGAAGGTAAGATGGAGAAGCCCAGCGGGGAGGAAAACAGACAAAATTCTTCCAGGGTGCTTTTCGTGGGCGATGGCAGCTCAGACCACCCAGTCCCCAAGGCAGGAAAAGAGCACCTGGTCCCGATTAATTGCACCGGCGGCTGAGCTGCACCCTGCAGAAGGATGAGACCACCCAGCCTGTCCTCGCCTGGGCTCCAAAAATACAGATTTGCACGTGCTCAAGCGTTCTGGACTTCCCACCCAGCCACCCGACGTCGCAGCGGTACTCCACGGTTCGCTTTGTTCACCAACACCGACCTCAGTGCAATTTCTTACCCAGCTGCCAGCATTTCGAGCTGCCCCCTGAAACGTGGTTTTCCTGAGTCTCACCAGAAAAAGACGGGGCTGAAATGGCCTTGAGGGGGTTCGCAGGAACACGCGAGGTTCTCGGCCAGCTTCTCTCCCCCACAGCAGCACAGCCAAGCTCCGAGGCGATGCGAGTAGCGGGACGGCTGCTTAGCAGTCAGCGACGCGCTATCGGAGGTCTCAGCCCAGTTCTCGGTGAACAAACGATTGCATAAAAATAGCCATTACCTAAGACGACCATTTTCCTGCCAGGATAAAAGAACGTCGGGCTGGAAATCGCAGAATTAATCCCTTGAGACTGCAACCCACCGCAGTGTCTTCTGTTTAATTTGCAGTGGGGAAAAAAAATACATACATTGCAGGGTGATGACCACGGAAAGTACCCGCGGTAAGAATTAACTCTGATTTAACTACCACCGAGCCACGGGGCAAGCAGCACCCCTAGTAAAAGTCAGACCAACAGCTCTCGGGCATCGCTGCTGTGCAAGGTGGTGTCAGCTGGCTTCTTCTAGCATTCAGCCCAGGACTGAAGGGGGAGCAGGGACCAAACGTGGAGATGTATGGGGGTACCAGGGAAACCTCGTCCTGCTCTGGCCCTGTTTTGCCTCCCTTACAAGTAAGCACTGCGACCCGCAGGGCTGCGAGCTCCGGCACTGAAATCGTCTGCTATGGCAATCCACAGGCCCTGTTTGGCACCACGTAACCCAGCTAGCTCGGAAGAAAAAAAAAATCAACAACAACATATTGAGAGATGAGGCAAAATGAAGTTGGGTTTGATTTGACCCCAAACGTCCTCACTATCTGGGGATGTTTTTCCCTTTTAAAAACATGCCTGGCATCAGTGAAATGGCACACAGCAGCTGGAAACAATGGGCAGCCGTAGCAAAGAGACCATGTGCTCCCTTCTACCTACAGAGTGCCACATCTCCTGGTTCGTCACCCTAAATCTCACCGAATTTATGGCAACAAAACCCTGCCCATTCAAAGCCCCTGGTGGGCTGGGGGGCACTGCGGCGAAGGAAAGGCTACAAATCCGTCTTAAAGGCAGCACAGCGGGACGGAAGGGCGATTTAGACAAGTGAGCATTTATTTGTTGTGCCTCTGATATTATTAAAAGTAGTAGTAGATTAGCACTAGGTTAGCATCAAATGCAACAGCTCATTTATAGTGACTAACCAGGGCAAACAGGGACAAGAGCTTTAATGATGCAAGGAAGCCTGCAGCTTCGGCTGAATTCTCAAAAAAAAGATACCAGAAGGACTGAAGCTGTAGAAGAAAGCCTGAGCTGTGATCATAATGACAGAACGGGCTGCTTTCTCATGCCTGCTGCACTGAATCTAATGAAAGATGCTCCCGAGCGAAGCTGGCATCGAGTCCTCTGCCCCCGACGCCCCGATCCTCTGCCGCTTCTCCCGGCTGGCAGGCGGGTTATTCGCAGCGCCTTCTCTCGCAGCCCTTCCCCTTCTCCAGCCCCTCCAAATCAAGCTATTGCAGATGATGGATTAAGGGAGGTGGAAATACAGCAAAAAAAAATAAAATAAAAAAGATCAGCGAGCCAATTTCTTCAGGTTCACGGAGAACCTTTTAGGCACAGCCCATCGGACAGGGTGCCCCCGCACACGTCAATCTGCAGGTGGCAGCTGCATTCTGCTCGCGCTGGATCATATTAAAATTTCTCAGAGAGGCAGAAAGGCTCAGTGCACTCTCCTCTGCTCCCTGCATATTGCTGAGTATTTCGGGAAGCGCTGGCAAAGGTTACCCCTGGAAGTTTACCTCTGAATGAGTACGGATAGGAACGAAAAGCAAGCAGATGTCGGATGACTAACTCAAATGCGCTTGAACGGGATTTTGGAACAGTCAAAAAAGAAAATGTCCCTAGGGGATTCATCTAGATTTCATGTTCAGCACAGTGCATATTCATTAAAAGCACAGTCACCGGTGTAGGTATGTGCTAGCAAAATATTGTTTTAACAGGCACAGAGCAGGACTGGTGCACCTCTCCGTGCCTCGGCCTCCCCGCTGCCCCGCCGCCTCCTGGGTGACACCACGGCCTTGGGAAAGCTTTCAGAAAGTCTTCAAGACAGTGCGTTATTGCACGTGTTTTTCGACGTATTTAGCTGCTTCTGCTCTGTTTTCATAAACAGATCCCTGATGTTTCTCTTCGGCAGGTCTCACAGCCACGAGAGGATGAAGGAAATGATTTGATTCTCATTGTCCAACTGGAAGAGCAGTTTGGAACGGAGAACACTTGCGATTTTCAATGCCTAAAAGAGTGATTACTAACAGAAACGAGGAAACGCAGACGGAAGGAGTGACTGATACGCGTTCTGCCTCGGAAGTGCCAGCAAATCCTTTGTTTAGTCAAGTCGCAGTTGAAGTGTCTGCTGCAGAGAAGACGGCAGAGAAAAGCTCTGCAGTCAGCGCCGCCGCTGAGCCTGTGCTCGGCAGCCTCGCAGAGGCAGGGAGCTGGAGGAGAGCGGGTGCCATCTCAGGCGGCGGGTGACAGCCCGTTTTATCTATCAGACTCAGCACAAATACCTCGAGGAGCTCGGGGGGCTCGGCAGGACCGCTGGTGTTGTCCGTAGCGCATCGCCCGCGGTCTTGGTGGCACCGCTTTGGCCGCGCAGATGACGCACGGCGCGCGGTCGCTGGTCCTGGGAACACGCTCTCCTCCTTCACGTCGACGCTTTCTGACGCCTCGGGAACTTCGGTGGAGAAGCGGATGCGTTTAGCCCCACGACAATGCTTTGCAAAAGAGCACATTTAATCAGCTCGGCCTTGATTTATACGTCTGCTTCTTATGAGGCCCAATTTCCGACGCTGAAATTCTGATTTGCTATCACAACCTTTAGACCTACAGCCAAAGAATGTCATTTTTAATGCTGGTCATTTGGCAAACCACAAAGAGAGCTCACAAATCCAATAAAAGGGGTTTAAAAAAAAATCCACACAACAGTTCTGGCCTGCTGCATAGCAATGGGGAAAAGCACATAGTAAATCACCCATTTGACCATTGGGCAAGGGCCAGCATTCACTGAGAACCTGGCTGGCGACAGCACTTTCTCAGATTCCTCACAATGGGCTGCTTGAATTTGGTTTTTAACTACCCAGAGGCCTGACATCAGCCTTTGCTGGCAAAATAGTCTCCGAAAAAAATGTCTGAGTACCTGGTGTGCTGCAGCTGCGTAAGGACGCAGAAAGGATCAAAATCAGCGGAGCCTCCAGGATCCAGGTTTTTGCTTAGGGACCCCGCTACAAATTAGTTGCGACCCTAAAAGACCTAGAGCTATTTTGAAAGACGAGAGGATAGATAAAGCAGAAAAGCCTTTAATAGGACTTGGAATATCCCACTCTGCTTTCTGTCCTCCTACCCTGTTTGTGTTCACCCCTTTCACTCACCAGGGACCACCGTGCAGCGCGTGTGCACCACCCGTGGCATCCCGTGCTCTGAGGGCAGCTCCGCCACCACATCTGCCTTACTTCCAGCCACCTCTGCACAGGAACACTCGTCCGTGTGACCTCAGACACCAGCCTGCTGCACCAAAACCAGAGCCTGGTACAAGATTTCCTCGTGAATAGGCACATGGAGCAGGTAGCAGATGGAGAATAGTCAGAAAAGGGACAGCCACACTGCTGGCACACACAGCAAAAACCTCATCTATTCATTTGTCTGTAAAACAAACCAAGAGCAAAGGGACAAGCAAGCCCCATCTTCACCTGACTCTGGATGTAGCACCTGCGTGTGACTTGCCAAAAGCTGTCTGCAAAGATCTCACTGCTCCGGAGAGAAACCGCAGCCCCAGGCTCCGCGATGCTGCTCCTTCCCGAGGGACCGGGGCGCCGCAGCCATCCAGCTGCTGCCCTGTGTCTGCCTTCAGCTCGCTGCTCTGCCCTTTTCTGACTCACCGGGAAGCAGAAGGGGAGGAAACTGCTCGCAGATGAGCTGCAAAGCAAACGCTGAGAAGGAAGAGTAGAATTCATGCCATGGACCTTGGGCAGTTGGGCACGGGTTGCTCCCAAAATCTACGCTGGCAACATTTCTTGTCCGTCCTCAGTGCAAGAGGGTGCAGGGGTGGGCTGCACCTACCAGTCAGCAGACTAACATAGCTCTCTGTCCAGCACAGCCTCGGTATTTCTGTCTGGAGCCTACAGACAAAATGTCTTTAGGGCACGTAAGTGGTTAAAAAAGGCAGAGAGGGTCAATCGCTGAGGCGTCAGGCCTGCAGCCACCTATGCACTGTTTATTTCAGCACTAATTCTCTTCCCTCCGTGGCCAAATCCTGCTGTTTGCTCCCACCTACGTAACATCAGGCGGATGGGAAGCACTCGGCATAAATCCTCACTCTTATCCTCCCTGTGTCGCTCCAAAACCTGCTTTGGATTCCTATGCATCAAGACAAAAATCATATTAAACTGCAGGAGGAAAAACAAACAAACAAACAGCAAAACCCACAACCAAGCAGCCATGCTACAGGCAGGATTTGCATCTCATCCCCAATTTCCTTTACACCCAGCGAGTACGTTTTACAGATTTCTACCGTGGCAAGACTTTCATCCCTCCCTCCGCACAGCACCTACTTGTCTCGTGGTGCGAGATTGAAGTAGACAAGTGTGAAAGAATCATATAGGGCTCAACATCATTAGGCTCATCCTGAAAGCACAAGAGCTGACAGGTCTGAGGAAGCAACTTCCTATTTTCCCCTGGGGCTCAGATTTGGGGGCTTGGAGATCGGGGAGAGAAGGAAAAGATCTTTGCAAAACACAACCAGCGAGGCTGGGTGTTTGTCTTTTGCTTTGCAATCGTGGGGCAGTCGTAAGGCTACCAGGCAGCAGAAATTGTAAAGAATTAAATAACTACGAAAGCCTCGAGTTAAACATAAACCCAAACTGCGAAAACACAATGAAAGTTCAGCCTGTTAGAAATAATGTGCTGGGCAAAACATTAACACATTTACACTTGGAAGTTGTGAAAGAGTCAGAATCATCCTGTTTAAAATGTATCAGCTAGACGAGATCTGATTTCAGGGCAGAGCATCCTGCAGATACATAAAAGAAAGTACTTGAATAGGCGTCATAACACAAACATCCATTTATTTTCTGCCAAATAAGATCAATGTCCTCTCTCCGCAAAATAACGCTCCCTGCAAAGTGCTCAGGTTCAACTTGCTCACAGAAACGAGGTCAAAAATCAAACGCCCCAAAACGTTTTGCTTATTAAACAGGCTCCGTTGCACACTTCGAGGCATGTGTCCTTAATTCAGGCTGCTGCGTTCGTACAAAATCCAAACAATCAATGAAATACCCGCAATCTCAGAGCCTAGCGGACCGGCTTTGCCTGAAAGGCCAACTGGACCCTTCCTGACGGAATCCGTTACGAGGTCAAGACTTCACCCGCCGAAAAAGCGTGGCGCTTTCCAGCTCACGACCCTTACCTCCGTGACTGTTGCCTTGTAGTCGCTACAGCTCAGCCCCTGCTTCCTTCGCGAAGAACTGGCATCTCTAAAATGGGAGCAGCAGCTTAGAGCGTGGGGTTGCTTTTTTTTTTTTCCTTAATTTGTATGTGGAAATAAGTGTGAACCGCTGAAGATCAAGTCAAATACGTTCCCTGCAGCTACTGCCATCCAACACGCAGCCAGCTCCGTTTTGCGCCAGCTGAAACTTCTCCCTGGCCTTTCAGCTTAGCCTTGCTGAGAAACTTTGCAGGAACTCGATCGAGACAACCTGAGGCTCAGATCAGAGAGGAAAGGTCACCCATACATAACCAAATTAAAGCCGGACATACCAACACGACCCATCAGCCTGGAAACCCCAACGCACCAACCCCTCCAAAAGCACATTTTGACGACTCCATAGCCTGTCGGGTTGCTAGCTAGGAAGAGCCGCTGCATTCCTGGCTGTGCTCCTCTTTAGATATCACTAGGTTAAGAAAAAACCTGAAATTCATCACTGTTCTGCTTCCCAGGTCCCCCGGTCCCGGCACAGCGGCCGACCCAGCAGCTCTCAGGCTCTGGGCTTCGAGGGCCGCCCTGGGAGGCCCTGGAGTCATCTCAGCTCCCGTTTCAGATTCTGCAGGCCAGAGAAAGCTGTGTTAGCTCAGATCATCGTTAGCTCAGACCATCGTTAGCTCAAGACCATCGTTAGCTCAGCCCATCCGCGGGCTCGGGAGCGCTGCATTTCCCTAACACGAGCGAGGCGGATTTCCTAACAGATCGCTGCGCAAGGAGAGGCAGCGGCTCTGCTCTGCTCAGCTCAGCAGCCACGGCAGCTCCTGCGATTTCACAGCAAGTTCTGTAGTATTTGCCTTAACACTTCTGTTCGCAAATTCCTTAGGATGTATTAAAAAATAGCTTTTTCTTTTTTTTCCTAAGCTACATTTCCGACTCTCGTAGCTGCAAATAAGATCGGAAACACGACCAACGCGCACCCCAGCGGCTCGGCAACTAGGTGAGAAATAAAAAGTGAGCGCAATTGGTTGTGTTTAAAATTAAAAAAAAGCAAACACCTGATTTTGGGGAGGCTACTTCATGATTTTTTAAACGCATCCACCTGGCAGACTGGTTGCAGCAGCAGCATACACTGACTCATTTCCAGCCCAGTGTCAGCTTTCCAGATAATCCCAAAACAATGAGTGTAACAGAATACAAACGTCCCGGATCATCATTATGCCTCAGGTATTAACGATGAACAAAAGGCAGAATGAATATTTTAAGGGCTTGTAGGCAGCAAGAGTAATAGGTGGGGATTAAAATTCAGCACTTCCTGACCTGAGCCATCGAGGCACAAAGCGCGCCGACTTCCAAAAGCCACGGGCAGCCCTAATTCCCAGGGGTTCCCCTTGTGAGAGGTTTCAGCTGAGAGGATCCCAAGGCACGAGCACTTAGGACTTCCCAAATCTTCCCTTTCCATCATGCTTGGGTGCCCAAACTGTGATGATGCTCCTCAAAATCTGGTTTGACCCTTCCTATGCTCACCTACAGTCTGGGGGCATTTCTCCAGCTACGATTTTGTCGTTCCCAAGGCTGCAGGGAGGGCTCGATCACTCACCACTCCCCACGTCCCCTGAAAAGAAAGCAAGTGAGGCACATAAAGCCTGTTCCTGGTTTTAAGAAGCCCTGATTTTCAGAAGTCCTGCTCGTTAAAACCATGCAGGAAGAACCTCTCCTCGCTATCAAGGTGCTTGCCAGACAACTCCTCTGCTCAAATATCTGCGCCGCGTGGAAAGCTTCTCCTGAAACCTTTCATGTGTCTCTCTACGTGTCAAGCTCCCTTTCTTCTTCCTTTTATCTTCGTATTTAGATAATTCCCACTAAAAGCGAGGTGGTCGTTCCTGCAGAATTACCGTAGCGTCTTCTTGATGGACTTTTCAGACACCTCGTGTTTGTTAGGCGGCGCTGGGGATGTGTTTTGCCAGGAAGCGAGCCCTTGTTTATTCATTCCTGTGGTCGGAAGACAAAGTGTTTCCCACTTAAGGGCTGCGTCTCTCTTAAAAAGCGAGTGGCATAACTGGAGGGAAGAGGCTCCTCACGGCAACTGAATTTCAATTTCATTGATTAGCAGTATTGCCAGCGTAAGGAGATTTAATGCCTAGCCCGGTGTAAATTGGATTCCAATTGCTATCTCTGCGTAAAAGGGGGTCTCACATAAGGGATTAAATGCAGGCCAAGGTTTCACAATGAACCCACTGGCTCATTCACAATCAGCTTTGTGTACTCATTAGAAAAGGGAGCTAATCACCCCAGTTTGTGCTGGTTTCAGAGCTGCGAGCACAAAAGGCTGTGACCTCCCACTGAGAGTCAAAGACAAAATATCCCGCTCTCCCCCAGCTATGGAAAGCTCCCGTTTCGGGCCTCCAAAATTCACCCTTGTGCTGGGCCCACAATACCAATTAGCCACGGCCAGGACTCGGCTACCTCTAACACCACAATTACCGTGCCGAGCGCAGGGGGCGAACGAGGAGAACTCAACATCTGCCCGAGCACAGGGCCTACCAGTGACCTAGATCTGTCCCAGCGCGTGGCTCGCTTGTAAATGCGCTGCCGAGTCCCAAGGAACCCCACAGGTATTCACAGAGGAGAGCGGACAGGAGCCGGGGTTTGTCACCAAGCTCACGAAATGCCCTGGCTGGCAACAAACCCATCCACCCCACGGAGGTGCCAGGGGAAAGCAAAACTTAGGAGCGGTTTGCACCAGTAAAACAGGAGCCTGTGAAGGCTCAGACCTTGCAGCAGGTTACGCTGTCCTTCGGCTGGAACGTAACCTTGCTTTCCAAGCTCTCTTTTATTCCAGAAAGCTGCGGGACGAAGGAAAACATCCAGGCTGTGCCACCTACCTGCCTCTGGATTAGGGAGAAAAGAAGACTGCAAGTCTCAGAAGGTGGGACCGACGAACAGGGCTGTCAACCCTGCGCAAAGGATGCCCGAGATGGAGACCCAAAAAACTCCTGCAGGCTGCGCTCCGGAGGCCGTCGGACAAACGAGGACAGGAGGGGACCTCCGCGAAGGAGTCAAGGCAAGGCTTGCAGCCCGAAAACGTGCTGAATGATCCACACTGGTCCATGGGGCACATCGTCTGCGGAGAGCCCTTCCTCCGTCAGGGAAATCAAACCTGCCAGCGGCTGTGTGCAGACCCGATGCTGCTGGGGGAGAAAATGGGACCGAGTGCGCCGCTGAGCTGGCTTTGTCTGCTCCTTGCCTGCTGGTGCACAATGCAGGCCGTGCAAACAGTTTAACCCAAAACCTCGTTTTCCTCTCTCTGAAAAAAAAAGGAGGGATGCGGGCCGACGGCACCGACTGTAGTCCAGATCTCTCTGCCAATTTTTATATAAATAGAAAGCGGTTTATGAAATGATAACTTGTTGACAATAAGAAGGCAGAGTACCCAAGATGCAGTTCAGCCAGACCAAGTTTAATTATTTTTTATATCTGAGAAAAAGCCAAACCCGAATGACACAGAGATCGCAGGGCTTTAAAGCCACCCTGTGGGATTTGGGGCTGAAAGACCCCCAACGCTTAGTGAAATGACAGACACGCGTCCTTCGTAAGTTGGGGGCTGCAACATACGGACCAGTTTTGGGTTCCTGAGCCATTTAACAACACCGCCAGCACTGCTTTGTGGTCCTGGGGAGTCACTGCTTGGCCTGACATTTCAGGGACACGATGCCCTTACGCCATCCTGGAGCACTTGGGAAAAAAAAAAAAATCACCCAGTGTTTAATGCAGCTCGACCTGTGCTCTGCAACAAGCAAATGAATCTCTCTCCTTCTCCGTCAATATATCCACGAGATTCTCCCACCGAGATGATAATTCCCAATCTGCACTTATTTTCCAGATCATCAACTGGACTTCTGCACGGCTTACAACCTGGTCTTTGGCATTCTCAGCAAGAACAGCATTAGGTCCAATGATCGTTATCTCCACGACTTCAATTTTCCTCTCAGCCTCTTGCAATCTTAAACCAATGCTTTCCAACTTCTTATCCACTGCAGCATGAATAGCATCTCGCTTTTCTATAATGTCTGCCAACCACTTAGCAAGTCCAGCGCTGCTTGATAAGCCAAATCCATGCCTCCTGACGGTACGGAGCTGCAAGCAGTCAAGCCTGACCCTCCCAAAGCTAGAAGGAAGTTTGAAAGCGAAATACCAGGTCTCCAACGTGCCCAGTCTGACGCATTTTATCACGACGGAAAGCAAAGAGCAACCAGCAGCACCCCCAGGGTGGCAGACACCAGCCACAAGCGCCTGCTCCCACAAGCTCCCCACCTCTGCCAGACCCTTAAGATACACGTAGGTTAAGATACATATAGGTTAAGACACATAGAGGTTAATCGCAGCCAAGCCAGACTGGTAAAGTTGCCACTTCTAAATATCGGGCTGCAGATACTGATACAAAACTCAAAATGTAATTGGGCTAAAATCTCCTTCTTCCATCAACTGAATACCAGCAGCAGAGAATGGTGCGCACGTCAGAAAACTCATCCCTAAGGGATTCAAACAGAGTATTTGATGCATCACCCCCGAGTCAGCTTCTGAATTGCACCTGGAGACAGACCAGGGTAGGGTGGGAAACGAAGGGGTGACGGAGAAGCAGGCAAGGTTAGCAACACAACTACCTGCGCTCTTCCCTCCTCGATTCCCCACGAAGCCACCGGCACCTCCTAACGCGCTCTTCTCCTCCGCGCGCCTCGTGCGTTCCAGTTAAAGATAACAACTCGGAGAGCTGGGGAGAAAGGCACGGGGGAGGCGGGTGGTGCTCCTCGAGAGCCGCTTCTGGAGACGGAGCAATGAATCTGCAACGAGTGGAGGGCGTTTGGGTGAAGTCGCTCCGGACGAGGACGAAACGCTCCTTCATGCACAGGCACCCCGAGTGTGCACGACGCTGCCGCAAGAAGGCACAATTTTTTTCCCCCCTCCTTTAAGAGCCACATAATTGTTCTGCCTAATGATAATGGAGCTGTTACCGCTCCCACTGTCCTCAGAGGGAGCAAAATCAGGTTTGGCATTTGTAATTATGTATGCTAAAACAGAAGTTATCAAATGTCACGTTGAGAGAATAGAGGGCACGATCCTGGGCAGCGCTGAGCGCTCCGAGCCTCGCTCAGCTAACAGCTAAGCATCTGATTTCTATTTTTTTTATCCGCCTAAATTCATTCAGCTCCTGTCTGAAGGGTACAGGCACGGCATGGGGCTGGCCCACAGCAAGGAGGATCTGCTGGCCACAGCCAGAGGCCACTGAGCCACCTCCACAGGGTGCCAGCAGCCCTGCCCCTGGTATTCCCCTTGCTTTCAGGTGGGCACACAACAGAGAAGGGAATCGGGGTCAGACAGAACCAATTAGGCTCCAAGAGTCCAATCCCGAATTATACCCTTAAGGACTGCAAAGCATTTGTTGCCAGAGCTAGTGGATGTCTCATCCTATTTACATAATATATGACCTAATTTTGTGTTCACTGAGTATTTAATTACAGCCGATTGAATACAAAAATGACTCAAAACACTCTCAGCACTAATAATTAATATTTTAATTGTGATTTTTTTTTTCCTTACACGCAACATTGGCTTTAAGTATTTTGAAGAAGCAGCAAAAAAGAAAATGGATAGCTTTTTCCCGAGCCAGCTCTGAACAGACACGTGCCTGCTCAACATGGTGGCCTCCTCTTTTCCGCGGAAAAGCAGCCAGTTCTGTATTTCAGGCTGCCACGGAATTAACAATTCCAGCCCATTTTGTGAACCAGAACCCTGTCAGTTCACTTACCCGGCTCCGTCCCTCCGGGACAGGGCCTTGTCAAGCTGGGGAGCATCATCCGCTTGCCTCAGGCAGAACCAAGCAACAACTGTGTTGAAAGGGATTCAAGCACAGCTGCTCAACAATTACTCTGCACAAGACAAAGTGTCCGTGTGAGTAGCATCTAACTATTCATCAGGATCTGTAAGAGACTTCACTGCAACCTCGTTAACACGTGTGCATCTCCAACCCGCGCATGGCTGCAGCACCAAACCCATCACGGGCAACCCACTCGTAAACCCTGACCACTTCTTAGGGCAGAGCGGGGATAACTTTACAATATTATGTATCAGCTAATCAACAGGCTTGGTAAAGGAAGGACCACCTAATCAAGCCAGCTCCAGATGTTTCCAAACCTGGTTCGCACTTCAGAGATAGCGACGGATTAAAAAAAATAAAAAATTAGCAAGGGGAGCAATAAATGTAGCACTGCTCATACGCCTTAAACTGAAAGGCTTTAGGTGTTCCTAACGTATCAGGAACGAACCCTTCGTGGTGTCGCCAACACGACGGAGAAGCATCAGCCCTCCTGCAGCACGTCTAACAGAAATACTCCCTGCGTTGTCTTTCCTAGCCGTGACTCAGAAAATGATAGCGAGTTGCAAATGAAATCATACCAGCGCTACTTGAGAGCCGCAGTCCTTTGTAATTAGGGGGTTTTGTTTGCTTAGGGAAAAAAAAAAACATATTCATAGAAAGCTTATCTAAAGGATAAGGGTCCATTGTTTTTAGACTTTCTTTTTCTTTAATAATGTCAGCTTTAAAAAAAAAAAAAACAACAACCCTCTAAAAGGACTTCTAAGCGGCGGTTCATTGTAAATAAAACAACACATTAGCCCAGAAACCACTCTTCTGCAGGGCCAACAAGTGCTCAAAACACATGCGGCGCGTTAATCCCACCCAGAGCTATCTCCACCATTTGTTTTCACCTTAAACCAAGCAACTGGAAGAAATTAACTATTATTTCAGGAATTACACTGTTTTACTAAAATGATAATCTCCTCCTTCCGATTCTTCTGCTGAAAACATAATTGCACCATTATTTGGACATAAATGACTAATCAGATACCAAAAAAAGCGGAAAGTTGCAGAAAGGTCTTCTAGCTTTTGAGATCGATAAAATTATTATGCTCAGCATTTCTCTCTCAAGATATTTATACCATGCTCATCACCTTGGTATCCAAATTCAATACAAGAAAAGCAAAAATTTGTTCACACGCAGCATATTTAATCTTCAAATACTTGACAAGCATCAGCCAATACTCAAGAACTCCCTCGTGACATCTCCGAAGGAGCAACTTAAGCGCTTGGGTTAAAATGCCATCCACAGAATGGGACTCCTGCGCCTCAAAGGGGCTTTGGCAGACTTCAGGCACACGAGCCAAAACCCGAAAAGCCCACACGTCTCATACCCCTGCTCACAGCCACCTTCCCACCCCTTCAGTCTGAAGCTTCCCTCTGCATCCCTCTAGCTCTGTGTCGCTCCCCACACTGGGAAAAAAGTGGATTGTCCCCATCATCCCTCCCCATCATCCCCTCCCCTCTTTTTTTTTTAATAATCACTTTATTCAGTGCTAAACTCCTCTACGTACTCTGTACGGCAGCCGCTTAACTCAGATTTTGGGGCTCCACTCAGGAACAGGAGCACTTAAGAATATGATGTTGCAGCAGCCGAGTCTTTTATTAAATTTAATCCCAAGGGACCTCTGACACCAGAGGCACAACGGCTAATCAAGCAATTACCAGCCAACATCTTCGGGCACCACTCAGTACAGTCCTGGGAAAATAGGTCGGGAGCAGTCTGAGGATTTCTGCCTGGTGGAAGTTACCCACTGTGATCCTCGGGCCGGATGCTGTAATGATGGCTAGGTAACCAGTTAGTGCCTCTCCTTTGAATACGAGGAAATCAGTGCTCAGAGAGAACGTCTTAAAGGTAAGGTAGCTGCAGACAAGGAGGCAGAACCGGCAGCAGTGAAATACAGCCCTGCTTCTGCCATCGTTTGACAAGAATGAGACAGGCCCCCCCTGGCCCGGAGGCCTGGGAGACTTCAGAGCAGAAGACAGACCAACACTGCCTACAAACACCCTTTAACACGTTGTACTTATTGCTTCTAATTCCTCAGATTAGATTTGGTTTCATTTTTCAATGGAAATTAGATCTTCATCAGCCTTTAATGCTCGTTCTCTGTCTGCCGGTTATAGGCAGTTATCTGTTCGCTCTCACTGGGCTGCAGCGAGGATTGCTTGAATACCTCTTGGAAATGAACAGCATTTTTGTAATTGCTAGTCTTGATTAATAAACACAGCTTCAACTAACATCTAATTTGACTTCTAACTGTGGAGCCCCTAAATAATCTTGCATCTTGCTAAAGTCCAGAACATGAGGGAAAAAAAAATCAGGAAAGACTGCTCTAAGGACCTGCCTTATTTATTTATTTTATTTACTACCCGGTATTATTCAAATCCTTAATCAGACATTTCCTGCGAATGCTGCCTTTGTTTTAATAGCGAATACACAATGTGACTCCATATATCAATGTTAGCCACTAATTAACTTCTATTGAACTCATAACTTCTGACTCGAGCTCCAACACATTTTTCCTCAGCAGACCAGCTATGAAACTTCCCTGCCCCTGGAGTTTACAAGGTCTACAAATGTTTCTGGGGAAGGAATACGTGATATTACCTGTATTGTTATACTCACAAGGTGATCTGTGAAGGAAGATTCAGAGGCCAGCAGTTAATAAGGAAGGAGGAATTTCTAATCCCTGACAGCGCTGTGACGGCCGCGCATCCCCTGCTCCCTTCTGCCCAGCCCAGGGTTCTCCAACTTCGGAGGATCAAGAGAAGGGGAGGGGGAAGAAAAAAAGGTGGGGAAGGATAGAAAAAGGAAAGCTTCCTTTGTCTTCAACAGCTTTTCTGGTTTCTGTTTAGTATTTTAATGAAATATTGACTGTTCTCGTATTTTAGACTTGAATTATTCATTACTGAAATCAGTTTAAAGACCTGTGGTACTCCGAAAGGCACTTCTGAACCGCTACCTCGGAGCTCCACGCCTGCTGCATTTCGGTGACTTTCACCTCAAGCCTGTGCACAAGCCACACAGATCCCTGCACAGGGCACGCTTAGGTAGCGCGGAAAGGCTTCGGATGCAGAACGTGAGAAAGGCTCAGAGCCAAGTTCACAACAAAGTCCTTGCCTAAAATGCCTGAGCTCTTACGCACGGGGGAAGCCGGGGCTCTCACCATCTCACCGCCGCTCACACAGGGCAGCCTGCTACACAAAGTCCCTTTGAAGGCGGTTTTTGAGAAATTACAGTAGTCAGACAAGGCTGGCAGCCCCTGGCATCTGCCAACAGGTCTGAAAACACGTTCCTTGGTCCTACCTTGAAACACAGCTCGTGGCAGCGACGATGAGAGTGCCACAGCTCACGAGCCGCAGCAGGCACAGACCGCGGAGATGGTTCCAAGCAGCACGCAGGCCGGCTTGGTATCACTTCTGCAAAGAGAGGAGAATAGAAACAAGCAGGCTACAGCGGTCAATATGACAGTCATTTGTCACCAGCTTAACTGTTGTCAGGTTTGGGGCACTTCATTGTCTTCCGCCTCGGCATCGCGGCAAGGAGATGATTGAGAACGATACCGCAGCATCGCGCCGATCCTGCGAGAGGGGTGTCCCCGGAGAGACAGCCGGAGGTTTATTCGAGTGGTTAGCGAAGGAGCGATGGAAGCTGACAGCACCAGCCCGAAGAACTCATCAGGAAGACGGCAGGCAAGATGAGAACTGGCCACAAAAGCACAGGCACGCGAGTCGTGCCCGGTGGAAGGGCACAGAGGGGCTGAGGCGAGCTGTGCCGCACCGCAGCTGGGCCAGGGGAAGAGTTTCTGCTCCTGGAGCAAGCATCACGGTGCAAGGAGCAAGAGGCCGGGACATCAGGAGGCTGAGGCACCTCTCCGGCTGTCCCCAGGCTCCTTTCTGCCCGGCTTTGTTAAGTAAACTAGGATTTATTAGCAGCTGGAAAGAGGGGAAGTGGCGAGGATGGAGGCCAGAGCAGGCATCCGGAGATGGGGAGATAAGGACAATGGGAGGCTCTGAAGGGTTTCTTATGCAGGGCATTGAGGGGGACTCAGACTGGGACTCCCCATGCAAAACCCAGGTATTTGTTTTTGCTGTTACAAAAGGAAAAGCACACGGGAAACCAAAAAAAAAAAAAACAGCCATAAAACAAACAAAAAGCGATTTCTTGTCCTCTCAGAAGGCATTGTTTGGTTTAACTAATATTCCTGCTGTACATGTATCTATCTAAATACCTAAATAACCATTTGTTGAAAAATACGCTGCTATTATTTCTTGAACATTAGATACAATGTAAAATTGGACCCTGAGAGTAATTACGAGGTTCAGGATAATGCTACTATTATTTCTGGTGCTCAGTTTCTGTAAATAGTGTCTAATGCATCTCCGAAGCTCACTATTAATCACAAAAAATAATGTGTCTCTCTAATTCATAAACCCTGATTACTGAATACTTTCAGACCGGTTTTTGTTTAAGAACTCAAATTTTGCAAAACGTCTAGAGGGCTCCTCGGGAACAGCATAAAACAAACACTTTGCATTTTCAAAATTAAAATTCAGGAGGAGGCTCTAAACCTAACGCCAAACACTTCTGCAACTTGAATTTTAACCATGCTCACATCCTTAATCCCCATCAAGTTTAGTACGTTACATTTCTTTGACAACTGATCAATCAAAGGCGTCATATCTTCCGTGCAGCTGCCAATACAGTGTCACTTTGCCCTCTCTCAACAGCGATTTGTTTCCTACAGCGACTTCCTTGTTTATGTATGTATATTTGTGTGTATATCTATATAAATATATATATATAAAAAGACAGAACAGAACGGATAGGGAAATAGAAGAGAAGCAGCCAATCTAATATTGCATTGCTCAGGAATACCAACAAGAAAGCCATGGCTTCCACGCATCCACAGCCTCCAGTCAACCGATCACATGGACAAATAAATCCCAGTGACTCAGCACCCAGCAAGGGGAAGCAAAGAATTGGCTCTAAAAGGGCTAAAAAACTCTGGGAAGAGGCCACCAAAGGCCCACCAGCAGTAGTAAGCTGTCCTGGATGAACAGAGAGGAGCAGCTCGCGTTTCTGGCCAGGAAAAGGAGGCGGTTTTGAAATGCAGCCTCAGCGAGGAGAGCGCTACCCGAAATAAAACCATGGAGTACACAACTGTTTGTCCGTGACCTGACATAAATGGCTGAAAAGAGGGTAAAGCAACGTTCAAAACTAACAAAAAGCATCAGCACAAAACTACTCCGGGAAATGCCAGGTCCCAAATCACAGCAGATGTCCCCCAAAGGGGAGGCGTCCAGGGATGCCCACCCAGAGCAGGTGGCTCCAGGCCTGGCAGAGGTAGATCCTTCTCACCAAGTTGTGCTCTTCCAAAAGCACAAGGGTTTTCAAAACAAGATTGATTTCCTTAATGGGAACAACAGCACAGCCTAATTCCATTATTTTCAACGGAGCTGAATTTGAAAGGTCTATTCACGTGTAATGGTACCTTCTGGGGAAAAGGCGGCGAGGAATCAATTTTACAAACCACAGCGATCGAGTCCATTTAAAAAACAACAAAAACAATCAAACCTTTCAGGACAACTCAAAGAAGAGGGTCTAAAGCACCTGAGAGCCACAAGAGCAGAGCATCCTTGCGCAGCGGCGCCTCCGAGCCCGTGCGTGCCCCCAGGACCCAGCAGCCGCTGCCGACGAGGTTTCTCCGGGCTCCTGGAAGCGCTTTTCTCCCAGCTCCACTGCAAGGAATGCTGTCCCAGGACGTGCCCCCGCCAAGTGACCTGAACTAATGGTGCGGGGCCATCCCTGCAGGGCTCCGGATGCTGCTGGGAGAGGGAGGGAGGGAGGGAAGAAAGGGCTGAGGGCGCCCGGAGCTGACACCGACTGGTGGCTGCTATCAAGAAGCAGAGGGGTCCTGCCCACAAGCCTCCCCCTCGGTGTAAAAGCAAAACTGGCCTGCACCACCCCAGTATTTGCTCTCAACCATCTCCGATAAGAATGCACGTATTTGAAATCTGAGACGTGGAAATAGCGATTAAGACAGGAGGGGAGGAAATGGGAAAGGAAAACTTCCACCTGTGGCTAACGCTTACAGCTTGCTGGCCGAAATCTGCAGGGGAAGACAACAAAATTCCAAGTTCAGGTGCCTGGCGAGCACAGGCAACTAAGCACACACCAATCTCCGAAGATTTTTTCAGAGGCTATTCGTGAATTTGGCCCAAACTCGCAGGTTGCCTCGGCAGTGTCCCTGGCACGCTGCTAAGCACCGCCGGCAGGTTTGGGTGGGGTGCGGTGACCTTTTCATACCGCATCCGTGGTCCTCATTTGCTGAGCTCCCAGTTCCTGCTGCTGCTGTTGGATCTATCGAATCACTTCTGAGACACCGTGACATCTCAAAAGCTCGCTCCAACCCGCCATAGACCGGGCTTCAATCGCACAGCACCCCGTGAGCCTTCCGGACAGGAAGCACTGCCCAGGTTTTACACCTCACTGCACCAACACCAAGGAAAGAATTCAGTGGTCCTGGCCCCTGCGAGGAGCCCAGGTACTTCCTATTTCATTTCTAGAGCTCGTACCCAAATACCTCTTCTTCAGAAATCCCTGTAGCTCCACCTCATCTCTGTTAGCCACTTCAGTACAGGAATTATATCCTTATGCTCCTCGGCATGAGAAACCAAACTGCAAAAACACTGTATTTGCTCTCCAACAAACGTGGCAGAGCCCAGACTGAAGCCTGTTCCTCGGTCACGATCATGTTTCAGGGATTCTTGCAAACACCACAAAGAAGCAGCAGCTCCCCAGCACAAAGCCAAAAATTCCCCCGCCCCAAGAGCACGGACTGGCAGGATTTGTTACCCACGCAGCAGCAGCAGAGACACCCTAGAGCTGCACCCCAGCAAGGGGAGGAAGGAAAAAGAGAAACCATCGGATATTCACCCTGCAGAAGCCAAATGCACAAGTATTTACAAACTCATACCCACCCCCACATAAAATCTGTATTCTGCGGAGCTCAGCTTACAGAAGCAGGACTTGCCTTCCATCGGAAGGGGCAAAACAGCCCCGTTCCTGCAGGCCCAGAGCACGGCACGGGCAGGCACCGTGTCTTCGCAGTTATTTCCCCTTCCTCTTGTTCTAATGAGCCTTGTTTACTCCACGTGCGCCTCCAGACAAAAATGGCCCTTCAGCTACTGTACATCTTATTTGTCCTTGCTTCTGCAATAAGCACTCACATCAATGAGTGTTTAAAACAGTGCAACATTCAAAAGAAAGTCCCCTAGGTGGTCTATGCATACAAATAAGTATATATTTTGCTTTTTTCATAAAAAGACACCCTGCAGGTCTCAAGCTTCTCTCACTGCAAGCCATGTTCTCAGGCAACAATGCTGATTTGGTGTAAGCTGATCCGTATCGCTGAATCCCGCCTTTGTTTTTGGCAGTCCCCTTTCAAGGTGACTAAATTAAAGCGAAAGTCTAATTCCTAGCAGCCCAACAAGGGGGCAAGACTGTTTTGCAAAATCTGAAAGGCTAAGTAAGATGAAGCAGACCTTCCAGCTACAGAATTAGCTTAAAGAAAAGAAAAAAAAAGGGAAAAAAAAGCAATCCATGGCACTCGAGCATGGCACCAGTGATACCGGGACTGGGAGGACTGCGACACCGAACCTCCTGAACCAGATTCCTTCGAAACAAACATGTTTAGTGGCCCAGGTCATGGTAGAGCTTCAGAAGCTGCCTCCAAGCCAGTGCCTGCAAGGAAAGCACCCGGTGAGCCCGGCAACATCAACACAACCAGCTCAGATCACATCAAGCCGTATAGTGGGGCAGCCTAAAACATTTGGCTTGCCAGACCCCAGGACTCGAAAAACTGTATGCACAGCACATCAACAGGCAAATGAAAAATACACCTATACTCATTTTAAGTCTATAAGCCTGAAATTGTTACGAAAAAATATTTGCTGTCTGCACCTGTGTGAAATTGAGATGGCGGATGTAAGTGCTCTCAACGCTACGCAAGCTACGGCACTGCTAATGTACTAATCACTGAAGGACGTTCAACAGTCCTGTTAAAATGCAACGGCGAAGAGCAAATTTCCTAACCCACCACAGCTCCAAAGGTTACCTGATGCATCCTTCCCCCTTGGCAAAACACGGCCTTACCAGTACGGGTGCCTACGTACAGCCCGGGGGAGGTTTCAGCACGTCAGCGCCGGCCGCGCTCAAGGTGGCGATTCTGAAGGTGCTAAAGCACACCTGCAGTTCTTCCGCACAGCAGATCACCTCGAGCAGAGGAGCTCTTCACATACACCGAGACCCTCCTCGGCACCACCCACAGAGCTTTGTTTGTCTACGAGCCCCCTCCTTTTTGTTTGTCTAAAAGCCCCCTCGGGTAAGAGCCGCCCTTACCTGCCTCGAGGAAGCCGGCGAGCGAAGCCACGTGCGCGACACGTCCGCGGCTCAGCAGCAGGCAGACGAGGCGACGCAAGCCGGACATTTGCTGGAGAGCCAAGCTGGCACGAAGGCGCAGGAGGAGCGCTGGATCTGGGTCAGGGTGCGCCGGCAGAGCCCGGCAAAGCTTGCGAGGCAGCGGCAGGGCCGCGGGGAGAGGCGCGCGGAGGTGCGCTGCCTGCTCTGCAGCGAGCTCGCGTTGCAGACTCAAGGCCAGACTGCTGCAAACTAAAATAGCTGCTGCATAAAAGGCACAGCCAGCTCTGCATATTCAAGATCAGAACAGAGATAAATGATGAGATTCTCTGTGCTAGGCACAAAAGCCAAAAATCACCAGTGCATTTACAGTTCAATATTCTCCTAATCCCATCTTTATTTCTAGTGCATAAATAAAGCTCATTACAAATGATTTTCTTCAGAAACCTACTAGCAACCCAAAATAATTCATGAATGTGCTGTTTGCATTTATACATCCTTGACACCCACAGTAAACATCAAAACAAGGAATTCAGTCAGTCACATTGGTTGTAATACATAATTTCTCTTTTCTCCGTGGGTTCTGTCACACCCAGCAAACTCCCTCAGCAGCACCTTTCATGTTACGAGGCACACAGACACACGCACGCTTCATGGGGACTGCCCTCAGCCCGCCTCCTGTTTGAGCACAGGCCTCTTCTGATGGTGCACGGACAGGTGTTGAACGATGTATTTGTATTAAAAAAATAAAAAATAAAATCAAGGCTGTCTTCCTTAGCCTTGACCGGTTGCAGAGCTACCTGCCCGCTTCGCTCACTCCACGCTTCGCCTTTTGCCCCCAGCCGCAGCACATCGCACGGCTTGGTGTGTGCCCGCAGGCACCGAGGATGATGGTGCCTGCCGGTGATGCCAGCCTGCGTGGGCTTCCTGCATTTCCCTCCTGGAGCATTCACACTGCAAAGAGACGTTAACTAAATCCAGAGTCAGAACTGAGTATGATTATTAGGGGAGCACGCACAGCCCCAGGAGCACACCCCACACGCAGACCGAGCACGGACGAGGGACAGCAGCTCCCACCGGGGGCATGGGGCCACCCAGAGACGTAGAAGGCAGTCCTGCTCCTTGCCCTGCCCTGTGGGGATCTGTGGGACCTCAACCGGTGGTTCTGGGGATCTGTGGGACCTTTCCACCGCCTCCCCCGTGGAAAGGGAACCACCGGAGCCCGAGCTGCACCACAACTCGCTTCCCACAGGCTCCACGTGCCGCAGGAATCAGACACAAAGAGGAACTCTTTATTACCTGCTCTGTGCTGAATTATACATACACAGTCCTCCTGATTGCACACACAAGGTAAAATTAAGCATCATCAATTTCCTTCAAAAGAAAACGTGCGTGTCAGTCCTACGCCACCAACCTGGAGGACTTTCCCGTTTCGTTGTTGAATGCCAGTTATTTTATGCAAAATTCAATGTTTGGACTGAGAAGCACGGCAATTTATGGGGGGGGGGGAGGAAAAGAGAGAATACTACATTTAACACATTTGGAAGTACAGCTACTCCAACACAGCTTCAGCAATAAGCAGTCCCTCTGCCCCTAAATTAAACAAAAAAAAAAAGCAACAACAATAAAAAAATAAAATAAAATAAAATAAAAACAAGCCACACAACACAGAAAAAACCAGCTATAGTGCAAATTTAGGAAACCAAGAATGAAGCTTGGAAATCTGCCACTAATGGAAAAGAACGGATATGGCTTATGAAATAACCCCACCGTTTCTGTGTATGTTCATTATTTCCAGTTTGGCCTCCCTAAATTAATCAGTTTTAATCTTCCCTGCTAAACTGGCACGACGTTGACTTCAGCTTTTTGGTGTCCATTTGTTCTACCACATGACATCACGAGATGCCTGCCAATAACACAGAGATGCCTAAAAGCCTTGAAATTCTTGGCGTGGGGACTCCAGGTTTTCTGAGAACTGTTAATTTACTTTGGCTTAAATCCTAGATTTTGGCTCCGCTTGAAAAAAAGTATTTCTCACGCAGTAATTAAACTTGTAGTGGACAACACCAAAGCAATGGGAGACGAGCTCCAAAAAGCGCGGACGGTCTGCTCACGTCTCTCTGAGGTTTCTCTTCGTGCAGCCATGACAAGAAGGCGGCGAAGGAGCTGTGCACCGGGAGTGCCGTTTAAGTTCTAATTAGACAATTAAGGAAGACACGGTGTTTGTTAGACAAAGCTTTATGTATTATTATAAAATTAGAGAGAGCTTAGCTGTCAATTAGAAAAACAGCTTAAACTCGGTCCATATAAAATTGCAAACAAGTCATTAGAACAAGTCATTAGACTTCGCAGCAGCAGGGAAATCACCTTTTTTTCCTAGGCAGCGCATCGCCGCGTCCTTCTGGTGGTGGAAAGCTGCAGCAGCCCCACCTCTGCCCCCCGTGCAGGGATGCTGAGGCTGGGGACAGCACGAAGACGGTGCCTCGACTCTCACAAACGTCAGGGATGCAGCCCAGGCCCCTGGCCTGCTCTTTTGCCGGTGCTTAATGGGAATTTGGCAGTATTTCGCTGCGCTGCTCGGGGAGAACAGAAATGGCACAAGACTGCAAGTTCAAATACATTGCAAAATAGTCTGCAAAAATAGCTGGGCCTTGTAAGAAATATACTTCTCCATGGAAACCACCAGACGCTCTGAATTCTGGCAGACTAGAGAAAACGGGTCTGTATTATTAAAGGAAACGTCTGTGTATTGGGGCTTTTATAATTCCGACCTTCAGGAAGGGAGTAGCAATTGTTGGTATCGGGAACGGGTCACCTGAATTTCTTAAACCCTTCCTCATCCAGTGGCGCTGCGGCTCCCAGGGGACAGGACAGGAGGGGGGTGCAGTTCTCTGCAGTGCTTTTAATTACAGATACAGAACGGAAAGAGGAAACAGAAAAATATGCCCTGGGGTTTTAGAACACCTGTCCATACAAATACGAGACACCTCCATGCATTTAGGTGTGGAACGAGGTATAGCAACACTCCCGTAATACGTTAAAGATGATGATGTATATATTCCAACATCTGTGTACGCCAAATCTCTAACAGCCTAACAAATACAAGATAAGCCATTACAATTCTCTCCTTCACCCAAAACAGTTTCCACTTCGGATGCCAGGTGGGGAACTATAGATTAATTAACTCCCAACTGGCACTGATGGGATAATTATACTCGCCTGTCTGCGGCTCTCACTATTTCCAGCTGAACTGCCACACCAGAAAGCGAACCCTAGCACAGAAGCTCCACTTCTCTGCCGTATCCCAACAACGTGCTGACCTCTTACCTACGGAGGCTGGGATACACAATTCAGAAGAAGTTAATAGAATATTTTTAAAGAAATAAAAGTGCTGCAGCCTCAAAACATGAAAGGGATGGGCTACAAAGGAGCACTCATATAGAGAGCAATTATATTTTTGATATCTAATGGTTCTGCCTCAGGAAGCAAGAGCCGGCTAGCATCAAACTATATAAAAGAAAGGATTATGGGCTCACGAAAGAAGAATGCCATTTTGATTTAAAACCCAGCAAAGCATAGTGCAGATTTGTTATTTTAACTCACAGTGCTTAATTCCTGTAACAAGCCAGAATGCCATTAAGGATGAAAAATACATGAAATACTTATGGTACAAGAAATTAAAAGTAACCCCACTTTTCATCAATGACTGTTCACTGAATAGGCCGTTCTTTGCTTCTTGAAACCATCTTGTGCTTTCACAGTATCTCTCTGCCACACAATATTTGAAGACAGGAAAAAAAAGGCATGAATTCATTTCCGAGTACCTGCTACTCCGCAGCATTTCCCATGACCAGTCTGGGATAACTCCCAGTCAAAGGAGTTCAAGCCCTCCTCGTGACACCAGCATCAAAAGCAACTCTTGTATGTGTTCGTGTGATTTCTTCCCCGTAATGTAAATGCCTGTTCCTTCCCTCACCTAGGCTCAGCAGAACATCTCCAGCTTCATCCCTCCCTACTCCACCACGAGCAGATCCCTGTAACAAAGTGCCATCTCCTCTCTGGACGTTTCAGTCAGCCTCACAGCAGCAGAATAGGAAGCTTGCTCCTGCAGAAGCCATGCCAGCTCGCTCACAGCGCTGCTCTGGTGACCAGGATCCCACCTGAGCTCCCAGCTCTGCAGGAGCCGCGATCCCTCGCCTCTCTGGGGCCAGAACAAGCAAGCAGCTAAGGGTGGTGGAGCCAGCTGTGCCCACCTAGCTCACCACACAAAACCCAGAAGGTCTGCAGAAAGACCCTGAAGACAAGGCAGAAGACACCAAGCTGCTGTAGACTGTTGCAATGCCCCCCAGGTTACTGAGCTTCAAGTCATGCCGCAGAATTCCTGCTGCTTGCTGTGTTGTCAGTGCCTGCAAGGACATCAAAGCATTACCAGTGCTGAAGTCTCCTAAATACTCCCATCCACGTATCCTACCCCATCTAGGAGCGATCCAAGGACTCTGCACTACCCAAGATGACCACTGTGACACTCCAGCCACCACCTGATTGCCATGTGTACCTTCCTGCTGGTGGAGGAACCATGCTCAATCCCTGCAGGAAAACAGCCTCCAACATAACAACAGTTTCACCTTGAGATTCTAAAATAATTTTATTATTTAAAACAGATTCGTGAACACAACAAACTTAGTTTCTGAAGCGAAGTTGTAAACTAACTTCCAGTCTCCCTTTAGGAGACTCCCTTTAGGGCAGTGCCATGTATTCTGATGCTGTATGTACTATAATCAAGTTTTTAAAATAAATCTGCAGCATTAATCCCCAGTCCTAGCAATCACCAACATGGGCGTGATATTGAGTTTGCACAAAAAGATTTAGTTCTTCCTCAATTCAAGAAATTAAAGGATAATCCCCCATCATTTGGAATACTTTTGTAATCTAATATCTCAATTTGCCATTTTACTTTTATAGTAGGTGTTTTAGTTTTTTAAATGCCTTGTGTCCAAGAGGATTTAGACATTATGCAAAATTGACTGTTGCTCCCTGTTTTAAAGAAGGGGTATCTCCAGTGTGTTTAGAAGCAGTATGTGATATGATCAGCTAAAACTACAGAAACCCATTCTTTCTGCACTTGTCCATCACAAAGACAAAAAAACACCTCAGTTCACACAAGCTGACATGCAACTGGGCTGTACCTTGCCTGCACCCCAATCGGAGCATCGCACACACTGCTTCTACAACAAAGGTCAAACAAGAAACGTGGAAACAGGCCAATGCACAGCATCGGGCTGGGGGACTAAATCTGTGCTAAAATCAGACATTTGCTGACTTTTCTTCTGGGTTAAGATAAGGGGACCACAGCAACTGGAAATCACATCAAAAAATTTTAGAAGACTTAACAGCGGTTTCAGATCCTACATCTCTGCCCCAAATCTCCCTGCCAATTTTCTGTGCTTTCACAACCACTTTTCCTTCCCCTCCTTCCTCATAGCTGCATGTGAATGGCCTCCAGGAACAAAAGGAAAAACTGACTTTACCCTGACAGGGGGGCTGGAACAGCGCAGAAACGCTCACAGTGAAGTAAAGAGGACACAGCTCCCACCTCCTTAAGAGGCTGCAGACAGCAGTGCTTACAAATAAATATAGAAATCAGAGAAAGTGTGATTTAAAAAAAAAATAAAAAAGTATTTTCTTTCTTTTTTCAAATCTAAACTAGTCACTCACTAGATGATTTCCCTCTACCCTTGATCATACTCCTGAGAGGTGAAAGGGGTTTTAATGTCTGAGCAGGTTTGTGCTTGTTCGGATAAGCTATATCTAAAGGACAGCACTGTGTTCTTCCTCTGTCCTTTCCTCCCATTCCTATATGGTTTTTAATTGTGTTTTAGCTGTGGTTCCTGAGCCACAAAACACAGATTGAAACGTGTATCCTCCCACTCAGAGACAGCCCAAAGACTGGCCTCCCCAAGGTTTTTCAAGCTTTTTAACACAAACAATGCCAATATCAAACCATCAGACTTGAGGCACTCTGCCAAAGTTATCAAAACAGAGACTTTCTTCAAGTTCTCTCTAAAACCAGTGGCTTTGCTCAACCCCTTACAAAACTGTTTATGAAGGGGTCCTGGTGTGCCACCACCACGAGAGGGAGAGAATGGGGGCAGCCGGGGGGCACGCTCGCCCTGTCCCACGAGCAGGGACATCGTGCCACTGCACCCCATCAGGGCACATGGCATGACCGTGCTTTGACCACTTCTTTGCCAAGAGGAGACTCCAGAAGGAGACGGATTCACTGCAGGACTCGGTGGAAATTCCCCCTGGCTTTGGTTACCATGAGAAGCGCGTGCTTCTCTTCACCTCTGCCACCAGCAAAGCTAGGCCAGGTCCAACAACGAGGCCAGACATTATGAACACAACGCCCTTGGAGCTGCAGCCCCGGGACCATGGGAAGGGGCCAGGGCCGACAGTGCCCACCACAGCCTCAGCAGGGCCTGCTGGTGCCACCAGGCCCCCGACGTGTGCTGGAGAATAACGCAGCCCCCAGGCGGCACAAAATGGCGCCTGCCCTGACGAGCGGGGCCCCGCACCACACGAGGCCGGCCTGCAGCTCCAGCCTGTCAGGTCAGGTCCGTGCTTTTATCAGGACTCACCTAGGCGAAACTCACAGCCCCAGGGTTAGGATACTAACTTTTGCTGGTTTATTTTAATCACGTGTCTGATAAACAGTTCACTGCATTCCACAAATGAAAGAGCATTGCACTAGAGCTGACCTGTGAACAGGGCTACAATGAAGCACTTTTTTTTTTTCTTGATTAGTGTCATTTCTTCACTAACAATCACTCCCGATTGCGTCCAAAACCTCACATTTTTGTTATGTAAACTCTAGATAAATAAATACACTGGCAGTGGCTAACATTTGACAAGATTGGTAATGCATTTATACAAGACCCTGCGTGTGTCAAAAAACCCAATCACATAACGTGCACATGTTGTTCTTCAGGAAGGATAGCCTACTGTCACACTTCATCTATCCCAACCCACTCCATTCCCCCCAGAACGCCATCTTCATCTGTCCACTCACTCACTTTCCACTAAAATCCCATCTCCTCCAAGCTTAATAAAGAGCAGCACAGAAAAACCCATGAAAAAAGATTTCTCTGAAAAACTCTGAAGTGGAGTCAATGACAGAACAGAAAATGTGCTGGTGAGAGGTGCAATACAAAATGCCACCTACTCTCTGTTACGAAATAATAGCTGTATTTCCTTAAGTGACAGCTCTTGCCAGGGGTCTGTGTGGACATCACTTTCTTTTTCTTATAAACCCTCCTGAAAAACCCATCTCTAAAGCTTTACATCAAATTAGTCAAAGGAATGAAATGGGAGAACACCAAATCATTATTAAAATAAATAAATAATTTTAAAAATAATCCATCATAGAACGGTTTTGGTTGGAAGGGACCTTAAAGATCTAATTTTAAGCCCCCTGCCATGGGCAAGGACACCTCCAACCAGCCCAGCTTGCTCAAAGCCCCATCCAGCTTGGCCTTGAACACCTCCAGGGATGGGGAACCCACAGCTTCTCTTGGAAAAAAAAAAAAAAAAAAAAATCTAACTGAAAATAAAGTCATCCAAGAGCCATTTAAGTAATTCCACTCCCTTTTGCCTTCTTTATGGTTGTGTATTCTGCATCTTAGACGTAGAAAGCAGAGCTTGCTGGAGGAGCCTGCCTATGGCACAAAGATGCTGCCAGTCCTGAAGGGCTCCTGGACACCCACAGCTCAAACCACGTGCCACCACAGCATGATAGATTTTGATGTGTTTATATGTTGTGAGGATGCAGGCCAGCCTGCTTCAACTAATTCAGGCTGGCAGCTGCAGAACAGAGCAAGAACTGCTTTATCTGGCTCTTTTAAGCACGCTCCCATAGAACAGGGAAAACACTACTCAAGACTACCTTTTGAGGAAAAAAGCTTGATTTTGTTTTTCCTGAAAATATAAAAAGCATATAAGGGATTTTTACTCTTTTGGTGTTAATAAAGGCCTTTCAGAAGGAAGAAAACAACTGGCTGTCCAGGAAAACAGAAATTTTTAAACAAAAAAAGATGTCAAAACCCCTGACTAGTTAAAAACCTTGCTAATTCTCTAAATCTCAGTAACCTGAGATGCTGGGTGAAACCACAGCAGGTACATCATTTTCAGGCAGAAACACAGATCTCATCTTGATGTCTCTTTAACAATCAGATAAAGGAGATGGCAGAAGAGGAAAGAAAATTAAATGGTTTAAACTGATGTAGTATGTTTCTGAACAGCTATGAATTAATATAAAGAAAATCCTTAAAGATAGAATTTGAAGAGGAAAAGAAGTGTTTTGACCTTCACTCGTTATTTATTTGGTACGAAGTTAACTTTATACTGTTGTGCAAAGCAAACCCTCCCCTCTCTGGGGTTATCAGGGTTTTTCTCTGCCCCTGAGTCCTGACAAGTCAGCAGGAGTCGGAAACCTGACGTTCAGCAAAACCTTCCTATACACTGGTCCTCTGCCATCCGGGAACTTCATGAAGGAAAGCCCCGACAGCTTGCACAGGCAGAATTTGCTCACGTACAAACTGAGAGGTGGAACAGCTGTGGAAGACGGGTTTGTGACTACCTGAGCAGCACAAGTCAAAAGCAGAGTAAAATGTTTGCTTTCCCAAGCTCACTGGTAATGAGACCTTCATAGTGCTGAAACAGAAAAAGCGAAGCAGACTTAAAGGGAGGGAGGAGGCCATGGGAAGGCCACCCTTCAGCCAGCGTAACAGCAAGCCCAGGAGCCCCAGGAACGAATCTCAGGAGGCTGGGAGGGGAACGGGGAGATCACTTTGCACCACTTTGTGTTTAAAGGCACCTCCAAATGCCTGATTATCCCATGGCCATTTCACTGAACTCTTCACCTTTGCTATAAAGCGTAATCCCAAGCAAAAACAAAAACAAACAGAAGCAGCAATTTAACTTTCCTATGGTTCCAGCTCCGATTCATAAAACAGAAGTCATCCAGGCCAGGGGAACAAAACTTTACCACAGCTAACAAGGTGCAAAACAAGCAGCTTCTCCGTTTATTGTGTTCTACCAACACAGAGTTCAGGTTTTAGCTGTTTTTATTTCTAGGAGTTCCCAAGAGGGCAGGAGATAATTGAAACACAGCCTACTTATCCACACAGCTCTCACACAACCTTAAGTTTTAGCATTTAAGCATTTCACACAAACTTACTCCCCCCTTTCAAGCACCTCCATAGTCTCAAATAGTGGAAAAAATACCAGGCAAGAAGCACAAATATCCACAAAAATACGAGTGCCAGGGCACTGCAGGTATCTCTACCTGCTTGGGCCAGGCTGTCCTTGTTTATCCTCACCCTGACCTGCTGGCTTGATGTGGGATAAGCATCACTGCTAAGGACTTGCCTGGGGCTGGGGACCCTAGGCTGAACGGTGTCACTGTCATCTTGCTGGGAACCAGGGGGGACGCTGCCTGGCCACAGTGCCCAGCTCACCCTGCTGCTGCTCCCCGACACACAGCCACACGGACAAACCATCTTTTTGGCTTTTACACCGCAGAAAGCCTGAAAACTCATCTCAAGGCGATATCCTAGAGTCGCATTTTTACGCTGTTTAAAGGTCCGTTTCTATAGGCTCATCGCGTACGGCCGTATCACAGCTCAAAGCCTGAGGTGCCACGCATTTGAAAGGCGTATCAGAACAGACACGCGGCTTCGTAATCTCCCGATGCAAACAAAACAAACACCACTCGCTGCTTCGTGCTCACCAGACCCAGTTCGCTCCAGTCAGCAACGCCCGGCCGCCTCTCTCCGTGCTGCCCTCTGACACGAATACCTCGCCAAGCCCCAGGCAGGGTCTGCTTCCAGCGTCCTGAGCTCCATTTTAAAAACTGCAAAGCTAAGACAAAGCTAACTCGACCAAAACTCATCCGCGCGGAGTCAAGGAGAGGAAGCACAGCAGGCCAAAGCTGCGCCTCATCATTTCTTGCTTTGAACTAGGCCCTTCGATGCCCAAAGCAAGGCCCAGTACGTTAAATGCACAAAATGACAGTGGCTCAGACCATTTTGCACCCAATTTTTAATGGGTTTTAAAACCCCTGATGTCAAAGCAAGTATTTACCTAAAACTACATGCATTTTTCACTCCCCCGACCCTTTCCTTTTTTTTTTTAATGTATTTAAGTCAGGAATATTAATCAGCATTCTGTCCACTGCACGGGAGGGTGGGGAGGTGTTCAGCTCCGAAGGTATAATCAAGCGCTCAGATAGGCTTAGCAGTTTTAAAGCGAGACGTCTGTAATAAAAGCAATCACTGACAACAAACTGCTAAGAAGAGCAGTAATGGGATTATCTGTCAACACAAACAAAAGGATAAATACAAGCAAAACCATCAGTCCCCGGAACCTAATTCTTGTGTGGTTAATCTGAGACCACGGCAGGGAGAACCTGAGGACGTAAGAAAAAGTTATGGATTGTCAGATTCTTGCTTTAAACAAAGTATTTGTTTATGGTTCATTCTGACTGCCGTATGACGTACGTGGCAGCAGGTGATTTCACGACAGATGCCGAGGAGAGCACACCGTCCCCACGCAGTGCCGGCAGCACCCTGCTCATCCGCAGGGACACCCCCCTGCCTCCATGCTGCAGCAGGAGAAGCCTCCAGCTCGCAACGCAGCCGGAGCCAAATATGCAGTTGCATTCAAATCCCCCTTTAATTCTGCCAGCTTTCCTTGCGCGAGCAAGGCCAAAGCCAGAACTCTTTTCTAAAGGGCACCAAGAAGCCGGGGGAAGCCTTGAACCGCCTCCATAGGTGCGGCCACAGTCAAAAAAAGTGATCCAAGCTGTCCGTGCGTGCGGGAAGATGTGCACACACATGCACCCCTCTCCCTGCAGTGGGCAGCCCGGGCAGGCATCGTTGTATTCCTCCCACCCTAGCTCCCAGCTAATTTGATGGGACCCAACTTCTGATCCCAGTAAGATTCAGCATATGGGGACCGGGAGCTATTTCCCTTGCTGGCGACCCCACGCACCCAACTAACTATTCCTGAAAGCTCCCTGTGCTCATTTCTTAGGGTTGGTTCCCACCATGATAAATGTATCTATATAAAAAAATATAGATTTATTTTCTTAACAGGATGGGATCAGGCTCTTGTTTCACCAAAGGCCTTAGTGATGCCTACAAACCTGACAGCACAGCCGTCGGGAAGACCGGCTCTGGTGCGGGTGCCTGTCCATGCCTCGTGTAATGGAAGAACTGTATTTCCCCGCCCCACAATACCAGAAACCCCAGGGCAGGGTGTGTAGGATCCCCCAGCTCCTACATAAGGACCTGGGTCCCCGTTCTCCCCTTCGCCTGCAGACCATCGCAGTCCCTCCCCGCAGGATACTGGCAGCCGTGGGCTCCCGTAGCGGCACAGGCGGCCCCGCGACCGTTTCCCCACGCAAGGGAGCCTCGGCACATGCCCGAGGTTTTCTGCAAACGGCACAGCCATCCACCTAATGCTTACTTAATGGAAGTGTTTTCAGAAAAACACTACAAGAATTTTCAAATAGAAACAATTAGCATTCATGGTAATTTGCATCTACTTTTCCCCATTTCTAAAGCAGCGCGCTCTGCTTTAATATTAACCCCTGCTTGTTCATCAAAGCCCAGTGCAGGGGAGTTAGCCACACAACTCCCATTAGAGACCACAGGAGCAATTAAATTCCACGGTGAAAAGATTACATTGTGAGGCAGGAAACTTGGGGGTAGTGCCCTTTGTTTTTCAGTGTCCCGCGTACCCGCAAAATGAGAGGCTTTCACCACGCCGCAGCTATTTTCGCCAGCGTTCTTTATTTTCTAATCCATTCTCCTATGCATCCACAAATCTCAGCGAGGGACCGTTACTCGGGGTTGTAAGTAAAGCACTCACCGCATCACTCCCCCTCACCTGAGGTGCTCTGAATGCTGTACTACAGGCTGGGACCAGAGGAGCCGAGCTGCTCCGGAGGCTGAAAGGAGCCCGGTGTCCCTGCGTTGGGGAGGGAAAGGTTTTGCTAAGCCTGAAACATTGAGGCACGTGTTCCCAAGGCCAGCTCTCTCCCAGATGATGACACGCTGAATACCTTCAGCTGGCAAGTCTGGGTTTTCCAAAACTGTGAGACCGCCTTGGAGATGCTGTGGGATATAGGGCCGCGAGCACCTCGCTGCGCGGAGGGTCTCTCCGGAGAAACACCACGCCACGTAGCTGCAAGGTGCCTGGTGGTCCGAGCCCGCCGGCCCCCGGGTAGGCAGCGTTTGTTGTGCCTACAGATGGAGAGAAAGGTGAGTGGATGAGGAGGAGAGGAAGCACAGCGCAATTCCCACGGAACACGGCTGTATTTGCAGAGGTGCCCAGGAGAGTTACAGCTCAATCAACATGAGATGAGCATACTCTATGAGGCAAAGAAGAAAGGGAACAGCTTCTTATTAAAACGCAGCATCTTCTTGCTGTCTAGCACCGAGCTCCACAAGATAGGGGTTTTTTTTCCTCCCTTTTCCAAAACCCTGAAGAATTCTGTGGAAAAAAAAGTCCAAGTTTAAAGGCTCCACATCTGACGGCATCGAAGCAGAGACCACTGGCGTAACGCAGCGCCGTCCCCTGTGTACGCGCACCGCTACTCAGTCTTTAAGAGATCACACATTGCTTTTCCTGCAGGACCCCTGCCTCCTTCAGCTGCCTGGTTTGATGGCAAGCAGCAAGGGATGCAAAACAAACGGGAAAAGCCTTGTCAATCTCCGTCTGATCTGGTACCCAGTTCCAGCGGCAGCGCCGCCAGGGCAGATCGCAACCGGCGCTCGTGTGACTGAAACGCTGGGGTTTTGTAAACAAGATGGCTGATGTGCAGCGGGAGGCAGAAAGACGAGGACCTGGGTCCTTCACGGAGCCTTCTGGATTCCCCCCGAGGAGCTCAGCGCCCGGGTGTGAACACGGAGCCATTTCCCCAACGCCATCCAAGCAGAAGCAAACAAAACCACGACGATGTACGCCGCTCGGCTGAAGGATTTCTGAGAGGTTCTCTTCGCAACGCCCGTTACTTTCGTGCGGGTGCTGAAGGGCTTTTTGGGAAGGAAGGCTTTTGGTTTTTAAGCATGAAGAAGCCCAAACAGCGTGACACGACTGTGTCAGCACCTGCTGAACGGGGCAAACGCAACAGGTCCAAGCGGGCGATAAACGCCTTGCGGGGCTGTCGACAGCAGGCTGAAAGCCCCCCTTTGCTTTCTGCTCCCTGAGATGGTTTCAGGGGCCGCAGGCACGCAGCAGCTCCAGCGATCTCAGACAAAGCATGTGTGTGGAAGGGAAAGGCCGTGTGTGATCGCCACGCCAGCAGCTGGCCACGGAGCTGGACGCACAGCCACGCGCGCTCCTGCTGCGGAGGAGCCTGC
The DNA here is from genome assembly GCA_011076525.1 of Nettapus auritus. Taxonomy (NCBI): domain Eukaryota; kingdom Metazoa; phylum Chordata; class Aves; order Anseriformes; family Anatidae; genus Nettapus; species Nettapus auritus. The sequence goes on from CM021768.1 coordinate 16,425,927, forward strand.
ACGAGCACCTCTTGCATATTTTGACTCCTTCCTCCACGCAAAAATAAGCACGCTTAAAGATAAACCTCAGAAAGAGGTGAAAATAAATATCGCGCTTGGCTCTGCAGACACCTCTCTTCACCTGCTGCTTGGTGGACGTCGCATCCTGGACAGCTGCTACGGCACCAGGATGATGAGGATGCGAACCGCGTCTCTCTTCTGCACAGACACAAAGCTCAGAATAAAGTTACCCTCTGAAAGCCGCACCACTCGCTCCTATTTTTTTCCTGTGAGCTCAATTAAAGATCTTCTCAACCTGCCTCCATACAAAATTCAGTAGCCTGTAGGACTTTGAAATGCATTATAACCTGGCGTGGAACAGCCACTGGATCATTAATACTCGACTTCAATCTAAATGTTTAAAAGCTATGCAAGAATTTAAAATGCAATCTGCCTCTGCCCCTCCGGATCATGCACCGCACAGCGCCGTGTCCCCGAGGCGTGGAACTGCCCCCAGCACCCGCGGCACCGGCCGGGACGGGGCAAGGGGACACCGCTGAACCCGGGGGCTGCCAGGGCCAGGGCGGGCTCCAGCAGGACGTTCAGAAGGGCAGGGGATTTTTAAGAAGAGAAAACGATTGCTGCCCACATTGGAAATTAGCTTCCACCCTTACAAATGCCCTTCTCTGCCGGGTGCACTGCTGGTGGCACTCCTCACACGAGGAGCTAGCGTGGTCCCAGAGGACATAAAGGCAGCAGAGACGCCGTTCTCACCTGCAGATACAACACGGGTCATCCCCAGCTTGCCTCTCGACCTCCAGCTCCCTACACACGCACGCTGAAAGCAGTTGCCAAACTCATCGCAGACGGCACGCACCCAGAGCCATCTTCCCAACTCCAAAGTTTTCCGAACAGGAGGATCCCACGCAGCTGAAGCACTTTGAAAAGCATTTTTCAAACAGCAGATTATCCTCGGGACGGCCCTTTAATTAACGCACGAATTGTTGTCCCTGGTTGGCGGGTGAGAAGTTACAAGGGAAGCTCCCTGCGAACCCAACCCAGGTGGTGGGACTGGTGCAGCACCACGAAAACCGAGCAGAACAGACAAAAGAATCCCAGCACGGTGTGTTTTATCGATGGGCGCAAGCTGCTCGATCAGAAAAGATCGTATTAAGGATGTGCACCCCACTGAACGTAACCCAGGCCTCCTGACAAAATCTCAACCCCACCAGAAACCAAGCCCCGATCTCCAAGGTCGTGTATTTTCTGCACCGAGCCGATGCCCAAAACCACGCCAAACACGGGGAGATCTTCTGGAGGTCGTCTCTCCGAGCTCACGAACACACTTCGCCCTCCCTGTGAGGGGAACGAAGCAAATCCCACCTTCAGCCTGCGTCCCAGAACACCGCTCTCCTCCTACAAACCCATGGGGACGGCGGCTTCCCGCAGCGAGGTCTGTCCCGGCTGCACCGGCACCACGCTGACGGTTGAGACGAGGACACTGCCAGAGCCCGCACGTCTGCGGCTTGCAGCCTGCTATTTGGAAAGCTGTCCGCCCCCTGAGGAACAGGCTGTGGGCTGGATTAACTGCGCAAACGACGAATTCGGGACTCGGCTCTGCCTTCACAAAGGTCTCGGCAAGGTAAGCGCAGGCCCCAAAGCGTTTGGGGTTTGCCTTCCCGGGAGCGGGAGGTGGGACGACGGTGGCTGCTGATGCAGGAGGGCAGTGGTTTCCAGGATCCCGACCAGAAGCGCCACGGCAGCCAAGATCTGTGCTAATTTCATAAGTACCGACTGGAAGAAAACAACAGGGCGGTTTGTAAAGGTCAGAGCCTGCACAATCGGACATTTTGCACGGGTGGAAGCGAGTTCTGTGACACCGCCAACAAAAGAAGAGCGACAGCGCCGTGCACCAGCAGGAGCAGGATTTCAGGACCCCAGGTAGAAAGGAAAAACGCTGCTCCGCGACCTGCATGTTTTGGGGAAGGTGTTCTCTACAGCAACTTTTATATTTGCACAAGTAACTTTTTTAAAAAATACCCATTGTTTAGAGAAATCACCTGAAAACGTATTCTAGATTTCCAATATTGTACCTGCAACAATGGCAAATCAAGGCTTTGGCAAAAATACACGCTGCAAACACCACCTCTGTGACTGGCTGAAGTCATTTACTCCAGTAACGCTGTCATGCTGAGAAAATGGTCTTTGCTCTATTACTGGTACGTAGCTATTAAGCATTTTAGCGTGGAAGTACAACATTTTTCTTTAGTCCGTAGCTCAGCTTAGGCAGAAATACGGTGTGAGGGGGGGAATAAAATAAAATAAAATTTAAAAAGCAGCATTTAAGCTTGGATAGGAAGTTAAAAAAAATACAATCAGTGATGAAAAAGCGTTTGCACCGCTGAAAGAGGGGGAACCGAAAGTGTTTAAGCAGGAGCACAAACGGCCACCCCATTCCAAAAGCAATGAGGACGCCACCTCCACAACTCCACCTCGGGTCACGCGCTGAATCCAAGGGCTTGTAAGCGAGAAACGAGAACTTACCCCAGCAGTCCCCACTCCTGGGGATGCTGCTGAAGTCCTAAGGACCGACGTACGGATATCTCGATGCGCAAATTGTCCTTGTCAAGCAAAACTCTGTGCTTGTTTTTTCTTTAAAAAAAAAATAAAGACAAAAACTTGAAGAATCTGAGCGAAAAGACAGTTCAAGTGGACACCCACCCACAGCAACGCTCAGCAGGCAGAACAGGGGAGGGAAAAGGAAAGAAGGAGGAGCCAGAGACACCCTTCCCTTTATTATTCGGAGGTGTAAAGACTTCTCCATCACGACAGATTTTTTTAAGAAGCTATCACACATTCATAACACTAATTGATTTTCATAGAGAAGAGAGCAGATGAGGTCTCTTTGGGAACTGCCTGCTACGTTTCTGCTTGAAAGGAGATCACTGCTGGTGTGCCTCGGCTCCTTCATAAAAAATTTAATTAACAATATCTCCGAGAAGGAAACCACAGTTAGGTCTCCAGCTATCGTGTGACGACCAGCACTCCGACGCACCGTGACAAATTGAGCCTAAGCAAACGATACCTGTCGCACGTCGGCATGGGCTCGTCTGGGCGGATTCCTGGGGAGGAGCAGGGCCGCGATGGGACGGGCACGAAGGGACCGCGGGACGCCTGCATCCAGCCTGGCACCGGCAAGCTGTGCTCCTCGCTGCCGCTTGCCACGGCTACACGTTTATCTGTGATCTGGTAGCGATGTCAAAGCAAGTGCCTAGCAAGCCGTGATTCCAGCCGATGATCTTCACAGAGTTACACCTCAGGAAGAGCAGAAGCTGTGTGCATGGCGATGCACGGAATGGCTCTGGGCACGGAGAGCCAGGCATCTGCGGGAGCCCAGCGAGGAGAGGAGGGAGGGGATTGCTCTTCCCCGCATCGCAACGGCCGCCTTACGGCCTTTCCCCTCGAGGAGCGCTCAGCCCTTGGGCAAGCTGGAAGCAGCGGGGGAGAGCTGAAAGCAGAAGCGGTCCGAGGCCCCAAACAGATCTCCCAAGTCACGTGGGTGCCATCCATGCTCTGTTTGCGCTTGTTCTGTTATCCTTTAAAACACTTTACCACTGCAGACACGATACCAATATGCTCAATTTACAACCTACAACGTCAAAATTGAGGCTGTTCATCACCACCAGCATCCAGAGGAAACGAGGCAGGTGCCGGGGATCATCGCTGGAGCACCGGTGCCAACAGCGGGGCAGGACGGACCCCGGCGAGCAGCCAGGGTGGCAGCAACAAGCTTCCACAAAGACCTGCTTCCTGCGGCCTCAGCCACGAGCCAGGCGCTCAGGAGTATTTTGTCACTTCACGTCGCAATATCAATGTATTTCTTCCTTTTTTTGTTTAGCAGTGTTGAGGCTGGAGCCCGAGATGACGCTCTCCAGCCTCGGTGCTGAATCGAGCTGTAACAACTGCTTTGATTCACCTCGGAGGAAGCTGCATTTCACTCCTGGGTAAATTTATCCTTAAGAATGAGCTGCAGACTCCAGCTATGTTCAAGCTCTTCTGAAAGGAAGGCCGGGGGAGGGAAAGAACATTACAAATATACTAACCATCTACCTATCTCATCTCCGAGACAGCTGGCAGCATTAGCTTTTTCTTCAGTAGTTGAAAAAAATAGAAAAAAAGCACTAATGGGATGCAAGAAGAACTATCGTTATCTGTTAACATAAACACCTCGGCTCCATGCGAAGAGCCCTGTCGCACCAGCAGCCTGGATGAGCCGAGCTGCTGAGGCTCTGCCGTCACCAGCAAAGGGACAATGCCACCGCCAGCGAATGCCACCCTCATCCCACTGACCGGACCGATGCGTCCCAGAGTCGTGTGTGGCTCGATGCAGCTGTCACAGGCTCGGATGTGAAAAAACGCCCCAGGTCCCCACGTTTCTGGAACAGGAACGTGCCGTCCTGGAACGGCAGGCGCTTAAACACGTGTGCAGAAATGAACAACGCGAAGAAAAGACGACAAGAAGGCATTCAGGATTTGAAAGTCAGATCAAGGTGGTTTGGGCAGGAAGGTCAAAACCCAAATGCAACTGGTCTGTAAGAGCTGTGACAGACACACCATCAGGGCCACGCTCAGCCACCTTCGTTGCAGTTTCCACAGGAATACAAACTCGCTGCCCTAGCACTGGAGGTCTGTTCAACCGGCAGCATAGCACCGAGAAATTAACGCCCTGGATCTATTTGGGGATCTATTTATGCTGCTTTCCAAAGCAAAGAGCTGTTAATAGCACACAGGTTTTATGGCTGGTACAAAAACGAAATGAGATTTTGCTTTGCAGTCGCCGACCACTGACCCCACCACGTGTGTCTGTAGGGTGGGGGACACCAAGAAGCGACTTCAAACAAACAAAAAACCAAACACAACACAGAACGTGTCTGTTGACTATTTTCAAGGTACAGGAACATTTTAAAAAAATACATATTGTGCAGATTACATGCCAGCTTATGTGCAAGAGGCTTTAATTTCGCCATTTTCATGCCACCAACAGCGTCTCAGTGATTTTTTTTTTTAAAACAGAACTTGAAACTACCTGTATTTAGTCATTAAAAAATGGAGTTCCGCCTAACAAGCAGCAGTAGCAACTATTTCTCTGTCTTTATTTATTAAGCAGAGCTGTCCACTGGTAAGGAAGATATGCAGATCCAACGTAAAATATTTATGCTCGGCGCAATACATCCAAGAATAAAAATCAGCAGCGGGCTGGGAAACCTTCCTTTGGGAGGTACAGCAATGGCAGAGGTTAGCAAGGAAAATACTGCTCCGACAGGTAGCACTAACGAGGAAGGGCTAAAAAAATCCCCCACCGCATGCAGAAAGGTCAGAGTCTGGCCTGCAAATAATCCGGAGTTTGAGGGGTTTGTCATTTAAACCGCGTGCAAAAGCTTAGCAAAGAGAAGATAACGTCATCCCCAAAAGGCCACCTGGCCAATATTTAGAGGTGGAATAAAGTATTTTCCCTCTGTCTTGCTCTGAGAAAAGAAAGGAAATAAATAATACAAACCAATGAAACAAACAAATAGCAAAAACCCCACAACCACACACACAAAACGAACCGGGGAAAAAAAATATCAAAAAACCAACCACAACACTGCTGGGGGGAAGAACCATATGTTTTCCTGCAATGCTAAAGGATGGAAATCCGCCGATTAAAGAGTTAAGAGACGCTCTAAAAGTAACTCACCCTGATATGCTGAGAATTTGCCGGGATCTCACCGAGAAAGGGTGCTTCTTGCACACCATATGTTCTGCAAACGCTTGTAACAACACAGAGGGGAGCCGGGGATGGAAATCCACCTTGGCGCCTGAGTTTCCCTGCTTCCTCCAAACAAGAGCGGCCAGCGGACAAAAACGGTGCCGGGAAGGTTGAAGACCCCGCAAAGCCCCCTGCAAGAGTGCGGCATTGGCCAAGGAAAGGGTGGGAGCACCAGGAGGGACAGGACCTCAGCTAGGGTGCTCCCACCCAACCCACCTGCCCCAGCTCCTGGCTCCTCTCAAAGGTCCTTGGTCATCTAAGGCCTGACCTGAAGATACTGCCAGGCTCTCAGTTTGACTGAGTTGAGTTGGGTTGGGTTGGGTTGTCTTCTCTGCCCCTTGCAACCAACCTCAGATGAGATGCTGACGAAGGCACAGCGGATGGACTTCTACAACATCAACAAGTCAAGGCCAATCTAGAAATCTCTGCCGGTGCTAGCCTCCACACGCTACATGTCAAATGCCCAACCACCCCAGGGATTTCCCCCCCTCCACTAAAACCAGCAAACACCTAACTCCACCCAGGTGTTAGCACAGCACAGAGACATCTCCAACAGCACTAGCTCCACGAAATGGCCTGTTCCAGACCAGCCAAGTGAATTTCTGGGTATGCAAGAACCTTAACACTACTTCTTGTCCCCCGTGCTCTTCTGCAAGCGAGACCTCCCTCGCTACGGAGCTAATAAATGCACTGCCCAAGACACCTGGAGCACCAGGAGAGAAGGAAAGCACTGACCAGGATTAGCACGTACCGCGGGACGCGTCTGAGCCCTCCTGAACCTCCCCTCAAGTCGCTGCATCAGGAGTTCATTATCGAAGAAAACCACACAGTGAATGCAATCATTTAATTTTATTGTTTATACTGCATGACAGTATCTGGATGAGATTGTAAACTAAAAGGCAAATTGCCTTCTTAAAATCTGTTAGAATTTAAGGGACTTAGAAGTTAATTTACATACCTTGTCTGTCCCAGTTTCCCCGTAAGAATTTAGAAATAATACTTTTTCCAATATAAAACCTTTGTTCTCTGCTGCAGCTATGTGGAAAAAAAAATCTATACAAAATAGGAAAAACGCTCTGAATGTATTTATACAGATATCTTCGCAAAAATAGCCTGGAAAAATACAGGAACTCTGATGATCTTTTCTCAGTATTGCTTATTTTAAATGCTACTCGCAACACTGGGAGGTAAAAAAGCGTTCTTACAAACAACAAATTTTGAAGGTGATGACATTCCTTTGCAAACACGAGCTGCTGCCAACAACTAGCCACATATTTTTTTCTTCCTCTTCACCATACCTCCATTTTTAAGGAACACTCCTTTTAATTAGAGCGAGAACTGATGAAATGAGAGGCCATGGGACTGCATCCTGAAAACCATTTGCCCAGTAGGTAAGTGCTGCCTTTCTTGCTGACCAGAAAGCCGATCCTTTTGCTGTCAAAAAACCAAACAAAACATCTGACCCCACAAAGCCCAAACCAAATCCTTCCGCCTGTTCTCCCTCAGCATCCAGAAAGCAAGGTGGGCAGGAGGGCAGCACGATGAACTCCAGTCTCCTGCTGTACGGCTCAGCCAGAGCAACTGGATGCCCACACTGGAATCATTAGCTGCAATTAGCTATCGCTGGCATTTAAAACATTTTTAGGTAACTTGAGATGCAAAGACTCTGCCACGCATTTCTCACAGAGGTATACAAAAATATGGAAAACGTGAGAGTAAACATCTACTTGAATGTGAAAGCGTTCGTTGCAGGATGCTCAAAGTGCTTTTCGTGCTAAGTTATCACCCACAAACACAGGCAATATGACGTTGGAGAGGTAAAACAGCTTGGGGGTACGAAGAGGCTGGTTACTTAAAACTGGGCTCATCTTTCCTTCCTGAATTTGATACTTTAGATTTTTAGAGCTAACGTATCCTCTGAGATGAGCCTCAGAAGCTAACGTCTCACTCTGCCATACATTCAGTACAAAATGAATTAAGAGATTAGTGCACACACTGAAGGTCATATAAATATCTACAAAGACTGGAAACAATTTTATACTGGAAAAAAAAAAAAAAGAAAGATTAAATCTAAAAGAACATGAACGTGCCACTGGAATATTGCTGCCGAAGAGTGCACCAACCCCACCACCCAAGAGCTGCGTTACTTTAGGATTTAATTTAGGATCCCGCGCCCTGCCAAATACCCATCACAACCTCGACATCATCATCAACCACTGCAGATCAGTGCGACAAGAGGGTTCCTGTGAACTCCCGGCCGCCATCCGCCCGTGCGTGCCCAAGCGCAAAGCGCCAGAGATGGGAAGTCGGGAAGCCGGAGCGCCGCAGAGCGAACCGGCCGGTCTCAGGCAGCGTGCGAAGCAATCCCCTCGGAGGTGAGGGAGGGCAGCCTGCAAACGTCCCCCCCAGCACCGCCCCGTGCTCGGTGGGGACAAAGCTGGTGGCCGCTGAATGCCAGCACGCAGACCGCTACGGCGAGATAATGCATGCACACAGCATGCACTCCGCACTCGAACTGTTTATCAGATTGTAACAGCACTGCGGCATCCAGGAGCGTGGATGTGCTGTTTTGTTCACATTTTAATGTGCCATCTTGCAGTAGATGCTTGCACAGCAGAGTAAATACAGTCTCTATATATACCCTGTGTGGGCGTCAGGGGTTATTTCTGACTGTCTTCATTACACTTCATTGCCAATTTAAATGCAAAAAAAATAAAAACCTCAACAATTCTCAGAGTGATTTCAGGCCGGTTTTTTTAATTATTTCCAGGACCTTTTCATTATGCAATTTCAAATTCTTATTGAAAGCTCTTCCTCTTACAAAGTTATCCTTGATGCAAGTCAAGCAAACCAGACGCGCTAAACCTTCTCCCCCTTCCTCCTTTGTTAATAAACACACACGAATAACATTCGCGATGTTTAGCCTCAAGAACAGTTTAATAATAATGCCGCATCTTGCTTTATATGGAGGGAGCTACAAAGGAAACTCAGAGGCTTAATAGGTACAAATACCGCGCTTCAATTGCGATAAATAAATAGTGCTGAACTGTGGAAACGTACCGACAGCAGCAATCTGAAAGATGTGGGTTCTGGTAACCCTCAAGCTAAAGCCGATTAGGTTTTGTTACATAGGTCCTTTGTGTATTTTTGTGCTGCTATACCAGTTAAATTGACCTCTGCAGGAGCAGGCGCCGCTTTCATTGTTTAATGGCTTCACATCTGAAACCTAACTTAGGATACTCCGACGTAAAAAAACCAGACCAGACCCCCTCCAGCCTTGCGCACGCGCTGTGCCTACCTGCGCACTGACACCAGCGCCGCTGCCACCCGAGCGGCTCCTCTGCAGCAGCACAAGGATGAGAATGAGCCCAGCAACCAGGCCCCCGGCCTGCCACCAAAGACAGCCTCAAAGACGGAGAGATGGATGGCTGGAATCACTCGCTGCGAGATCTGCTTGTGTGAAGACGCCCGAATTTGCCTGACCATAGGGAAACGCCGTGAAGTAGCCAAAGGGAAGTTTTAGCCAAGTTCCAGGCACGCGTATTTTTTTCTGGAGCTCCTAGGAAGCAGGATTAGTCAGTCTGGCTACAGGCCATAAAGCATAATTACTTATGTGAAATATGTTTAAATATGTAACTACAGTTGCTAATAGGAGAGCCCAGCGCCACCGCTACGACGGGATTCCATGGACCAGCAGCTCAGACACGGTCACAAAGCTGAAGATCGTTCCCAAAGGAATCGCCTTCTCTTCAAAAAGAGCCTTCAGAAATGAAACGCAGGCAGGCACCGACAAGGAAGGAGGCAAAACGGTGCGGTTTTGGAACACGTGGTGTGTCAGAAGAGATGGTTTGGGTACTGCAATGAGAAAGGCGGCAGGGATCTGTTCACAGAGCAACAGCCCGAGTCCCCCCTCCAGGAGATCCGGCAGCCAGCGAAAGGCAAACTTCCACTGGAGACATGAGAAAGCTGGAGCTGAAACCCCTGGAAAACCTGGGAGACACTGCTGAGCAGTAACAAACCTTCAAGATATTAAAATAAAAGAATGGTGCATTAAGCGATGTGGTAAATGCAATTTGTCATTTAGCACTGTGAATCTATGGATTTTAATGACAGGGTCTCATTTACATTTAACAATCAGTGTACTAGAACATTTCTTGGAAACTGGGGATATTTTCTTGTCTCAGTAGGAATATATAGAAATTTCTTCTTGATTAACAATGGAGTGAAGGAGTTCTGCCCTGAAACCTTAGGCCCTTGGTTTCTCTCAAGCTGGATGAATATCAACATACCAAAGTGCAATCCTGAAAAGGAAAGCTCTCAAAAATTCTGTTGCTTGTAACAATTATGTATTTAACAATTCTTCTGCAAGAATAATACTATAAGCCACCCTACATTTTATTGCTCATTTCTACTACACATCTGCTTTTTTTAAAAAAAAAAACAGACCATTAACAACATATCTTGTTCTAAATGGTACGTTTTGGATGTGACTTTGAAATGCACTTACAGCAACTTAGGAGCGTAAATCCCACTGATGCTCAATGGTATGTGTGCCCTTAATGCCTGTAGCCATTACCGAAAATCTCATTCTTTCCCAGAGCTTTGGAATTATTCCAGAGGTCATAGTCATAGAAAGAAATGGCAAGTGTCAGAAGGTATTTTATATTTTCCAGCAGTGCTATGCAGCTTTAGGACCATGATCAAGAATACTAAACTCGTGTATTTAAAACCATAACGGGGAGCTTAGGAGGAAGGGAAAGACTCAAGTCAAATTGAGCCAGTAAATTTGGGGATAAGGTTCATCTTTGTTGCATACAAGCTGGTAAAAATGGGATTCTTTTAATTCTCCTGGCTCCTGGGGCTAGCTGCATTCCCCAGGGACACCACCACCAGCGGCCCTGCTCTGGCACCTACGTACCCAAAACATCTTCTCCCACTCAGACAAGAGCAACCAGCACTTCAGACTTCAGGTAAGGCTGAACTAACAGTTTAACTAGACCAAATGAAATGTCTGATTTTTGGCAAACCCCAGCCAGCTTCCCTCAGGTGGAGGAAACCCCAGCGTTGCCAACCACCGCCTCCCGGACAGACACTGCTGCCGTCGTCCTACGCTGCTCAAGCACGCGCCAAGTCCCCCGGGTGGACGCGCTGGTGGGGACGTGGTTGGCTTCCTCGTCTGCCATCTCAGGTGGGAGAGGAACAGGTTAACCTCTGAGCAGCTGCGGGGAAGCCGGCTGGATCGTGTGAGTCAACGCGAGCACGTGAGCCTTCTGCTAGATTCACTGACCTCTGTGATGCTCATCGCCCTCGCCCCGACGTCCCCGGGAGCTGAGCACCTCCAGCACCTTTGCAAAACCGGGCCACCAGCCTCCTGCTCTCACTTCTACCTTCTGCGAAAAGGGGATTCAGAGATTTGTTAAAGAACCTTGCTAGCACCTAACAGGGCCACAGCCCTTGCTTTCACAGACAACGGGCAGAAAGTTGATGAATAGCAAGAGCGTTTGGCACTGGTGGGGGGTTATGCAGACATTTCGTGTTTCTGTGGTAAATTTCTACAGATCACAAGAAGAATTTTTATGCAGCGAAGCACACAGGAGATTGTGGCAGACTTGGAAGTGGTACTGTTATTCTGTCATTAGCAAGAAAGAGAAGACTAGAAACTTTCCAGAACACAAAGTCAAACTCATGCTCCAAACATCTGCTTATAAATTGCTTACAATCAAGCTTTTTACAAAGCCTTATCGTTTTTATTCCCTCCTCCCCCCTTTCACACCATCACTTTCGGCTTGCCAATTTCATTTCTGGAACATTTGCGCACACTTAGTGGTTTGACTGCCGATTTGCTTGAACGAACGACAAACTCCGCGTAACCGCGTAAGGAGAGCGGGGCCACACCGCACGGCACCACGTGCCGTGTCCCAGGCTGTGCTCTGCAGCCCTGCCGGAGCTTGGTGACCTTCCCTGCATGCAGCCACGGCCGGCGCCGCGCCAGCTCCCGCGTCCCCGCTCCCCATCACCATCTGCGTGTGGGAGACGGCCTCGGTGCCAGGAGCGCGGAGGCTACGAGGCAGGGGAGAGAGAGACAAACAGTGCCCGGGCTTCCCTGCCAGGATGGACCCTGAACAGGCACCCGGGCTCTCCTGGTAAAGGAAGAGATGACCAGGCTAGGCACACGGGGAGGAAACTGCGACGAGCCTTGGATGACTGCTGCTTCACTCTGCCCTAAAAGCACCTAAGAAGCCCTAGAAGCCAGTGCAGCGCTTGGCTTGCCAGATGCCTGGACCCATACCACAATCCTCGAGACATCGCCAGCACGGAGTGTCCCAGACTGCAGCCCTGGTTCCTTTTCCAGTCTCCTACAAACAGAGATGGGCGCGTTCCCCCCATCCCTCCATCCCAGGCACATCCGAAGGCACTGCCAGACCAGCTTCGTGCCAGGAGGCACGGCAAGAAGCAAGGGAGCGCTGACGGGCTGGGACCCGCTGGGGGTCCCTAACCAGGAACCAAGCACGCGCCCCGAAGCCCCCACCAACTTTTACATCTCTTAAAACTGCCGATCCAGCACTCGGTGAGCCGCACGGCATTTCCATACGGCCTTGAATCCTCCTCTCACAGCATGCTCTTGGATGTGCCTGAGGTGCAGGCTGAGACTCCCCAGAGAAGGCACCTGAGTGGTTGAATCGGGACCTTGAACAGCCTCACGGTAAACACCCTCGCTTAATCCTTAATTACGTTCCATCTTTTTAACGTCAGGCTTCAATAATCAGCTCAGGAGAAGCTGCAGAAGCAGATGCCAGGCGCTGAGGACCCCTCCGCGCACGACCACACCGCAACGTTGCTTCTGCAGCCGCACGGCCCTGCTAGCGCCCCGCGGGGAGGCAGCCGCACCAGTCCCGGGGCAATTACGTGAGCACAGCCCATAGCACACCCCATAACTAAACCACGCTGCTCACCGCAACCCTAGGGCAGCACGGGAGGATCCACCCTCACCAGAACACCTACTGCCTGCACCCGTGCACAAAGCCAGCCGTCTGCAGGGTCCTCCCCCGAGCCAACGAAGCACGCATCGCGTCTCCTCCACGCCTCACGCGCCTCCCTGCAGACCCAGAGCTTTGGCACAAGCGACCTGAGAGCAGCCCACCAACCCTCAAGGTCTTCAGCGTCTTCCGAAGGCCATTCACGCCTTTAATAAAACCTGCAAGGTTTTTCATCTCCACAACTATTAATTGAGGTAGGTGGAAACCAGACTAAGGATTAAAGAGGGGTTTCAACAGCTAGGGAAGCCTTCAGTAAGCCACCACGGCTTCCACGTACAGACAAGGACAGCACCCTCTGCATCTTGGCTTTCTGTGTTTGCTCCCTATAGTCGTCTGCAGGTGGACAAAACATCCACCTGGGATGGATGGCAATCAGCAAAGGCTGAAATTTTAACTCAAAATCTGAGCTTTAAATAGCAATTTTTAAAACTCTCCCATAATATTTTGCCTTAGTAAAAGCCAAAGAAAATTTCTTAGATGCGAAAAATTTACAACTGCTAAGAACAAAAGCTTTGAGAAAAAAAGAAAGAAAACATTCATCATGTTTTAGGACTAATTCTTCCAGATCATTTAATTATGCTACAAAGTACCCTGCAAGTGCATTTGCTGCTCTGATGGAGCCTGCCAGCAACCCAAGAGCAACTTCAAACCAAGTTGGCCACTGGATTTGTGACCTCGTCCTGCTCAAGACCACTTCCAAGCCCGCTGTCCTGGTATCATCAGCCCCATGCCTCCCTCACAGGCACTTGTGGACGGATCCAGAGCTGTGAGACTTCCTGTTAAATTCTGCAGTAAGGGTTACCAGACTGTAAATTTGTGGATTACAAGCTAATGGAGAATGGAAACCCCGTTAACAATTTACTGAGCTCCCATCAGGTGGCAGGCCCTGGTACTGCTGCTGGCCCGTCCCAACCCTTGGGGTCAGCCATTTGAGAACTGAAGGCCCCCCAGCCCCTACCCTCGGACCTCACTTTGTTCCTGTCATCTAAACTGTAAGCATCTTGTATGTGTTTATCCGAAGCCCCTTTCCACTGAGCATCCACGAAGTTGCCTCTACATCCCTACTCTTACCGTAATTAAGACTTGTTGCTAACACCAGTCACTCCCAGCCTGTGAAGGCAACGGGGAAGATTTAACTGAAACAACCTAATTTTTTGTTTGATTCCAGTAAGGAGCCTGTTTTCCGTTCCTGCAAAATACAAACACAGGATAGCCCTGGATATCTGAGGCCATGGTGTTCTCAAGGTAAATGTGGAAAAAAAGCCCAAAGAAGTAACTCCGGGGTTTTGAAAAGATGCCAAGAATTCCACAGGAGATTTTGCCAGCCTCGAATGAAAATCCTGAAGATGGGTATTGGAAACACACAGAAACAGTGAACGACAAGAATCAGCAGTTCCTTTTATCCTACTGCCTGTGCCTACACATAAGAAATCATCCACCTAACCAACTTCAAATAGTTCCTCTTTCCAGCACGCACAGCAGGAAAAACAAAGCTGCCTTTGTAGAGATGAGGCCCGGCGCCCTGAGGCAGCAGACCTCACAAACCCCGCGATACCTGGAGCCTTCTCCTGAACCCAAGTCCCGTCCAAACCAACCGAGAAGGAACCTGCACAAACTAACACGTCCAAAACCACTTTGTTCTACACAACACACCCTGAGTCCAGCAAATACAAATTTAAACCAAAAAATTACCGATACACAAAACGTGGCGTGTTTTTTGTTTGTTTTCTGTTTTTTTTTCCCTGAAGCGCTGTAAAATCCAAGGCCGCCTGTGGAACTGCGTTACCCGACCCAGTCAAATGCTTTCTTTGGTCTGTGACCAAGCCTTGTTCCCGTCTCTTCACCCAAACGCACTGGGTGCAGCAGTGCAGCGTATCCTGAGATTACATGAAGGCTTCTTCCAGACAGCCGAGGCTGACGGACATTTCTGTGTTCACTGCCACTAGTCGCCTCTCAGGCTGCTGCTTGAGCACCTTTGTGTGTTTAAAAGGAAGCACACACGTAGGGTCCACAGGCATCCAGATTTGCTTTTTGATACCCTTAATTCATTTGCTAGCGGTTTGGTGCACACTTCCCAGAAGATAACTCACGTATTTTTAAAAAGAAAGGAACTGCACTTTTTTCTTACTTAAAAAGTCCCTAACGTGTTTGGGTAGATGGATAGCCAGTTCTGGACCTTGTGTTGTCCAACAGTCCTTAAAAACACAGTGGCCTTTCATGCTTCATCATCTTGTAACACAACAAATTTCACTTGAACTACCTTCTTCCATGCACCAAGACACGTATGTTGCAATACAGAAACTCTGACATAAAAATATATATATATATTAGTATTTCAGCTATCTTATGACCTGGAAAACATGCTTCCTATGACAGACTCAAGGAGATATTCTTATCTTAGTTTACTGAGAATAAAGCCGGGAGGAATGCTGTGTAACCTCACAGGCAGCACGCAGAGGACCACGGACAGGGGTGTGAGAGCCGACAGCCACAGTCCTCACGTTGCCAAGCGGAAATGCAGTGAACAAAATGCTGAGACTCTAACCTGAATTAATATTCTACCTCAAACGACTGCAGAGGAGGTTTTGAAGGTTGACCCTGACCACCCAATAATCAGATTAAAAAAAAAAAACAAAAAAAAAAACACTAACATTTCTTACTAAAGAATACATCACCAGTTTTTAATGCTTGTATTGCCATGTGCTTGATTTTTTTGAATTCTTTCCTGACAGAAAGCTGCCTCTCTTCGGTTTCAAGCTAATGCCATTTTCCAAGCCTCCTTTCCATCCTTTAGCACCGCAGTTCCCCCTTCCACGTAGACACTGCTGGAAGAGCTCTTGTTCTCCTTCCCTTCTCACCCCCCCGACAGACACCCCCTGTACGCGGCCGGACGCGTGAACCAACCCAACCACTCGTCCCCTTCCCACCAGGGAATGCCCCCAGCACACGTGTACGGGCGGATTTACAACTCCCAGCGCTCTCCTGGCCCGGTCCCCTCGGCAGATGGGAAGGTGCCCACACCTAGGAGCTTGGCCTGACAACCCTAAAGCTGCCAACACTGTCCACAGATGCTCACAGCCTTCTCAGGAAGGAAAACCAACGTTTCCAATAAAGCACGGTCTCCCCTCCGCAGGATACGGCTCTTTGCATCTATCTGCTAACAACATCGCTGTATTTCCCCACCCCCTCCCCGCGTTTCTCCTTTTTGTCAAACTCTCCAGCATTTGCTCTGGATCTAATTAAGGTCCCTTATCACCATGGCGAGAGGGGGGCAAGGTCTAACAAAACAGCATTAATGAACTGATTGTTTTCACCGGGCACATACGGCGCTATAATCCCACAGACGGAAAAATTTTTCACTTAAAAAAAAAAAATCAAGTGAAGCTTGTGTTGTTTACATTTTTACACGAGTTTAACTAGAAGCCCATGTAAAATTGGGTTAATCCACCAGCACCTAAGAACTGATTTTAATGGGAGATTTATGCTGGTTGGGACAGCCAACTTCATCCTTTTTCCTCCCCTGAGCTTATGCAGAAGTCTTGTGTCTACCATCCGACTCTTCTTCAAAGAGATGAGTTTCCCATAAACTTCATTAGTTAGATGCAGTTTTTATAGGTAATTCAGAACGTCTTCCCACCTTTCTGGGTTATTAAATCTATTAACATCCCAGGATATCGTTATGTAAGTACTGCTCATCTCCATTATGCAGCAGAATTAGAAGAGAGCTATTAGAACCGCGTTTGCCATGTTTCATCTCATCCTCTACGTGAACTCAGGCACCAGAAGCAAACTAACCCGCATGGGATGCGGCTTTGATACCGAAGAGAGCGACAAGAAGGCAAGGAGAAGAGGAGGAGACCAAGCTCACGAGGAAGGTAAGGCTTACACGTGTTTCAGGCGAGTGCTGTGAGGAAGGTAGGGTGTTTTCTTGCCCTAGGAGCACAAATTCTGCCCTCCGCCCTCCATTCGTCTCCTCCATCTCTCCTTTCTCTTTCAATCCAACTTCCAGTCGCATCTGAGTTTTTTAATACCACCTACAGTCAACCTAGACCAACCCTTGGAAGGATCCCCTCCAAGAAATGTCTAGTTTAAACGCTTACAGAAACTGTTCTTCATATTTCTACTCCCTCTTAGTTTAGGTTCAACTGGCTCCCCAGATGCTTTTTGAAGAAACTGCTAAAACAGGTCATTTTTTGACAGGAAACCAGTCCCGGCCAACAGTAATCTTCAGAAAGATCTCTCCACCTTTTACTGGAATAGAAAGCTTCAGAAGAATAGCGTGAGCCTTTTAATTAAGTATGATAGCTCCTCTATGTCATATAAAAAGGAAGAAAGTTCTATGTGCAAAACTTTGAAAAAATGCTTCATTATTTCAGCACTTGAGTTTGCAAACCGAAAGGTGCGGGGTATGCTTACCTTGTTGGCTGGTCCAAAAGGCTTCAGCTGATGCTCATTGGAGCCACGTGTCCCTAAAGGGGGTGCCAGTGGCCACTGCCCTGTCTCAGTAACAGAGGTAAGGACAGCATCTCTTTTCCCTAAATTTCTTCTCATTGCTCCCATTTGCTTCTCACTGCCAGCCCATTTGCTTCTCAGCTTTCTCTAGAGACACAGCCAACGTTGTACGTGCTGAAGGATCCTCCCCAGCCAAACCAGCCCATTAGATAGGTGTAACAGAGCATCCCCACAGGTCCGTCCCAAGGCACGAGGGACCACAGGCACTGCTCAGCAAGGAAGGCAGCAACCGCGTCACCGGCACAGGGCTTTCTGCCTCCCGTTCTCATTTTGTGTAGTAACCAAAATTTGAGGCTCAGATCCAGGACAATATAGAAGGTTTTATAAAACACATCCGTATACGAAAAGAGCCAAGGGATACCACAAAGAACACTACAAATATGAGGACTCAACCCCAGCAAGAGAGAAAATGTTTTTTCTAGGAGAACTAGAGGTGTTTTTAAAGCAGTGGTTGTTACAACGATCAGCACCAAGAGACTTGGACTCCTTCAACACACACCACATACTTCAACTAATTTTCACGACACTCCAGGGAAGCAAACACCTCCATATTAACAATCCCATCACACAAGCGGGGCGAGCAGGAGAGAAAAACGGCGTCAGCGCCTTACATCCAGTAGAGAAATGGCGTGTGTGAGCGTTGGTGTGAGGACTGAGCTCGGGTTTGCTTGGCTCCTGGGCTTAGACCCCCACACGACACCTGCCTTGCGTTTTCAGTGCACACCTACCTACGTTCCCTGCTTCAGAGCGTGGCTTCGGATCCGTCCTCTGTCCCTCCTGTTTGTTAAATGCTCAGCCTGCCTGGTCAGCCTGCCCTCTGAACAATCGCACGTTTCCCAGTGTAAATGGGCTCCTCCGCTGCACACCCGGCCGAGCATTAAACGCTGCTAATGAAGCTCGTCATGGGCTGTTTGTTCTCTGTCCTCTCCGCAGGAGAGGAGCACGTGTGCCGGTTGGGATGGTTTTTAATAAATACGTGTTTGCTCTCGGGGTGGCACAACACGACCACAACCAACGCGTGGCCGACACAAACCAACAGTGCACGCTGCTACGCGCTCACGCCAGGTGCCGGAGGTACAGAAATGGTCCTGGCACCCAAACCAGAGCCGGTCTGGGACCCGTTTACATGACGGGGGACACCACTCCGCTGTCACACGCATACCGACCTCCATGAGATGGGGCACAGCACCGCCCAAGGACTGCTACAGCGGGGCTCAGCACCAGGACGAGGGCGGCCACGAAATTCAGAAGGCCATTCATCTACCGAGCAGTGACTTCTTTGGGATCGAGCTCTCCCCGAATGCAAACCTACTTCAGCCAACAAACACCCCGCAATTGTAACTTAGGCCTCTTGGCTTTGTTTAGCCAATGTAATTTGAATTCCGGGAATCCTTTGCTTGCAGGGACGCTGCATATACGTTCAGAAAACAAACGCAACATAACATCAGCGTAGTACACAGCGCTGTGATGAGCATTGCTCGTCCCTGTCAACCGCCTGCGAGATGAATAACGCGACGGATCAGATCGCCCACCAACTATGACCGCAGCCTTCCCGTCTCCAAAAGCCACGCGCTTCTCCAATTAATTGCTCAGAACTAATTGTCAGATGTAATTTTCACCCAGCAATTTCTTCTTGCCTTCCTCCTCAATACGTTCCTTTCGCACGCGTTCCCTGCAGCACCTGACCCGCTCAGCAATCTTCCTCCTTCCTCAGGCTCATGCATTATGTCCTAGACCTAATCTCTCCTTGCAGCTTCTGAGCAGAGCTCTTCCAGGCAGCTGACATTTAAATAACTTCTGTATTGACTTTCCTCCGCTGTACCTCGAGCCCTCCTTGTTTTCCTTGTGTTCATATTCCAATTCAGCTCCGCACAGCTATTGCGGAGGATATTGGAACGCAGCCTGACTGATAATCGATAAATACCTTTACCCTGCAGTTCCTCGGATGCAGGGCGCAGGATATTCCCCTCTCCTCGCGTGCATACTGGCTATTTTGGATAAACTTACAAGGGCGGAAGGAGGTTCTTCCCAAACCTGGTTTCAGACACCGCTCAGCCCGTGAACTTTCCTTTAACTCGCATTAAACTGATACAACTTTTAATTAAAAAAGTAATTTTGAAAAATTGCTTGTGCGGTGCGTAAGGTGATGTTCAGACAGCATCACTGATCCCCAGAGTTCTGCAGCCCTGAGTTTAATAAACTGAATTTTCAAAAGTAAACACAGCTTGCATCAAGCACAGGCCCTTCTATTCCAGGCCAGCCTTCCTCGCGCAGCCCTCCGCGGCGGGCAGAGGCGGCTTGCGCCACGGGGTTCAAGCCGAGGGGTGCTGCCAGGGTGCTCAGCCCTCACCACTGCCCACTGCCTCCATCCCACGGGGATGCCAAGAAGCAGGAATTCACACCCGGGAGCACGTAACCCGGCCACCACGCTGGGTTAGCACGCCCCAGCCTCCGATGGCCGTCGTTTGGTATTTATTTTGCCTCGTGCTTTGTTTCCTGCAGTAGGCAATCTAGCCGAGACTCATCTCTGACACGTCAGGAGTTGGGACATCAATGCTGACATCCCTCTGTCCCATACACGAGGCTCCGCAGCCCCTCGGCCGCTGGTGAGCGCCTCCACGCAACCAGGACAGGCCTCGGAAAGCAAACACGTCGAGAGGCAGCACACGCTGCGCTGATCCGAAACAGCAGGCATTTGGTGGTTAAGTCAACGTTATTAAATATAAATACAGCGTTTACCACTTTCATCTTCCCTTACTTGCGTTGCTGCTACGGAAAAGCTTCCAAGGTCATTAGAAGTGCCAAACGGGGATGGCGGCGTTACCTCCTCTCGCCTGTTCCACCAGGACACCGTAGGGTTGCACGAGACTTCTTCCTGCCAGCAAAACCCCGTACAGTTCCTCGTGTATTTCTTCAGTCCAAGAAAGCAGCTGCAAAGGTTTTGTTGTCCAGTGCAATAACACGAGTACTTTAACGCTCAGCAACGCCCAGTGACGCATTTCATTCCCGTGTCCCTCAGCTCTAAGCACTGCTTCTGCTTGCCTGGTGAGGCTGAGCTTTGCCAACGCCTGATTTCATAAAGCGGACCTTCAGATCTGGTCCCGGTTCCACGAGATACTTAAGCATCTGCCCAAACACGATGTGTGCAAATACTTCAGCGAGGCCTGATTTTAGGCTATCTGGCAACACATACAACAAACTCCAGAAGATACAACGCCACGTCTTTATCTGAAGAGCTCTACTCTGCAGATCAGCCTTTCAGAGCCGTGCTAGTTTCAGCTGTAACAAGCTCTTCACACTTTTTGTAACTAATGGGCTCCACATATTCATCTCCAAAGAGATAAATTCCCTTCCTCCCTTTCCCTTTTAAATAAGCCAGGCAACATTACAAAAAATAACATCTGTGCCACAGTTATGCAAGAAGCAGCATGATCGCCATTAAGCTGCGCACCACAAAAATAGCTGATTTTAATTTTGTTTTTAATGGATAAAGGTCCACCTTTAAGCCTCGGGATCAGGGAGGTTTGCAGTGCCACCTCTGTTCCTTGCTTACGCTGAACTACCTGCTCTGCTGGCCCTCCTCGATGTGATGGGGAGCTCGAACACAGGTGGCACGAACAGCACAGACGGACGGATGCCGGCTGGAAAGGGCTGAAACACGCGGTAAGAAGAGGGAGAATCCCCAAAGTGTTGTTGGTCCGCGTATACGTCTCATTGGAGTATGCAAACAGCATTATATATTTTCTTGCAGCGCTTAGCAAGCCTTCTCTTTTCATAAATATAGGTCAGCAGAGCTATACTCTGTTTTTGCCTCGACTCCCACTTTAAATGCATAGAGAATTAGATTTTTAGGGAGCAGAATGAAAGAAATGGTCTATTTCATGCTATTATGTACCCAGCCAAGGATCCCAAAGGGTTTGTTTGGGCTTTAAAAACAAAACAAAAAACCCTTGGCATTTGTCAGACTAAAACCATTTTTCTTTGGTCTTTGCACAACCGCCCTTCCCAGATTTGAACAAATAACACCCAACACGTTCCCCTGAATCCCATTACCGTGGCACGCGCAGGAGGTGCTGAAGGACACGGAGCGCGGCGGGGGCACGTCGGCTGGCAGCACCCCGCGTCCCGCCGAAGCACGGAGCTGCCCAAGGAGCCACGAAGATCCCGCTCAGCCACCAAAACACCGCGGGGCACTGCTCTGCCCATAAACACCCTGCGGTACCCTGAACGGCACCGACAACACCGCGAGCTGCTCGGCAGTTTTGTGCCTTGGCTCCTCGCGGACTCGCAAATTCACGTGAGATTCCAGCTGGGCCCTGCAGCCGCGTCCCACCGCGTACCACCTAACACCACGTGTCCTTAAATCCCTCTCCTCCCCATCACCCCACTCACTGGTCCCTGCCTCTCCTGGCTGCTGAGGACCAGGTTCGGACGCCCCGAGGCGATGGCTGCACGTGGGTCTTCTGCTTGCTGCCACAACCGGGGCCAGCTGGGGCACCTGGGAAGCTCACCCACGGCCCCTCTGAAGTCGCCCAGATCCAGGGTGAACGCTGCAAACACGGGAGGAAGGACAGATGTCGCTAACGGGGGGAAAAAACCTGATGGAGGGACTGGGAGAGCACCGGTAACGCGTTAATCAGAAGTCGCTAATTCCATCCCTCCCTCCTACACGACGGTAACCACCGAGGAGCCCGCGCGGCCGTCACAAAGCGACAAGCTGCTCGCGGTGCCCAGCGGCCACCTCGCCTCCCAAGGGGCAAACCCAGCGCCGGGCCCGATGGCCACGAAGCACCGGGTCCTGGAGCCGCGTGGCTATTAGCCTGGTGCCCTACACGTGCACAAACCCCAAACCAAAGGTAAACCCCAGCTGCCCGACGGCGCGATGAATTCGGAGCCGGCCAACTGCAGGCCATCCGAAAATTCACCCTTTCAAACCGGAGACCTCTTGTGAAGGCAGCGGGCTGCCCGGGCAGGAGGCTGGCGTTCCAGCAGCTAAGACGAGGAAAGGGCCGGCTCAAACCGAGAAGGAACGCAGGGAAGGAATTAGTTCAAATTAAAGAAAGAAGCAGGCACAAGAAACACGAACGTTTTGCTGCAGCACCGACTCCCCATCAGGCGACGAGCTACCCAGACAAATACGACAATTAAGTCAGCGAGGTTACTGGGTTAGGACAAATTATGCTTTCCGCGGGAGGTTTCAGCTGATGGTTTCTCCGCATTCGCCGTGCCCGTGGGTTCCCCACGTAGCTCCCCGGCTCCAGCTGAACCCGCGGACACCGAGGGCAGCGATGGTCCTGAGCGCGCCCCGACCCCAGCACCGCTCGTCAGCCCGCTGCGCTCTCAAAACCCCAAATTCCACCCACCCCTCCACGCTGAAGGCACCGAGTGAGGAACCTGCTCACACAACATCTGAAAAATGCGGTTTTTCTTCAGGAAAGTACCCGTAGCTGAAACAAGCCCTCTCCCCACCGGTCTTGTCCACAGAACCAAGAAGAACCCGAATTATTCCACACCACGGGGAACTCGGGTAACGCCCGGTCCGCGGAGCGCACAGAGCCTGGGTCTGCAGCCAGAGTGGGAAGTGGGGCCGGCGCAACGGATGGGAAAGGACTTTTATATACATATATCTATAAAACTTATAGTTTCAGCTAAAATACTAAAAATTAAAGAAGAGCTTCAGTGGCACTTCTGAAGAATTAAAAAAAAAAAAAGGCTTTGGAAGCTTTAGATTTGAAGCTTCACAAGCTTCTTATGAAAAATGCAAGCTTTGAAAAACTTCTGAAGATTTAATGTTCTTACTTTGGGCTCTCCTACTGCCAACGAACTATGGATGCTGTAACTAATAAAAAATAATTAATGCCAATAAACAGGCTTTTCAGAAAGCCCCAGCCTCTCTTCTCCATCAAAGACTCGAGCCATTCATCGGTACGTGGAAACAAAATCCACGGGGACCCCTCTTCTCTGCGCCCGGTTCTTCTGCCCTAAGACTCGCCATCAAAACCTCTCCTGGATACCTCCAAGCACAAGGAAACGAATCAAGACTTGTTTTTCTCAGCACCCCGCTCCAGAGGCAGCCCCCACGCCCCTGGGAAGGGTAAGGGTGATCCGGGGAGGCGTTGGGAACGGCTCCGTGCACGAAGCGAGCCGGAGCAGTGCCTCGTGGCCCGGCACACCTCGGTCATACCAAAGGGCATGAGCGGAAAAGCTGGGAAAGAAGATCAACCCCAACCCTCTAGTGACACATCCACCCATGCTCCGAAGGCACTGCACAAACAAAATTTATTAAAAAAAGAGAGAGAAATACAGGACCGGGGAAAGGAAGCAATTAGGCAGCAGGATTTTCTATCACAGGAGGCTGTCGAGACGAGGGCTTGGCTAAATGAGGCGTTTTGTAATAAAAAAGAGTTCCCAGAGCTTTGTTAAAACCACGCAGGACTGCGGGTGTGAGCCCAGGCCGGGCACCGACCCCCTCCTGCACCCGGCGGGGTGGGAAGGAAACCAAGCCCCGGCCCCGCGCTCGCCCTGCCTGACAGGGATGCCAGAACGCCTCCTGTACACGAGAAACCCTCCAGATTTAAAGTTTTAACACGAGCTAACAAACGCCAGGGATGAAAGAAATCCCGGGATGAAAGATCTCCGTGACACCTGCTTGGAATAAAAAGGCACCGCCGCAAAATTATCAGAGACCTGCCGGTCTGCAGCCTTCGCTCCGCGCCGTTCCCCAGACGTCGACGTGGGAGAGATGCGCACAAAAGCGGCGTTGCACAGATCTCACGCTATTCCCCACCACCGCAAACAAAATCCACCCGGCGCCGCTGCCTCGCCGCCCGAAGCACCGCTGAACCAAGGCCACCTCCTCCGTGAGGGGACGTGGTTAGGGATTTAGGGGTAAGGCACGCGGCCGCGTTCATCGCGGCTCCTTCCAACACCTTCGCTGCAGCTCGGCTTGACCGGACACCCCCAAAGCCCTACAAGCCGGGGCTGTGAAACCGGTAACGCCAACGCTTGGGCACAGAAGTGGGGTGGTTGATCCTAAATTTGCGCGTCCTTCAGACAAAATCCACGCCCAGCACATGGATGCTTACACCAAGGAACTGCCTCTGGTGTTCCCAACCCCGCCGCTCAGCTCCCAGCGCCGGGACACAACCGCTACGGGACGCCCACACCACGCGGGAGCCTTCACCAACGCACTTGGTGTTACACCACACGCCTTGTCTGCTCGCCGACCACCTGCCTGGGTGCCCAGGTGGCGATGGTAAAGCCAACGCGAACTGCGCCAGCAGGACACAAAGACTCAGCGCCAAAAAAAAAGGCTCAGCCCTCACCCGGGTGAGGAGGCAGGGGCTGGCACGTCACAGGGGGATCGCATCGAGGTTATTTTGCTCCCATCTCTCCAAATATCTTTCTGTGAACGCCCTCACCGAGCAAAAAGTGCTGTTATTGAGAGGCAGCAGCGATTCTGCTGCATTTGACGCTCACCCCACCTGCCTCGCCAGGCCAAGCACAAAGCCGGCGACTGCGGCGTCCGCGCGGGACTCGGGCGAAGCCTGGAGCACACGGAGCTCTCCTCCCCGAGGAAAAGAGTATTTCCCAACGTTGCCCGTGACAGGGCATAAACTTTAAGGGGACCGCTCGCTGGGGAAATCAGCACGGCTGGAATGGAGCCGTTATTGCTCCGGCCACGATGGGCAAGGTGGGTTATCTGAGAAGCGCTGCCGCCCTGCCCGCCGGTGATCGCGTCCTACACCTGGGCTGCCGGCCCGAGCCGCGCTCCTTTGTCTGGCCATACTTCCTCCCCGGGCCTCCTCCCGGTTCTGCAAACTCGTCCAAGTCTTTGCAACACAAAAAGGAAGAAGACACGCCAAAAACATCCACGAGGCATCACCCCCTCAGAAGGAGGACCCCACCAAAACACCGCCCTACGCAGCCGTGCTCGCCGACAACCACCCGGCCGCAATTCTCTCCCCCCCTTTTTTTTTTTATCCCCCCTGCGATCCAAAAGACCTCTCACTGACCATCTGCAAGGGGAGACGGAGCTCTACTCCGAAAGACAGCAAGCAAAAAAATAAAAAGGAAAAAGGAGAGACGAAAACACCCAAAGGCCCCCCCGCGCCCCCTGAAGCAGAACGAGGGGCCGGCAGCTCCCCTTCGCCGCCCGCCTTTCATTTCTGCTGAGCACTGGGACTGGCTCCCTTTATTCGCAGCCGGATACGCGCTTTCAAAGATACTGTACTACTGTGTAGGCCGACCGGGGGGGGGGGGGTGGACTCTCTTTTCTTCCCTTAGTTCGAGCTTTGGGGAAAATAATTATTCACCAGCACCGCCGTCGCGAACGGAGAGAGCCCCGATCAATGCAGCTTTGTAGGGGTCGCCGCCAGCGCCGGGCACCCGCGGGCACTGCCCAAGGCCCGCGGCACCGCTCCGCCCTGCGCCCACCCTGCCCGCCGGCTTCACGCGCTCCGACAGCGACATCCGAAACCACGCGGCCAGGCTTTAGCCCCTTGAAAGGAAAATAATAATAATGACGATAATAATAATAACAGCGACGATAATAGCAATGACCGTCATCGCGTAAAGCGGTGGTGCAGAGCGGGTTGATTCGCCGAACAGGTTGATTTACGTAGCGGGCTCGAGGCGCATCCAGACCTACTACGGGCTTACATAATTGCCATCCATCCGTTTCGCAGGTCTGCTCCTTTTGTCAAATATTTATTTCCCAGAAGTGGCTCACGGCAACCGGCGCTGCAGCCCCGTACCTGCAGGGCGCCCGGAGCCAGGCGGCTGCTGGGGGCTGCCTTTGTGCTCTGGGGGGCCCGGGGGGGGACGGCTGGGGGCCCGGGGGGGATGGTTTGGGGTTTTTTTTTGTTGTTGTTGTTGTTTTTCTCCGTAATTTCTGTGGTGCTCTGCGAGCAGGCGGCCTGTGGGGCTGGGGATGGAAAGGAAGGGATGGGAAATGGAAAGGAGGGAAGGGAGAGGGTGGGAAATGGAAAGGAGGGGAAGGGAAAGGAAGGGATGGGAAATGGAAAGGAGGGATAGGAAAGGAAGGGATGGGGACAGCAGGGGAAGGGAAGGGGCCGGCCGGGCAGCTCGCCGCCCGGCCAGATGGCTCATTATCCTCCCGGCAGCCGCATTCGGGAGGGCCGGCAGACAATGAGGCGGGTTTCATCCTGCCCCCCGCTGCCCCTGCCCCTTCCCCCCGCGCCGGGGGCCGCTCCCCGGCCCTCCCTTCCCCGCAGGCCCCGCGCGGTGCGGGCAGGCCGCGGCGGCGGCGCCCCCGGCCCCCTCCTTCCTCTCCCCCTCCTCCTCCTCCTCCCTCCCGGGGGTCTCTCCCCCTCCTCGCCCCCCACCCCGGGACTCACCTCGGCGCCGGGCCCGCGAGGGAGGAGGAGGAGGCGGCGGCGGCGGCTCCTCAGGGCCCGGCGGCGGCCGCGTCCCCCCCCGCCGCCCCTCTCAGCGCCGCTCCATGCGCGCAGGTGGAGGCGCCCGCCCCTTCCCTCCCCCTCCCTCCCCACCCTTCCCCTCCCCGCTCGGCCGCCGCCATTGTTCCCCCGGCCGCGGGGCCGCGCGGCGCGTCCCCGCGGCCCCTCCACGGAGGGCTCCGGGAGCGCGCCTGGCGGGCGGGGACGGGACGGGACGGGGCGGCCTCACCTGGCGCTGCCGGTGCCGGTGCCGCCGCCGCCGCCTCCTCCCGGCCCCGCTGCAGCCGCCGGGGCCCCGCCGGGGAGGGGCAGCATCGCCGCCCGCCACCGCTCCGCACCGCGGCGGGGCCGCTGTGGAGAGGAGGGAGGAGAGGGAGGGAAGGAGGGAGAGGGAGGGAAGGAGGGAGAGGGAGGGACCCGGCCCCGCCGCCCCCTCCCCGCACGCCCCCGCCGCCGCCGAGGGGAGCGGGCGGAGCGGGGAAGGCGGCGGCGCCCCCTCAGCGAGGGGGGGGAAAGTTTTGGCTGCCGGTTTCCCCCCCTCGGCTTCCCCCCCCCCGGCAGGGAAGGAGAAAAGTTAAAGGTGATGAAGCCTCTGTGGAAATAAAGCGAGTTTTAAGCGCGGTACGGGAAAGGGAGATGGGTGTCGGGCTGGGCTCTGGGAGGGGGGTGTAAGCACCTCCGGTAGAGCGGGCGCCTGCGGCTGACACAAAATGCTGCTCTCCCACCTGGGAAACAGGCCAAAAAGTGGCTTTAGGTTTCAGTCGCAGTATCACCTGAACGTTATCCCGCGTAACATGCTCCAACTGATCCTGCTCTGCTCTTCTGAGGCCCCCTCCGACCTCCACGTTAAAGCACCAAGCACTGCGGTCCCACAGGAGTCCTGGCTCCCAGGAGCTGGGGCACACAGGGGAATGAAGCAGGCACAGTGCAGCTCCCCGCGCTCAGCACCCTTCGCCCCAACGCGGCCCCACACCCCGAGCAATAAACCCCAATTATTCCTCACTAGCTGCAGTGCCCGAGCTGTGCCACGCTCTGCGTACAAACACAGGGCTCGTTCCTGCCGCTCCTACTCAAAGCACCGTGCCCCAGAGTAGAAGAGGTGAGCAGCGAGTGATGGGACCAGGGCGAGGGAGCAAGCCCTAAGCCAAGCAGCAGCACCACCCCGTCCTACTCGCAGTCACTGTTCTCCCCTCCAGCATCAGCCGGGTGCTGCGGAAGGTGCAGAGGTCAGCCCCAGCAGCTTCGCACATCTCTACCATAATACCATATTTATTTTCACCCCATGTTATCTTCTTGACAGAAAGATTAAAGTGATATAAGTGAGTAATTAGGGTCAGGTGAGGCAGTGACGGTGCATCTGGCAGCACTCAGTAAAATAAACACACTTCAGATGGTGTTCAGTACCTGCTTGGCACATTCCAAATTACACAGAGCTTGGGGCAGGTTTTGCCCTCAGCTACACCTGGGGCAGTTACCTTCAGAAATGCCCCCAAAGGCACCTGCGGTGCCAGGATGAGGGTGGCTGGAGGCACTGGGGCACCGACATGCACCCACCAGACCTCCCCAGCTCCTCCTGAGGGCTTTTGGGAGAGCCTTTGCGGAGATTGAAAGATATGTTCTATTAAACAACCGTTGCACCTGGATCCAGTTTAGAAGACAACAACAACAACAGGTATCTAAGTGCCTTCCTTTATCGAGAACACAAACATAAGGCTTGCTTAAAGGTTATCCTTGTAGCTGCGGCACAGGATAGCACAGCATAACATCTTTAGTTTCCTGCATGCTACTCATTTAGGGTACTTCGTTTACAGAACTACCACAATATCCGTCCATCAGCAGCACAGAATTCTGCACAGCATCTTGGGCAATCTTAAAAATTAACAGTCTGTGCACTGTGATCTTTTTATGTACTGCCACAAACACGTGCAAAGTGCGCTGCCTTGACAGAAGTGCAGCTACCCACCTCGGCTGGTGGATATTAAATTTCCAGACTGTCAAATAAGAGACTTGCAGGTCTAAGAACAAGGTGCTAAGGAAACTCCTTTTGGCAGGAAGAGATCAACAAAACCCTGAGTGAGGACAGATTGCAATGCCATCCGCCGCCTCGCTCTGCCCTGACGCACACCCTCATTGCTCTCCTGACCTCCCCAATACAGTGCAGCTGCAACGTGCATCGCAATCATTCACTACAACCTGTAAGACGGAGCAGATCAGACATTTACATCTGTCCCATCCTCCCAGCTGTCTTCAGACAAAATCCTTGTGCCCAGGTGTGTATGTATGCCTTCAGCCAACGCTTGCTTGTCTGCCTGCTAGGAAGCGGGAGCTGGAGACCACGACAGCAGAACCCCAATTATGGTAACAGGCCAGATTCACACAACAGAGCCACAGCTTCTCCCCCGTGCGTGACCCACACGCCTGGTGGGGATCTGGAAGGAAGGAGAGAACGTGGGAGGGTGCGAACAGAGCGGAGAAGACGTGCTGCACCAGACCTACTCGTGCTGGGCGAGACAGCCCTAACACCGCAGCGCTTCCCAAACCACGTGGAGGCCCCCTGCACTGCATGGTGCCCACCACATCTGACGGACCCCAACGCTGCCAGCACCGCAAAGCAAGGCGTCTGGGAGGTCTGTTATCCTAAATTGTTTAAAAAAAGTTCTGTTTTGGGGATGGAGGCAGGGAACTGATGAGGAGACAACACCAGACCTCCATCTACAAACTGCTGCACGAAGGAATTATTTTTACGCCACTGCGAGCAGAAAAGCGATTGGAACTGGAGGCACTCCATGCAGCCGGGGGCTTCGATTCAGGCAGGCGAGGGAGTCGCCCCTTCTCCTCCTTTCCCTGGTCCTGATGTGTGATTCAAACCTGACTGTGTGCTGTGGGAAACAATTATGAGCCTGCACACACTGATTCACTCGTACTGAGGCTGAAGCAATTCCTGAAGAACAAAGCTGAGATTATGAACCACCAGATACCGAATTTCTCCTTGACTGTCACACCTGGCAAGCCCTAGAGCTTTACCAAAAACCTCTGAAATGCTACCCTAAGCAGTCCCTCTCATTATGAACTCCACCAGTTGCAGAAAGACTCCCCCAGCACTCCTGTCTTTTTGCGTACCCCTTCCAGCGTGCTGTCTAAGAGGAGCTGGAGAAATTTGTTGTTATTTACTCCGTACTTTCTCTTTGCCCTGACTGGTGATGTTTCAGAAACAACGAGAAAAAAGAAACTCAAGGCTGTTGCTGACCTCTCCGGGCAAGGCAAATTTCTGCTGTGCTCGACAGAACTGTGGAAGGAAAGTGAGGAGGGTCCCAGGTTAGCTGTCCAGTCTTCTCCAACACTTGCTATGTTCCCTTTTCCATGAGTTAAACCTCTTCACTCTTAAAAAGCAACCCTTTATTGCAGCTCCCATCACAAAGCTAAAAAACACATCCATATTCGAGTCAGAAAGTTCCAGCAGATAAATATCCCATGGTGGAATACGTTAAAACTGTGTTTCTAATAGGCCCAAATTAGTCCACACCCTTTTATCTTCCCCCCCCACCCCCCCAAGCCCCCCCAACATCCCTCCTGACACTTCAACTTTAAATTTAAAATCTTTGTTCAAATTGTACATTTATCTTACCAGGCTTCCGTGGCCAAACACCTGATTATTGGTGGCTTCTGAACAGGAGGAAATAAAAGCATACATTTGTGCCTTGGCCAAGATGAATACTCTGCAGACAGAAGGCTCTGTGTTCTTTCATTTCCTTGGCAGGACTAACAACCTTGGCCATTTTAGGGGAGGCTACTGTATTAGCAGGAAAAGAAAAAAAAAAAAAACACACACAAAAAAAAAACCCAACAAAAAAAAAAAAAGGTTTAAGAAGGGTTTGGTGTTTTCCCCGTGGACAAAGCATAATTGAAAAAAAAAAAAAAAAAAAAAAAAAAAAAAAAAGCACACTGGTCACAAAAAAATCTGGAGAAGGCAAAAGGATCAGGATACATACAAGGAAAATAAAATAAAATAAGATGAAGGAAAGAGTGAGTAACTCTGAATGCTCAATAACACTGAACAACAGTTTGAGACAGCACAACTGACTGCAGCAGCAGAGCTGTTGATCAATTTGGCGCTTGGATAGCCCCCGAGCTGAAACCCCCAATTCCACATCACCACCAGGGAGCCAGTCTCTTCTGCACTCCTACATCCTTTAGCCACTGATGAACAAACGGACGAACACGAGATATAGTGGACGGCAGTTGGCTCCTCTGGCTTAAAGCTTCTGGATTTCTGCACAGGATTTCTGCTCGTGCACCAAGCCCAACACACCCTGTGCTCACTGAACTTACTGCTCAGGCATCGATCCTTGTGCCAGCACGTCTGGAAAGAATCAGACTTGCTGGGGATTCACAATGGATTTGATCTACTCAGAGGCAGTAAATCTAGTGAACCTGATGATGCGGGTCGCCTCTGCTACGCGCGCTAGACCAATGAACTGCAGATCGGCAGTAGATGCTCCTGGATATTCCACAGGCCAAACCTGGCCACTGCTTTGGCCAAGCTGCCACGCATCTAAAAATCCTGGATGAGCACAGCAGAGTTGAAAGAGCTGGCGAGAATTCTTTGCCAACAGATGGAAACTCAAATTTTATTTAGCCTTGTCATCTTTCATGTTATGCTGTCGTCTCTGTTTGGGGTGGGCTGCATGGAAACAGAAGTTAAGTCCTGTTCATTTCTGTTGGAGTTGTCACTTGTAGTATTCTAATAAATAATTTGATTTCTTTAGGAAACATTAAGCTCCCTGTGCCTGGAGGCACCTTATACTTCACGCTCATGCTTCAAGTATAGAGGATGTTCCAGTGGTGAATGGATTCTTAGCAGCAGAGCTCATGAAAATGGTTGCTCTTCTTGCAGACAGAGCAGCGGTGCTACATGGCCACATAGGACTTGCCATCCCAGTTGCTGCTTGGCCCATCTACAACAGCAAATCCAACCCAAGAGAAGCACGTAAAAGTGAATTCATCTTTCCGGCAAGTGTTCTCTAAAATGAATATTCATGAAAATGCTCCCTTCCTCTGAACCTAAACATCCTTCAACTGTTTTCCTGAAACACCGAAGGCTTAAGTTCCACGAGTCACCTTGTACCTCATCTTTGCATCAGCCTAGAGAATCACTGAACTTAGCTCTCACCCCATTTAAGCCCCATCTAATTATGAAACTTAACTACAAACAACAGTTTTGCTGAATATGCAAGTCTCATTATATTTTGATGTGGGGAGACAGGAGGAAAAACTTCCTTTTGTTTTTTTTAAACATTCAAGCATTTATACAGGACTTGAGTGATGCGTAAAAGATCGAGTCCTCTCCAATATAGTTAAATTCAAAAAGCTTTTCCTTGTGTGTCTTGGATGCATCTACATCTACCTGAATTGAAAGGTATAAATCCTGCTGGGTTTCGTGCTTATTTTTCTTCAGGACTGTAGTTTGTGAACTACAAGAACAGCAGTTTCATTAGCATGCATTAACCAGTGACTTGCGTATTACCGCTGCTGTCTCCAATCAAGGAATCATTTATGGAAAACAAGGGCACAGGGAACAAGATGCTTTGGCAGCTTTAAGATTATACGCCCAAAGCTTTATACCCCTCTGTCTTATATTTTTATGTTAAAGTATCATGAGATATTACCATATTTTTCATTATTATTTGTGGCACTAAATACTGCAGCACACAGTGCCAGATGGCTAATATTCAGAATAAAAATAATGCGAGGCCAATCTTAGAAAGATTCAATGAGAATGCGACAGCATATATTCATCCTACTTTCCTAATGCACACAGCTAAAATATTAACAGACTTAAAATCTGTTTTTTCCAATTTGGAAGAATAGCATGTTATAGAACTATATGTATGCATATATACAACAAGTAAGCATGTATAAAAATTTACGTCTTTCAATCTTATTTGTGTGTTTCAAGGATCTTAACACAATACGTAAGCACATCTTCTTTCACTGTTTGTAAGGTTATTTTGCCCAGTAAGGAAAACCAAATAGTTTTGAAATACATTAGTAATATAAGCAAAAACCTTTTCCCAGAGACTGTTATTGGTACTTTTTTTTTTTTTTTTTTTTTTTTTTTTTTAATATATAAACAGCTTGAGTCCTAAACTTAACCAGATGGAAACGTGCCTACAAAGAGTTGGATCCAATTCAGAAGAGACTGACAGCCAATAGATGAGCCAATTTAGACCATCGTATGCCAAAAATGGTCAATCATGTTATCTTATGTGTGACTCTACCCTGGCAGATGCCAACTCTATCCAAATGACTTTAAGCATCTTTTTGGAAGACAGGATTATTTTACACACACTTAAAAACATCATAATAATGCTTGATTTTTCTGGAAATATTCCACTTCGTTTCAGCATTTTCACAAGAGATTTTTATTAATTTATTTTAAGGATATGTTTTTTATATACCTCCTCCTAGCAGAAAAAAAATTGCTTTCCAATCCAACAAAGACTGATTAAAACACTAAAATGGAGTTCAGTGAGAGTCCCCTATTTATTTTAATGTTAATAAAAGGAAAGGCTTACACCTGTACAAACCGATTTAGCTTCTCTCTCCAGGCAAAAATATTTACTTTTGAAAACAAAAAAAAACAACAGTAAGTATAGATTAAGTGTGTTTCATGTTACCCTCATTATCTCCCCCCAAAATAAAGACTAAAGTTAAAACTGGACATTTTTATAGTGAAAGTTTGCTTTTTGTAACTCAATTTATTAGGGAATTATTTTCACCTTCTAAGAAGGAATTTTGAAGGTATGCTGCTAATCTGCCTCAGACTGCAACAGGAAAGGATCTCTTCCTCTGTCTCCACTGTAACATTTACATTCCCCCTCTAGGGAACGTAGTGCTTGTATGCTTACTTCTTTCCTCTCCTTCTTGTACCTAATTTAAATAAAAATAGTAAAAGGGGGAAAAAAAAAGACTTATTCAGTCATTAGTCTGTCCTAACGGCATAGGACAGTTCAATTAATCCTCCAACACATCACATAACCTGTATTTAAACCCTGTGTCTACTTTCACCGTGGTCTCTGTTTCAATTCGGTCTGATTTTTTGCTTCACACTAAAGCCCTAGGAGGTGATGAGATTTCTATCCATTAGATGGAAAGCTACAGAAACCAGTGTAAACACTTAGTAGATCATCTTCTTTCACAGGACACTTTGCAAGGCCACATTTAAAAAGATTAACGTCTTCAAATCTGTTGTTTCCCCAGAGCACAATGCAAGCTCTTCCTCCAAAGAGGAGGGCAGCCATTCTGCTAGATAGCTTGCAGTTTGGGTGTCTTCCTGAAAATCACGTGCAAAGTTGCCATTTCCTTTTCCATTTGTACAGCAGGTAATTGCACTGCCTGTGTGAAGTAACCTTACCTCATCTGGCAAAAGGGAGTCAAGGCAATTAATCTATAGGATTTTATACCAAGGTCTCAATTTCCAACCTTTATTCATAGAACCTTTTGTGATAACCGAGATTTTGAGGTCCACAGACACTAAGCATTTAGGAAGGTTGGGACATCTGCCATATAGGGCAAATACACATTCTCAGTCATTCCTGCTTCTCTTCAAAAACACAGCAGCAACACACAGAGCTCAGCTGCAGATGTTGGCTTTGCACTTGAGGCAACTCCAATAGAAGTGTTTGGTCACCTTGAAAAGCCCACGCTCCCTGGTCATGCAACCCGCAGTCTGGGGCTGAGGAGAAGTCCAGGGTGTAGGTAACAGCACGCTGCTCGCATCACACTTTTCTCTAAGTAGTCCTTGTTAGTTTGTGGATTGTAAACCTTCTCGTACCTTGGCAGCACATTGGGCTCCACTCTAGAATCATTTTAAGATGCTCCACCTAATTCGTATGGTGCTATAGAACTCCTGGCACTTTTAGGAACAGGCCACGACACCAAAGAGCGCAATCTGCTGCATGCTGATCCACAAAGATCACTTTCCAATCTGCACCAGAGAGCAGCTTCAAGGTAACTCATTCAATAGGATCAACGATGTTCTGTTCCAGTCTGACCCAAGCCTGCTGAGAAGGCATAGAGCCCTTGGAAAGAACCACAAACTGCTGGAGAAGCTCTCGGGGAATAACAGAAAGCTCAATGACTTCTTTTTTAATCACTTGGGCTGATTTTGTTTTAAATAATTAGTTCATTTCCTGTGTTTATGGACAGCTAGTCAATGGGTAAAGAGATATTAGTCAGCCACAACCAGGCTGATCACAGCTTTTTTTTTCCCCGTTGTGGATTATAAACATCTGGTCAAACAACATCAAGAGGCTTAGAGAGTGCCAAGGGCTTCCTTCACATAGTCACTATCTTTATCAATAGCTGTTGCCCACCTCTGTTGTATGATCTCTGACTCACAAACTCTGGCAGTAACAGTTGGATGATTCAGCAAGTACACATTTTTTTCTGAGGCCATGTTCTTTTTCTGCACCTATTTTAGAGAAGAGCACCATCTGAATTTAGTTGGCTACATTGCCGTTACCTGGTAAATCTATGTTTTCTGCAGCTTCTGTGCAGCTACTCTAACAGCTCTTCAAACAGGTTCAGTAATGACAACTTTAGAACAAGTGTGCATTAAAACAAGTTGATGTTGCCTTCAAAATAAATCATAGAGGAAGCCTTGTTCCGCTGCCAGGAAGCATATACTTCAGTCACAGGGCATAACAAACTAATCTAGCAAGGAATCTTTTCTGGTAGAAAGTCACAGCTCTTCTACTTAATTGGCCACAGTTACGCATCTTGCAAGTTCAGGACCTTCTACATGGAGATGGCATACGTGCACCTGTGAGCTTACATCTCTAACACTGCCCGTTTCATTTTAAATCGTCACCAAGTTGCTTTGAACCATAAAGCCATTAAGCGTGCCTTCACTTCCCATGTAGATAGCACTGGTCGTGTCAAAGCACTCAACTGCAAGGACTCCATGAAGTTCCTCTCCTCTTGCGTTCTCTGCGAAGTTCACAGGCTAACTATTTTCACATCATTACCTCCTGCAGTCGGAGAGAAATAATCTGTTGAGTAACTACTTTTTAATCTGTCTCAAGCATTAAGAACGTGCTGTGGTCATTTACATAGACATTCACCCAAATGACAACATGGTTCCAAGAAGACAACTTTCTGCTCCCACTCTGGGACACAGCCATACCGTTTCCACAGCCACTTGCATTTCACTACAGCCAACAGGGACAAAAAACAAGTGTTTAACAGATGCCACACACAGTTTACAGATCGTCACAGCTTTCCAACATTCTCTAGTTGATCGGTATTACAAGATTCCCCGTAAGCCACCATCAAGCAATGCAGCCCCTTATTCTGCTCATCATGCTCTGACTGATGATGTGAGCTGTCAGACCAAACTCAAAGTTGTCAAATAGCTAAAATTGGCAGATTTAGTAAAATAACATTTCTTTGAGCAAAGTACTTAAGAGATGTATCCAGTGGAATTTTAGGACTAAGCAAGTCTGTACAATTTGCTAGTTAGAACAGGATCTGCACAGGACAGCTCAAAGGCCACTAAAGCAACTTTGGTCTAAATCAGAGATGGCTATTAGAGATGAGTTTGTATTTCCACTGAATGGATTTCCACCCAGACTTGGATATCTGAGGCTGAAAACATAGCCACTTGTAGGATTTGCTTTTCTAGACACTTATTAGAATCACAGGGACACTTATTTGCGAGAACTGAACTGCTTTCCAGTAGACTAAACAGCTAGAAAGCTTGGGGCCTTAAAACACCACAAAATCCACAAAATAATCAACATAAAACACTTTTTGTCAGCTTCTGGAGCTGATCATCCATTGAGAAGTAGTGAGAACAAAAAGGACATACAGCAAACAAGCCTTATTTGCATTTGACTTGCTGTAAATTACTTTTATGCTATTTATACTAGGTAATCTTCTTAATTTTGCAGCCTGCCTTCAGTCGTTTCTTGTTCCTCCTTTCATTAAGTGTGGTCTCTGTGCTTGTATTTAGTACACACGCATGCACACTGGGCTCGATGGCGAGACATGACGGCCTTTGCTGTATGAATTCAGAGTCGAGAGTGTTACATGTGATCTGCATACACATCTACAAAAAGATATAAAATATTTTATAACATACCACTCCAGTGCATACTGTACTCAAGGCAAGCACTACAGGCTGCAGTGCAGAGAAACACTTTCCAGATTGTGGCTGAGAGCCATTGCTTCATGGAAGCATCCAGCCAAGTCTGACCGAATTATGGTAGCTCACGTGCAAATCTACGACGTGAAAGGCACAAGGGGAGCTTTAGAAATCTTACCTACAGCCACATTTTGCTACAAAATATTTAGTGATTTGAGAATCTTACACCCATTGGAAATTCCAGCTGCTGATTCTGCTGGTAGCACAGCTCAGGCAAAATCAGGTGCTTTTTAAAACATCCTCATGTTTTGCATGCTGCTGGCACGTACAGGAATCATCCTCTTTAGCAACAGGTAACTCTTGCCCACGCTGAGATTCAGCAGGTGAAGTTTCAGAATTGTACGTTTGGTGCAGGAAGGCTTCGACAGGCTGGAGATTTCGAGCATCAAAAAATGCCAGGGGACTGACACGAAAGCACAAGGCTTTGAATGAATTCTGAGAGACAAAGGCACAGCACCCAAACGTGCAGTTCAACAGCCAGGCGTGCTCTCTGCAGCAGCGCTGAGCAGCAGCACAGGGTCCTATCGAGCACTGATTTTCGGTGGACGTGACGTTCAAAGTCATCCTCTCTGCACTGTGAGAACTGTGTGCATAGTGCTCTCTGCAAAGCTATCTCCAGACATTTTGGAAGTCCTGCTATGTAACACGATCGCACATCGATGCTACTGAAAATTAAACGCCTGTAAAACCCAAGTATTACATAAAACACCGGACAAAAGACAGCACCGAGAAGGCTGGGACCGGCTTCTTCATATTTCAGGCTACTTGCCTGCCCAAATTGGAGAAAAGCAGACGCTGTGGCAGAGCTCGACAGCAGCATTTTGTAAAGCAAACCCCTCCCCATGAGAGCTGCTACACGAGAGGTGCAGGTGGCATAAGAGCTTTCATTGTGCAGCGACCGATCCCACCGAGGTCACCGCTAAGTCCCTTCGAAAGCCAGCACTCTTCCACGGCGCACTAGGGGAAAAGCCCAGCTCTGAGAGAGGAGCTGGTAATGTTACCTCAGGCTTAGAGGCAGAACATATTTTTGGGAGAATTACAGGAAAATCATAGTTCAGCTCGGGGGAAGGGGAGGGAGAAGAGGCAACACAGCAAAGCAAGGTAATGTTTGAGAAGAAGCGTCAAGAAAAACTCCTGCAAGCAGCCGCTGTTAGGCAAGGCCAAGATCAGCATTAAAAGCTTGCAGTTAAGGGATTGAGTTTAGAGGTCCTTCTCCCCCCCACCCCCTGATACCGCCTGAATTTCTCTTCCTGTGCCATTTATATTTAAATACTGTGAAGCATTGAAAAAAAAAAAGTCATCACATTGTACAACTTAGGGTCATCATTTATTTTTGCCTTAGAGTTAGGAAACACTGCTTGCTATGGCAAGTGCCATTTCCAGTAACGTCCACTGCGGTCACCTACTGGCACACAGCACACCACTGAACATGAATCGATGCCCTCCCCACCCCCACAAGTAAACGTCAGGTGTTCCACAATACAACTTTTCAGGTTCCTAATCTTTTAAAATTCTTCCCAGCCTCCACCTTAAAAAAGTCTCAGATATATACGCATACTTTCTACTTCACAGATGCATGGAAGTCCAAATTCAACCATTTAGAAGTCTCAACTCTGCCAGGATATTGCTCTTGTTAATGCTACAGACATTTGTGACACCTACTATGCCACCTGTGGGACAGCTAGACAAGTTCACTTGACATTCACCTACTTCGTACATCAGCTTCCTGACACAGTAGTATTATATTACCTCTTAGGTTTTAGTTGTTTTGCTTAACTTGCTACCATTTATTAAGCTGTTCCTTGGAACTTCTTTCCAGCTGAGACTACAGGATTGTGCTAAGACTCGACCCGGTGCGTATTTTTCCTGGTCCAAACACCCAAAACCCATTACCCACCCAAGCTTTGAAATAAACCCATGTGAACTTTGCAAAGAGTAGATGTAACAACTCCAGCCTAAAATACTTCTGTTTTGTGCTCTTTAACCCTCCCTTGTATCTTGCCAAATATCCTAGATTACTTGAGTCATGTAACAGTTAAACAGCATCAACAATCCCTTGCTCCTCATCACCTTTTACAAATTCTGCAAACG
This sequence comes from Nettapus auritus, assembly GCA_011076525.1. Classification (NCBI taxonomy): domain Eukaryota; kingdom Metazoa; phylum Chordata; class Aves; order Anseriformes; family Anatidae; genus Nettapus; species Nettapus auritus. Next base: position 16,464,981 of record CM021768.1, read on the forward strand.
CTGTTTTTTTGAACCAGAAAACATTCCCTGGTTTTCACGGTAAATAGGCTCAACCTTCTTCAAAAGCCAGGACCTTTTTCCAATCTCAAATCACTGAAGAAATAAAGATTTTTTACATCCCTGTGTAAAAACACATGACCATATATTAATACAAATAATAAAATATTACGTTTATATAAATAATAAAATGTTTTTTTTAAAAAAATTTTCATCTTTTCAACCTTTATGTTTCAAAAGATTTATTGGGGCTTGCACAAGGCCAGTAAAATGCTCAGACACTTGTAGAGCACTTTACAACGCATTCAAAGGACGTAACACAAGCTGATATACGGTGTTCCAGCCTGTTTCTTCCTCTCCATAATGAAAGGGAAAAAATTCTCTTCTTCCCCCCCCCACACTCTCCAGGATAAGCCTGGTAGCTTTACAAGACGCATTTTAAGTTGGAGTGATATAAACGCTTGACAATTTTATGAAGGGCTACAAAGCATTGAAAACTGGAAATGAAATGTGGGGGAGCGGAGAAGTCACATTAGTCTTTTAACATCAGGGATGCTATTTTAAATTCTGCCCTGAGACACAAGTAAAAATGCTTTATTTTTTTTTTTTTCCACTACCGTGCAGCTTAGCACAACCGGCACTTCTCATCTGAGAAGGAGACCCTGTGCTGAAACACCGAGCGCCCGTGGTCACGATTCCAGTGCAGCTGGAGGTTGTAGGGAACTTACACAGCAGCTCGGAGAAGGCAGAGGTTGAATTATGCACACAAACCATGTTACACCAGCGGCTTGCCAGTGTGATCAGCAATACCGCATGTACCGAAGGTTGCGGTGGGGCTGAGCAGACGGCCCTGCAGACAGGCACTTTGTGACTGCACACACCAGGGTTTTGGGCTCCCTCCTGACGCATCCCCAGGATATGCAGCGCTATTTCCCCTCATGTGCACAGCAGCATACAGCAACACTTCCAGGCATTTGGCCACTGCTTTCCAGGGCCAACCAGGCCCGGCTAGAGAAAACTTTCTTACTTTAAGCGCCACTGATGGGCTCTGGCAGCGTCCTGGAGGGAGACAAGAGGGATGTGGGGACTGGAACAACCTTAGCCTGCAGACCTCTCCCTGGGGGATCTCAGTTTCTGTTGGGCTTCCAGGCTGCATAAAGCTCCAGTCTTTTCCCTGAGTTTAGTCTCAACATCTGTGGAAATTGATCAAAAATCATATAACAAGGATTTAAAATATATTTTTCAGGCACTAACCATCTGAGGATTTTCTTAAAAAGAAATCGGGTTTATGCACTAACGTAGCATCCAAATTTTAAAACCTCAGCTCTACAGGACTCTCAGATAACCAGAATTTCACCACTGACAATTTCATTAAGAAGACAACCATATGTCAGAGTACTGCCAAATCACTTCACACAGCTTTTTATCACTATTTCAGAAAAATGCTCTGGCTTCTTCCAAGAAGTATGACAAACACATCAGCATGCAGTTACGAAAGCATCCAGCTGCTATCAGATCTCCTCTCCTGTGTGCTGGCCGAAAGTGTTATTTCCAGCAGAAATCAGGATGGAAGGGAGGGAAGAGTGTTTAGATGCTCGACTAACCAAAACACACGTCACAGGAAACGTTTTACTGGGAAACAGTAGATAATCGATAGAATACTGAATTGTCACTTCTGCAACCACTGTGGGAACACAGATGGGATGTTAAATGAGCATGGTAACCTCAAAATGATTCCTGATTTATGTGAAGATTAGAAAATGCTAGATTTGTAATTACTGTTTTCCTTGATGCACACATGCAACTCGAATTAGCACGAATAGAAGTTATATGTATACATGAAGAAACATACTCCCATTATAGCTCTTTCTCCTCAAAAATCAATGACTTTTTTGTCAGTAAGCATTTATAGAGTATTCCTGCACAGTACCACTGAAAGATTTAAAGAAAAGCAAATGAACCTTTAGAAACAACAGCTGGAAGTTCATCCAGTCATACTTGAAAACAGCAGCTTGCTCCTGGATCTCAAGTCCTTCATTCCAGACACGCAGCGCACTTTGTGAGACCACACAGTGCTCGGTGAGCGGAGCTTTGAAACAGAATGCCAGCAGGACCAGCAGCTATTGCTGCTCAGATCAACGTGGTGCACAGTACATGAGAAGAACCATCAAAACTACATGTAAATAAAAACCACATCTTGCCTTCTCATTTGATAATGAGAAACTCGAGTTACAGCTGCACAAAATGATCTTCAGTCAGTAATTAGACCCAGTGTCACATCAAGAGAAGGCTCAAGCAAATTCTTCAAACAGATCTGCTTCTATTGTTCTCAGGTTCAGTGCTAAAGAGGTAAAACAGTTCACATGTATAAAAATACAGCATTTTCAAGTAAGAAACAGTCAAGCTTCTTAACAACAGATTTTCATTCTCATCAGCCCGATGCATCTAACGTGAGTGCTCTTCATAGGGCTCTGCAGCTCAGCACACTGAAGTTTAAAAAGACATGGAAGTTGATGGGAAGAGAATCTGTGTGCACTACACAAACTTACCTTTCTAACTGATCATCTGGAATTTGGTTGCCTTATGCTAACCCCCAGCCCTGTAATTTGTTAGGGATTTCACTGTCATTCCCAAACACTGCAAACAATTGCTTTTACTAGAAAAGCCAATTTAGAGCTCCCCTCGCTCGGTGAAGAAGCCATACTCCCTTAGCTGTTATTAAAATCATTTTAACAGGACACCCGTATCTATTCACAAAGATAAATCTTTTATTTAGTAATAATTATCTGTACACAGATGAACAAGAGGAGTCAGGGTAAGAAGTCTTCCATTAAGCTGTTTACACAATATGATCTTAGCTAGCTCTTGTGGTTGTTCTTGAACATTATCAGCTTACTGTACAATGTATATTTTACATTTCCATTCTGAAAAGAAATTTGCACATAATTTAAAATCTTAATTTTCAGAGATTTAGGTAACTACTAATCTATATAACAGCACTGCTGAGAATAAACTGAGGGGCTGTCTGCAAGTAGCAAGTTATAAACTTCCATTTGTAACAACCAAAACACCATCAACCTCTCCACCAACTACGTAGTTTGCTAACCTAGAGGTTACAATAGGAGAAACGTGTTGTTTCCTATGCTTAAAAGATCTTGCATAGGAATTAAAACTAAATTCTGTGAGTTTACAGTAGGCTATATACTGCAAAAAGCAGCCACTTTATGTCTATTTTTCACAAATACATTTCCTTTATAAATAGAGCATAAAAAAAAAGTCAATGGCTTTTTCCACTCTAAGAACGCGAACAGATTTGATAATGGTACTAGATGACTTGACTTTTGAAAAACAACCAGCTAAAAGTCCAGGAAAATTTCCAGAATATGAAAAGCTGTTTAGAATAAGCTGTGTTCCAGACTACAGAGAAGCAGAATTACTAAAATTCACAGAGGTTATTAGAATGGAGTTCCAAAATACATCATTTTCCTCTAAAATGGTAAGGCTTTATAAAGAGATGCCATACATACCATCTTAAGACTCCGAGTACTACAGTGACCAAGCCCTCAAAGACACGACTCTCCCATCATTGTGTTTTAAATGCCTGCTGAAAATTGTGACATTTTGGAGTCACGGTACATAAAAACTCCAAACAAACAACAAAGAAGTCTGAGACAAAAAGTTTTACCTTCTAGCAGACAAAAGAATCACCAAGCTTTGCTACTACTTCTCCAAGATGCCCGCTCACAAGCTGAACACATCACTCAGTATTTTATCACTGCAGCCATTCGACAGAACTGTGTGAGGCTGCTGACAGCAGAGGAACCTCATTTGCTTATTTACAACTCTTCAGCTACGCATTGACTTTTTTGGCTTTTACAGGAAGCGTTTCACCATTTAAATTGCAAAGGTAACCAGGGGGAACTTTTGCTATCATTAACCTTTTTGTTTTTCCATTTCTTGTGTGCTGCTGCTAAATTTATAATGGGAAAACATATTTTTTGTAACCTGTGCCTAAGAAACAGATGGACAAGCACAAAAACATTCACTCAAATAAAGCGACAAAGAAGCCAGAGTGTTTATCTAGCAACTCCGCAACACATCAAGTTATTAGACATCTCCAAAACCTCACTGCAGCTCTTTAAAACAAATACTCTGTGTGACTACCCTCTTTTTTTTTTTAGGAAATGTCTTTGTTAAGGATTAATAGCAGTCATCCAGTTTGCTCAAAGCTTCGGCATGCGGGTTGGCACCAAAAACGATGGCAGAGACAGGTAATGGCCTTACAGCTACACCAAACCTTTTACAGGTTTAAACTTTGACCACTTCTGGTATTTAACATGTGGAAACAGTCTTTGACCCAAACCTGTAATACTCAAGACTCTTGGGGCATTTGCAGAATCCATCCCCAGTGATTAAAGACATCAGCTTCATATTTTTTGTTAACCTGAAAACTTACCTTCACAGTCAAGCATGGCATTAAAATGGCTTTTGGGTTCAGGCTGTTTAGAAGATAATGCTAGCTTCTGCATCAACTTCAGACAATTACTAGGATGTCTAAGCCCTGCAATATGGGAAATTGTTCATCAAGAAAAAAAATAAAAAATCTTTTCCTCCATTTTTCAGACTTGTGACATTTCTAAAGCTAGTGACAAAGGGGGAAAGATGTTCTTAATTGAAATACTATTTACAGCCTTTGTACATTATCCACCGTATGAGGCAGAGGAATTATTTAATTCCAAAAACTAGCTCTTGAGGTGTGGAGGGGGATCAGAGAGAAACGACGTGTTTTCTTTGTGGGTAGCGCTTTTTTTTTTTAGTCTATTTTTATTTTTGATTAGCCACAATATAGGAAAGGGAGACATCTCAACACTTGCATCAACCTTTTGCTGTTTCTGGCAGTTCAGAGATAACTGCACCTTTACAATCAACACTACTGCTGTTAGAAACTAAAAAAAGAGAATTAATTAGTAAAAATAAAAGGAAAATTGTAAGCTAAAGGAATTCTGAACTGTCACTACATCAGCAAGGCTTGTGGACTCCGAGGATGAAAATAAGAGTCCTTGCATTTGGTACAATTTTTAACTGGAGATTAATTACAATGGTGGAGGAAAAAATCTGTTATAGAGGGAAAATGAGTGACTAGCAGAAAAGATAAAGGTTTTAGTTCTTTTATGCTACTGTTCCTGTATTTTCTTGCAGAGAAGGGTATAACAAAAGAATAAATGCTATTTAGAAATAAGTTTCCAGAAGCAACAAATCCAGTGCTTTGCTAGGGCCCACACTAACAAATTTTGCACCTGATTTCCTAGCGTAATTATTGGGTGTAATTATACTGGTATAATTTCCCAGAAAGAAACAAACAGTTGCTTTTCAACATTCAAGAGTAAGATTTTTTATTTTTATTTTTTAATTCCAAAATGAGGAATTATACCAGAGTAACTAGTGATAAATAGATACGGTAAATCTCTCTGTAGGGATAAGGCCTAAAAAAATACAATCCCATAGTGTCTTGGAAATCACAAAGATTGAGGTTTCTGGGCACTGACGACATTGTGACTACTGAAATCCAGAGACTCTTACAGCTACACTTTCAATATTATCCAGGTCATTTTCTCACACGTTAATGACATAATAGAAATTCATGGAAGTTTTTATTGAATCGTAATTGCTCCCTAAGACCATCACTGAAACAGAAGGAAGTGACTGCATTCTGCTTTGACTACTATAGCAGATGTTGAAGGTAAGGAATCCTAAACTTGGACTTTTTTTAATTTAAGGAAAAGCTTCAGATTCTTAATATTTGCATGCAACATTTTGTATGTTTTCTGTAAATTTTCTGTTCAATTCTAGATTTTTGCCAGCTCTTAAAAATATTTTATGTTCTTTTTTAAAAGAATACCAATACGTTTCCAGATAGTCTGTTATGAAAGGCGTTTTGTAAGTGAGGTGGATTATTCCAATACTTAGCTTGCTACTAGAAACCTGCAATATTTTGTTGAAGCGTTTCTTCTTCTTCACATGGAAGAAAATTTTAAACCAGAACACCACTCCAGAATTTAAATTGCATCTTCCTCACTAGCAACTGAGCTCAAATTAGCCTAATTACAATTAAAACATGACATTTATCAATCAATAATGATGAGAAAATCTAAATCAAGGACAAGTCTGTTTACACTTTAATAATCCATCTCAAAGCAACTACCAAGAGAATTTACCAATGCCTAAAAATTGCCATAAAGTACACTCTTACTTGAGAAGTTTAAAGTTTTTGAAAAAAACTCAGCTCTTGCAGATTGCCACTGAATATTGGAGATTTGCAAAGATGTAGAATTAAAACTCCTTTGGTTGAAATTATGTCCCTCTGAGAAACTGTAAAACCGCAAAACTGCAAGACCCAGGAAGTTTTTGAATGTTGACTTAAAAAAGAAAATACAAGAGCTGTGCTTCACTGTAACCTTGTGTGTGTTGGAACCTGCTATGACAGACTAATCCAGGATGATACTTAGCACGAACAGTTTCCACAGCCTTTCACACTATTGATAATTTCTTCTTGTAGCTTCTTCCTTTCCTCCTCTTTGGACATCTGATTACTTTTCTCTCCCCAGTTTGGATCATTATGACTATTTAGTACTTTGCTGCTCTGTGTGTGCCACATTTCATAATAGAGATTGCTAGGACTTGCGAGAAGTTCTGCATGTCTACCACGTTCCACAACTTTACCCTGTAAAAGAAGGGAAGTTAAGTCAGTAAGCAATATTGCCAGAGCTTTAGGAATATAAATGCTGCCAACATATGGGCCAAAGTTTCACAGTATGGATTACAACAATTCTTCGTTAGGAGAAGCTTGGGGCAGCAATGGAAAGCTGAAGACGCGGTGCACTGAATTGCATGTTATGTTGCATGCTGAAAGCAAGGAGCTGTATTCTTCTAAAGCATAAGTAAACAAGAGCATAGATGCCTTGTATCCACATATCCAAAATTTAAAGCCCATCAACATGGAAAAGTTTACTATGTGAACTGGAAGCACTATTTAAAATAAACACAGAACCCTAAGAGGAGCAGTGTGCTAAATTGCTACCACAAAAGTCACATGAATGTACCAAAACAAACACATATTTGCCTCTGCTTGGTAAGAAATATACTTATGCTACATTGAGAAGCTAAAAGAGCATGCAAAGAGGGATTTGTACTAGATAAAGAAAACGCATTTAAAATAAAATCCAAAAAAACAGCTAGTGTAAATTGTGCTTCTCGATGGGTGCTCGGTTGCTTCTGTCATTATAAGTGCCATCATGAAAACTGAGCGAGCAGTTAGTTCACCTGTGCTCTTTGTTTCGAATGGCAAAGCTGATTTATTGACCATCACGATGGAAATGGGAAAGAAGAGTTGGGGAGGAGAACTCAAATCCTACAGACAGTGAAACAGCACTGCTCTTCAAAAAACCTGACTCACTCATCGTTTTAATTTGAGAGATACATTTACATTTGCTGACTTCAAATTAAAATAATGTATTCGTTCTCCAGCTATTCTTTCTTTTGGGAAAAGACAGCTACATGGATTTTGTATTAGTTCCAAATTCTGATTTACAATTAAATCTACCTCCTTGTGACAGCTGCTGATGAACATGCTGGGAAACAAAATTGGGTCTTGTCACTTTTATTACTAGTCTTGCTGGTGGAATATGAACAAATATACCCTTGACCAACATTAACTGCAGAATTTATTTAAAAACTAAGTGGTTAATTTGGAGAGTTCACTGTAGTGGAGACCAAGCTTTTGACTGATGACTTTTGTTGTGTTTTTGTTTTTTTAATAGCTCTTGAACAATCACCAGAAATTTAACTTCTCTGTTCAGCTTTATTAATGATATTGATCTTAACGCGGCAGCGTTTGTTTACGTAAGAATTATTCTGATTTTATCTAGGCAAAGATGCTGAAATGGTGGTGCCGTATTTCCACTGCTAAGCAAAAAGAGCCACAATCATCTTGTCACCTCATTTAGCTGGTTGCTAACACAGCACTCAATCAAGCTGGGACAAGAGGCAACTTTCTGCTAAGCAAACGTCAGGGATGCCTCGCAAAACAGACATCCACTAAGAAGTGCTGCACCGCGCTGCCTTACTGATCCACTTTCTCTCTTACACTAAAATCATTCATGAAAGCGAGCACCCTAGCTGTTTTACAGTTTTGGGTTGTGCTTTTATTTTTAATTCAGGTTACACCGTAACACAAAACACACTTTTAGTAAGCTGTGAAAAACTTGCATCGAAACAAAAAGTCACAGATTGCTTTACAACACGTTAAAAAACACTTGTGAGATGTTGTAACATGCAGTTATGTAAAGGATACACCTTAGAAAATGATTTTTCAGCGAAAGCCAGAAAAACAAGTAGAAGAAAAGCAAATGAAAAAGAGCTGCAATGTGAGTGTTCTCCACTGCTTCAATTTGAGATTGATATGAAGCTGAAATTTGTACAGCAAAGGCAATCACAAATGTCAGAAATGTCATTATTTCCTAAGATATTGTTATAATTCTCTGTGAAATCATTTTCCATACTGCAAGAATAATTTCTTTTAGATATGAACATTTTTGGTCACTAGATACACCTGCGGTCACAGGTATATAGAGAGTAACTGAAAGAAAATGAATGCACGGTTAAATTTAACCTCTCTTATCAGTGGAGTAGAGCACTACATTTTCAGCATAAGCAAACAAAAAGAGTAACTATGAAGTTCCAATAAGGATATTTGTTTTAAATCTATACCCAGTTATGGGTAACAGAAGAAAATAGACTTAGGACAGGCTGAATATGAGGGCTGAATTGTGATGTTAATAAATAAAACATTATAATTTCTCTTTTTTCTTAGAAGGCAAGTATACAGGAAGGGAGTAATTGCAAATTTTCTACAGGTACAAAGCAAATGGTGTTGAGACTTATAACGATGAGACTGAACAATCCTACAACAGTTTTAGCTGCATGGAAACAGAATATGCTGGACTCTCTCTTGTAATTGAAAGAAAAAAACAATGGATGTTTTTGAAAAACAGACACTCAATGAGTAATGAGAATGAAGCATAAACTGGAGGAACACGTTACGAAGCCAATCTGATGGGGACATGTAATAAATCAGATTAGAAACATGCAATGTTCTGCCAGTCTCAGAGCATCAAGCAAAATTTGTCATAATCCTTATAAACACCTGTAATTAAATGTACTATTCAAATGAAGTAAAAATACACACAACATATGAGAGTTGGACATGCAAGTTCCTACAACTGATAAAGTGTTAGTTGCAAAGACCTACAGAAAGCAAAGCTTGCGCTGGGTTTTTCTAACATAGCTCTTCTATACAGAAAGAGCTTTTAGAAGCTTGTGGGGGTGTTAATATTTCAGAATGGGCACGGACTCTCTAAAATGAACACAGATTACATAGAAATTATGCTTCACAGGGCAATTGCCTCACCTGATCCAGCACAATGATTTCATCTGCATCAACTACTGTCGACAACCTGTGGGCAATGAAAACGGACGTTCGGTGTTTCACCATGTCCCTCATAGCACTGAGAATATTCTGTAAGATTAGAACACAGACATGTTCTTAAACACTTATAGGTTGTATGAAAGAAATAAAAGGCTGTCTGGAAATATGCAAGTTATTGTAAATGAGTGTTGAGAAATCTCTAACACTGCTATACTATCACAATAAGAAGCAGGTCTACAAGAAACAGAAGCAGCCCAAGCATGAAAGATGAGGGCTCTGATAAAGTCCTCAAACAGGAGAGAAGGAGGAAAAAAAAAGCTTTAATTCAGAGAAAACTGCAGATATCCCAAGGGATGAAATGTTACTTGATTTCAGGAAAAACCTCCCCGTGTAGCCACGTTACAAAAGCAACATAAACAACAGTAAAGACAAAGAAGAAAAAAAATGATTTTCCAATCAATGAAAACTAAAGCAAAAACTCTCAATACCATGCCAACATGTAAGACAAAGTTAAGCAATCCTGGGATTGATCCATCTGCTACTTCCTTTGTGAGCACTTTGCCACCTTTCCAACCTGTACTCGGTTGCAAGCAGCACCAATTGGGAGTTGGTGCCCTCATACAGTAAGTGAAGTGCCCACTTCATTTTCCTGCAAAATGCTTGTCTTTGTCAGAAAACATTCCAATTACCTGACAGACTTTTGTGGAAATGTTTCATTTTCATTTGCTGTCTTTAAAGCGCAGCTCTGCTGTGAAGCTTTCAGCTTTGTTTACGATTCTTGCCATAAACACAGCAAAATGAAAGAGAGAAAGAATCAAGACGGGTTCTGTAGAATAGCGCACGTGTTACGAACGGTGCTGGTCCTATGAGGAAGCTGTACTATATTTGAATGAGGTACTATATAGGTGTACTGTTTGTACTCTGATTTCTTTATACCCGGAAAATGAAAGCAATTTAGTGATTACAGGTCAATAAATTCACTCAATAATCTGCATAAGTGAACATAAACACAGCTCCAGCTCTCGTTTTTGATGACATTAGTTTGTGAAATTACCGCCGGTGCTGAGAGTTTTGTGTTTAAGCAAAGACGTAGTTATGAAGCCTGATGCAGTTACTGTGGTAGTGTCATGACATTTATGTCACAACACTCTGATGTTTCGGAGCCCTTCCTGTGAAATGAATACAAATTAATACCAGCACTGCAGGTTACGCCCACCTGATTTGCATCTCAGAAAGACACTGCACGATGATCAGGAGTTTTTCTGCTTTGCGTTATCTCACAATTATTTAAGAGATTTTAAATGAATGCTAGGTGTCATCTAAACATATTTTAAAGTGGACTGGAAAGCTTCACACCCTGTGGCCACATCTGGAATTTACAACGGTATCAGAGAAGAACATTTAATGGTGAACAGGACCTCCAGAATATAAAACAGAAAGAAGATACACCCAGAGACAGAGCTGCTATTCTTCACTGTGTCTCAAGGTGGACAGACACGCCTCTGGTCTGGCCTTTAGAAAAAGAGATCAACCATAGGATCTCTTCACAATCCCAGCAAAACACGACAGCCATCTGGCATAAAGAACAGAATTCTTTCCAGGAGGGAAAGAACAAGGGAAAAGCATCATAATCAGACATCATTACACTACTTAGGTTTTATATTTCTTTATCCCAATTTACCTCTTCCGTAATTGAATCTAAAGACGACGTGGCTTCATCGTAGAGAAAAATAAGTGGCTCCTTTAACATTGCTCTAGCGATTGCAACTCTTTGCTTTTCTCCTCCTAAACAGAGAGGGGTGAGGGAAGGGAGAGGAAAAAAGATGAAGTTACAATCGTGACCTCCAGAATATTCTAAATTTAGCAGCGGACAAGACTTTGTTTTGTTTTTAATTTTTTCAATAAAGATCAAGTTCCTGCTCCTTGGTAAATCCAAAGCGATTCAAGACTGATTAGCATTTTAGAAAGGGACAGAAAACTGTTTCATACATACTACAAGGCAAGAGCCTCGTACACATAGCATATACAGTAACTTACCCCATACAGCTCCAAGTAGGAGCTCATTTGCCTGCTCTAAGTTATGTCCTGTGCAGTAACTGAACACACAATTCCTCTTTCCCCTTACAAATAAACCATGCTCTGTTCATGTCTGCTGGATTCTACTTCATGCACCTTGCATGTGGTTTTTTTGTTTGTTTGTTTTTGTTTTCTTTCACAGCTCTTCTTGAAGTTCATCTAACTTTTCATCGCTCTCTGGCCCAGATTAAAAGTGTCCATACCCAACAGCTTTAACTAACCAATTTAATTTAAGAATACAATTAATACAGTACTGAACACCACCTTCCTTATGCAACGTCCTGCCTGTTGGTTTTTGAGGTAAGCAAGTTTCAGACTGGTTTCTTTCCTTTGCAATTCTTACTTACCCAAGAATAACTCAGGACAACGTTAACAGACAGGAAAACAGATGCATTTCAGAACTTCAAGTCTGATCAACATTTGGTATGCAATACAAACATTTCACATTCGTGCACTTGTCCCCTCTCGTTTCATTCAAGACTGTGAAACATTCCATTTAACATCATTATATTCCTGTTAACGTTCCACACCTACCAGGTGAGCACGTGCTTTAATAAACCATTTAAAAGGCTGATAATAATCACACAGCTCAGATTTTAAACTGTCTTTGGCAGAACTCAGCAGCAATTGGAATTGCACAATTTACTCAGTCGATTTTAATACGCTCTCTCTCCTTCAAAGCACGTTCCAAACTCCCAGCTTGTCAATATCCATGTTTGAGAGACATACAACGATAACAAAATCCAAGGTCTTCCCTTACATCTGTAGCATACAGACTTGTTTCGTGTTCTTCCCCATTCACACTCAGGACTACAGCATTTTAATTGTTTTGTTCACGAAGTCAGGGTTCGGGGTTGTTGTGGCTCTGTCTATTACACATCTATTATAAAAAAAACACTGCAACACATTCTACTTGAAAAAGCCCAAACTACTATTTCAAGGTAAACCACAAGACGTTCCAAACCTATTGTTGGTCAAATCTTCTTTCTAGAAATTACTGCTTTGGGGAGACAGGCAGCACGAGAGAAATCTTTCATCATTATCATTGCCCTCTGCAGTTCAGGCAGTCCCTGTTTTATCTCCCACTTGCCCACCCAGATTTGTGCTTCACATTTCATTCTCCTTCTAACATTCCTCTCTGCATTTCCCTTTCACAAATGCCCGTGCTTCCTCCCGCACGTAACCTCTGATCCTGTTTGAAAGAGTCCAAGATTTCAGCACCTGCATAGTAAGAAAAACCACACAGAGCTTGCTGTCTTATCAACAGCATCTGCCTGAACGTGCTGCGTTCCTGGACTCCCACCAGTCCCACGTCCTCTGAAGATCCAGCGCTGTTCCCAGACAACCTCAGTACTTTGATACTTCCCAACTCATTGGGACAGATCTGTTTCGCCTGTAGGGCCATACCTCACTCCCAACAGAGCAGGATCTGCCCTCCACTGCTCCATCCTACATGCAAATGAAAGCAGTTGACCCCTTCTTCAGTCTACTGACCAAGGGTGTCTTGTACGTGGAGTCAGGGTGGAAGAAAATTAACCAGCTCTGCCACCCAAGCTTACAAGCTTGCTATAAAGAAGACCTTGTATTGAGGAGTTATTTAGAAAGCCATGTTCTACGTGCTACCACAGTGATACGGGGTCTTCCCAGGCAATAGGTGCTTGAGTCTCTTCATTGCTACTCTCTGCACACAATTCAGCACTTATCACAATCCTTCCAAACATTTTAATTGAGCTCCCATTTATCTTAACAACTTTAAGTTTGTTGTACTAAAAAAAAATAATAAGTGAAAAACTGCCCCAGCACTACTCACGTTGGCTAGCAATTACAAGCAAAAACATACAGTGCTTTGCTTTCTCAAAACGAGGCAACAGGAGATGGTTTTAATCAAGTTTGCAACTGCATCTTATACTTCTCGTAATATCCACCAAGGAGAGGAAACAAACCCATCAGTGAATTCAATGGGGAAGCCTCACAAAAATGATTATCCCATTTTACCTTGCATCCATATCTATTAAAAACTTTAAGAGCCATACGAGGATAAAGACTTATTGATGATGATGATAATAAATAATAACAATGTCAGGTAATAATGACATAATAATCACATACCCTTCAACATAAACAGTAATTTTGATTTTGTGTTATTCAACGTGTATTTCCTGTTATATTTATGTGATGGACATCGTTATTTGCTTTCTCTCAAAGCAACTGCAACCTAAGAAATTTGAAACCGAAAGCATTTTATTGGAATCTTGCTACTACCTAGAAGAGTTATGCTTAAACTCCATACATTCATAACCCTATGTCCTACACCAAAAACCAGAAGAACAGGGGACATGATTTAGACATTCCCCGTCTTCCACGTGATCCCTCATCGTAGATTATCATTCCCTTAACTGTGCCACAGGAAGAATGTTTGCTTTCCTGCATCATCTTCCCTAAAAGCCAGATGTGTAATTGTAATGTTACAGATACCCAGATTACAGAGAGAAGGAGGAGTAAACTGAAATTGTGTAAGATCGGCCAAAGCACGGCTAGCATGCCTAGCAAAGCCTGGCTGATGCTGTGATGCTGCTTTCTTGGGTAGGACAGTTACGCCATTCTACACGGTACATACCCAACTACAGAGGCACGCTGACAACCTACACTTCAGCGCCAAGGCCGTGTTACATAAATCCATGGCTTGCAAATACATAGACACCATTTTTGCATTGTTTCTTAAAAATGGTAAGGCAAAACTGCCCTTTCATTACGAACAAGCTCTAAAACAACTATGCTGCAACAGCAATATATCCCACAGCATTAATTGCGATCAACTGCAAAAATACAGATTTCACTGGCAGCTGCTACGAGTTTTCAAATCTAATCTCAAATTTGGAAGGTCTCCTACATGCAAAGCACACAAAACTCCCAATTCTATTCACATGCATTCCACTACCCAAATACATTACAGGAAAGATCATTTTTATTTAGACGCAACTACATGTTGACATATTAATTCATTTAAAACTATCCCCTGAAAACGCATTCCTTCTATTATCTTTAAGACTACAGTTGTCCAAACTTTGGATTTTTGTATCAGTATTTAGCCCTACATTTATATTATAATGTAAATGAGCTAAAAGCAAGCCTGACAAATAAATTATGCATTGAACTTGGAGGTAGCAGAAGGGGTACAAATGAGCGTGTGTACTTAAAGGCCTACCTGAGAGCTTGAGGCCTCGTTCACCAACTTGGGTGTTGTAACCATTAGGCATTCGAAGGATAGCATCGTGGATTCCTGCCAACTTAGCTACGGCGTACACCTCTTCTGGTGTCGCGCTGATATTGCCATAGAGCAGATTGTAATAGATGGTGTTGTGGAACAGAACAGCATCCTGCATTCATGGAAAGAGCATTTGAAACAAGAAACTGAACAAAATAACCCGTCCCCAGTCCACGAAAGAAATAAATACAGAGTAGTTTGCATTTTTCCACAAAGCCCAAAGGTAAAAGTATTACGGGAAATTTCGTTTCCCAAAAATGGGCACATTTCATTGTGTCTTACGTACGTCATGCATACTTTCACCACTTTGCTAACTCATCATAGGTGTTAATCAAGTATAGAAGTACATCAGTTCATGAGAATCTGCCTCCAGCTTTCAGAGGCTTAAACACATTTGAGAAATTGTGTCCATGTAACGACACACAAAAACTTTGTAATATTTCCAGGAAAAAAAAAGCACAGTGACTTTCAAAGGAAATAGACACCACCACTGAATTAGGACATTCTGAGAATTACCATTATTACAGATTATGTGGGGAGAATGAAACATGTTATACCTGAGGTACAACTCCTATTGCCTTTCTGAGGCTTTCCAAACTGACATCTTGTATGTTCTGGCCAGCAACGTAAATGTTTCCTTTCTGAGGTTCATAGAAACGAAACAATAATCTCACAATTGTGCTTTTCCTGAAATTGAAAAGGATTGGAGCTAATGTTACATTCCTAGGTCATCATTCACGATCTCCAAACACTGATATCACAAACAAGAATAATAATCAAAACAAGAACAAACATCTAAAAAACGCCAATCAATGATGCAGAATTTTGGATTTAGTCCATTTACCCACCCTGACCCACTACCTCCTACAATGGCCACTTTCTTTCCTGCAGGGACTTCAAAAGACACGCCAGCAAGGACTTTCTGCCCCTCAAGGTATTCAAAATGCACATTATCAAAGGCGATGGCAGCAGTCTGTGGTGTGATCTGCAGGGGTGGAGCCAGTTCTTTGTCCTATTAAAAGAAGAGTGCCACTTTACATGCTGCCCAGAAAGTAACTCAAGCAGTTCAACAAGCTAAACAGTCCGTTTCCTAGCTCAGAAAAAGGCAAATAGACACTCTAGCTTGGATATGTTGAAAATAATTATAATCAGCCACACAAGTAAAATTGGGTTGTTCCTCCTTTTCCTCAAAGAAGGTAAAAATTCTCTTGTAAACGCTCTGCTTCACAACTTCTTCTGCAGTAATAAATTCTGCATCATTAATTACAAATAAAAATAAAAGCACAAGGCATAGATACTTAAAGAAAAATCTCAATACAAAACACAGCTTCCATGAAGCAACTTTTGCTGTCACTAAAAGGTTCTGCAAGAAAAAAGCAGCTGCTATTGCACTAACTGCACTTAAAGAAGATGCAGGACATCATCCTTCTGCAGCATCTTTCTTGAACAGAAACTACACCCGGAAGGTAACAAACACGGTGAAGTGATAGCACTGCTAGGAACACCCCTACTAAGTAACCCCATGCTTTAAAGGAAAAGAAGATACTACTTACTTTGATTTTGGTATCTACACTGAGAAGTGTAAATAGTGTATTCATATCTATAAGTGCTTGTCTTGTCTCTCTGTATACAGTTCCCAGGAAGTTCAGGGGAAGAGAAAGTTGGAACAGCAATCCATTCACCATTACGAGATCTCCAACAGACAGGCTGCCTTAAGACAAGACAGGTGAGAGAGAATAAAGAGGCTTGAAGGGCTGTCTTGTTAGGAAGCAACTGAATAGCTTTTAAAAATAATCTAGTTTCTCATATCACATTTCTAAAGCCAGATGTCCAAACAGTCAACGTATACGTTCCTACTGGATCAGATTTTCTACTGGAAGGTGTCTGAAACAAGTGGCGATGTTGGTGTGAATTTCACCAGAAAAACTAAAATAGCACCTGGAAAGTAAGACCAGCAGCATTTCAGGAAATTCACAAAAAACACCAGATTATGAAGTTGTAAATTCCATAGTGACAACCAGAGTCTTACGTAAGTTAAAAGCACAAGGAGGGGAGGAAGTAATACATGAAAGCAAGCAATACGGAAATACGGTAATCTTTGAAGCTAAAGTAAAACTGCAGACAAAACCAAACTATGGAATTTCAACGAGAAACCAAATGATCAAAGATCAAATGATCAAGAGAGGACTTTATTACTGTATACAACAGAAAGCACAATGTGAAAGCCTCTGGGCAACTTAATATAAAATACATTGATCAAGGAAGAATCCTAGAATCATTTAGGTTAGAAGGGACCTTTAAAAGATCATGTAATTCCAACCCCTGCCATGGGCAGACACCTCCCACTAGATCAGGTTGCCCAGGGCCTCATCCAACCTGATCCTGAACATCTCCAGGGATGGGGCATCCACTACTTCTCCGGGCAACCTGTGCCAGTGCCTCACTGCCCTCAGAGTAAAGAATTTCCTTCTAATCTAAATCTCCCCTCTTTTAAACAATGATCCCTTGTCCTGTCTTTATCTGCCCAAGTAAAAAGTTGCTCTCCATCCCTTTTATAAGCCCCCTTTAAATACTGAAAAGATGCAATGGAGGTCTCCCCTGATCCTTCTCTTCTCCAGGCTGAACATCCCCACCTCTCTCAGCCTTTCTTCATGGAAGTGCTCCAGCCCTCTGATCAACTTCATGGCCCTCCTCTGGACCTGCTCTAACAGACCTACATCCTTCCTGTGCTGCGGGCCCCACACCTGGATGCAGTACTCCAAGAGGGGCCTCTTATGGGCAGAGTCATTTAGGATATTAAGGATAAGCACTAGCTAACACTTAACAGTCACACCACTTCAACTGAACAGACCCAGAGATGATTCAAAGCCACACTTCTACCCTCCTGCTTAAAGGTTGTTCTAAGTTTTCTGAAAGACATAAGCTGCACTTACTGATTTACCCATTCACAGTGGAGCTTTTCCCTTTCCTGGCATCTCTTAAAAATCAGACAGACAAGACAGACAACATGATGTAAAGGTCTACCCTACAAACACATCTGGATGCTAAGAGTGCTCAACAAATCATTGCTTTTACTCTAAAAATCACACGATCCTTTAGCTGAGCCTCATTTTGATAACGAAGTCATCTACAAGCTTGTACTGCATCCTCCTTAACAAGCGAGTTTTCCTCTATGCAGTGAATTGGACCAATACAGGTAGAAAAACTCTAGCACGTGGAACCAAAATCTTTTAATAAAGCACCTTTATTCATCTAAGGCATGTGAAGGACACTACTAACAAAATTACATTTATGTATACGCTGGGGAAAAAGTTCTGGTTCTTGCCAACATGGGAAGGCAGAAGGGTAAAATGAAAGGACCCTTGTAGAAATTAAAAACTTTCCCCAAAGAGTCATTCATACTCATAGAAGTTCCTTCCAAAATCCGTCAACAGAAACTTGCCTAAGATGCATTTTCTTAGGAACTTTCTCTAACTGCTAAACTTTTAAGTTGTCTTTAGCAAAATCGCGCTGGTTACTGCTATATTTATCATGGAACTAATAATGCTCCAGGAAACTCCAATACTCTCAGGAAAACACAGTTTTAAAATTAACTATCACATCAACCACAAGTTAATTAACACCTCTAGTATGGATTAAGGTAAAGGAGAATCAATTTTAGCTTATAGACAGATCAGTTACCTGCGACAATGCCCTGGCTAGCAAGCACCATGATGGCTGTTAAGCCAACGCTAAATATAGCGCTTTGTCCAAAGTTGAGGAGAGCTAAAGTAGAGGTAGTCTTCAGAGAAGCATTTTCATATGTCTTCAAGAATCCATCATACCGTTGGGCCTCATATTTCTCATTATTGAAATACTACAGTAGACACAAAAATAATACGTGAGACATTCTGGATCACAGCAGACTACGTGTCTCACTAGTTACAAAATTCAGCATAAGCACACCACCTGCAGACACCCCCTGCCCCTCTACAACAATTCTAACAACTGCAATGAAAGGAAGACAAAAAGATGAGTGTACAAAGCCGTTATGAGCTAAGGTCACTCTACAAATCCAGAACACCCCGCACTGGGAAAGGAGACAATACAGAGATCCCTGCCATCCTCATATTCTACTAACACTGTCTCTCAGAGAGCTTCTACATAATTACTATCCAAGCCAGACACCAGCTGCTACTAAAAAGAGAAGTTTCTGTTCTCCAGGTACTAGAGCACCCTTGTTACTGCAATGATGGTGAAGTCTCGAGAAAGTTCTCATACAGTCTCTTTCTTCTTCTTTCCAGTTCTAGCTCTCCAAATAATAGAAGCATAATATCAACATGAGCAAGCTCAGTTTCAAAACTGCTCAGGAACTGTTCAGAGCAGCAGTAGAAAACTCAATAGAGACCTGATCTTTCATGCAAAAATTGCAGTAGAGTGCTACAAAAAGTAACAGGGGAAGAAAACAGCATGCGTGGTCATTTGAGAAGACTGTATGCTGCAGGCTGACACTCAGAAGAAAATTTTGGGAAACACGTGCACAAGACTAAGTTTATACTTTGCAGAAACTGATGGTCAAGAAAATTCAGTCATGAAAATCTTCTTAGTCCTCAGCAGCAAATATTTTTTTGAGCCTGATACCAACTGCTGTGCTACTCTACCGGTATCACATAGCACTCTTCAAATGAATGTTTAAAAAAAAAAATGCGCTAATGCTCCAAATATGTAGCCCTATAAAAATAATCTTATGACTCATTTTACTTAGGCTGACAGAAATAAGACAAAGGAAAGATCTCTCTTACCTTCACAGTCTCATAATTTAGTAGCGAATCAATTGCAGCATTACCTGCATCATTATCTGCTTTGTTCATTTCTATTCGAAACTTAGTCCTGTAAAAGGAAGGCTTCATACAGTCAGAAGTTCAGGCTGAGCAGCACTCAGCACTCTGAGGAATCTGAGGGGCTGGCTTACCTCCACTGGGTAATTCCTATTGTGAATGCTGCGTATGCTCCCAGCGTCCCCAGGGTTACCAACGCAAACTCCGCACCGCATTTGTAGTACTAGAAGACAAAAATGATGATGGCTCATTTTTACAAGTTAAAGACTTTTAATTAATTTTTAATTAATATTTTTTCCACTGTGTCTCAAATTTTGATATCTCAGTCCCAGACATGAGAACTCTGAAGATCCCTCCCACAGTCCCTGCTCTGAACCACAGGTATAAGCTCAGAAGTAGCAAGGATAAGAGTATAGGTTAAAAAAAAGGAGATAAGCAAGAGCTAATGTATAACAAGATACTAGAAAGTTATTTTTGCCATTATAAAACATAAATGTTGTCAGTGTTTGCGCATGTAAATATCTGCTTTCAAGCTCCTTCAGCAGACTGATAGAAAGCTGAAGACAGAAGAAGAAATAAGTGGCCTTGAAAACAATTTATGAAGAGTTTTCTCTACTTCGGAGAATATCAGGAGAGAAAAGACACAGGAAAAAAAAAAATCAGGCAGGTTGGCTGTTAGCCAGCTTAATTTGCAACTTGTAAAGGTTATCTAAATCTAACCAAATATCGTCAGTGTTTTTAACTTATTGTCACATTGAAGTGCTTCAAAAAGAAGAGAACAAACAAAACAAGATTCTTACTTCTAATTTGGTTTTAAACTGTATAACCAACACCTCCCTTTTAGCATACAAATATCCAAACACCCCAATTTAAAAGACAGTAGGTGTGATTTATAACACGGAGTTTAAAATTGACCTCATCAAGCTTAAAACCTGCAAAGAGAAGTCTGTTTTCCAGAAGATAACTTTCAATTTTAAATTACAGAGAAGAAAAGATCAGTATTCACTGGGGAGCCAATAATCACTCCCTGCCCTACTCTCAGCACACCAGAACGTAACATTTCTGGACATTTATATCGTGCCTTCTCAGTATGTGCCCAGATACATTTGACACTTTTGTGCTCAGTTTACTTTTCTGATTTCATTTTTTTCAACAGTTCTTTAGAAGAACATTAAAAAGTCTCCACATAAACATCATTGGCTAGAGGCAGGCATTGAGCGCAGAAAGAATTTCAGATAAGGAGATTTAAACAACTAATATTTAAAAAGTACAAATGACTCTCCTTTACAGTCACTTTTACAACCAACACGCAAGTTCAATTCATTTTTCTTCATACTTTGCAGACTTTGGTAAAAGTAAATCAGTCTTTTAATCCTAAAGAAGACAATTCCAAGCCACGAACAGAGTGAACACTTACCAGAATTCCACTGACTAGCGCCACTTCAAACATGGTAGGTCCCAGATTAAATACCAGTGCACTAAGAACAAAGCTGATTCCTCTCGTTCCTCTGTCAATGGTTTTTGACAGAGCTCCGGTTTGCCTACTTAGATGGAATGCTAAATCCAGGTTATGAAGATGCAAAAACACATTCTTTGCTATCCTCCTGATTGAATTTTGCGCTACTTTCCCAAATACTGCATTTCTAGCTTCATTAAACAGTGCCGCCCCAGCTCGTGAGATGCCATCTAAAAGAGATGAAAAATTCACAAAATGGAAATAATTATTTTTTACAAATTCCCTTCATGCATGAAAAGGTAATGTTAGACTCATTCTTTATATATTTTCAACATTCTTACTTCAAAGCCAATTTATACTTAATTGGTTCAAATCTTTATGCTATTTTTCATTTATAAACCATAGCATGTTTATTTTAAATCAGTTTTATTTTCAGCTGGCTATAACAAAGGGTAGGATTTATTATCAACAATTGTTCCTATAACCATTTTTTTTTAACCCTGGAACATCAGAGGCAAGGTCACAGAACATTGGAAATAAGAGGTCAACACAGAAGGGACTCCAGAATAACTGTTCCAGATGCTTGGCGGTGCAAAGGGGGAAGTTGTGCTATCCCACTGCCTTGCTGAAGGAAGTTAACAGCTGTCAACAGCTTTGGGAATCCCACTTACAGCCAATGAGAACAGCAGTTGCCACGGTTGCAACGGTATTTGGTGCATCACTCAGGTTCAGCATGTTTCCTGATAGCTGGTTGAGGTTGTCCACTGCGTATTTGAACATGAAAGGAACCAGTATATTCATGGCCTAAAAGCAAAAGAACAGCAGTTATGCACTGAAACATATCTGCTGCATGTATTTTCTGAAATAGCTGCACCGTTACACTTGGTTCTTAACCTCTTAGTGCTGGTGGGATGGCTCTCGATTTCAAGTAGAACATTCTCCATACTATTAAGTCTTTAATCCTGGGACTGAGGGGTTATTTGTGTGTCCCACACAGAAAAGATCAACTTTTACCCCAAACAAACTGCAACAGCACAGTTTACCGAGGCAGAGTGCTCATTACAGCAGTGACAAGGTTGGGAAATGAATCAAGGAGCATGACGCAACCTCAGTGCCTTAAACTATGCTGTCATTACAGGGCGCTTGCTCTGTGCAGCAACACTTGGTAAGAACAACTGCTAGTACTCAAAAACCAAGCCACCCATGGACTGCTAGCCCCGCGCCAACCAAGATACGTTAGACCAAAGCTCCAGTGAAATCCAAGGAAATGAATTAATCCCCCCATTGTCCCTTCTGACAGTCAATATTGCCTCAATATTTAAACAACGCTTTCCATTTGCAACATCACTAGAAACATTCACTTGGTATCTACGTTAATCCTAACGTAACCCCAACAGTGACACAAAGGACTCCACAGCCTCCAAGATGTTATGAATTGCTTTCACATGAGCTTTCAAACAATTACGTCCACCCCTAACACGTGCAATACCACTACGTATTTCTGTAAGAGCACCACAACCCAATTGCATCTCCTCCAGCAGTGGTGTCCGCCCTACACGTGAGAAACAAGACAGCTACATACAGAAACAGACCGACTTTAGGACTGCTTTTATTTGCCCTCATACAACTGTGGCATAAGAAAATACCGAAAGTCATAAAGAAAGTATAAAGTCTTCAGTCTTGTTAATGTTTCATTGTTGCGCCACTCAGTTATACCAACGACACAAAAATGCTGTTACACTTAATTAACAGAATTCATTCATTCAAACTGCTGCTCAGGTTTCAAAAATAAGACACACAAATTTCTTAGCAGTTGAACAAGAATCTTAAGACTTCAAATCTTACAATCACGGCAGATGTTAAAATACTTCACAATCAATTGACCTTGCATAAGGTTGTGGTTTTTTAGTGTTTGGGGGTATTTTTGGTAATTATTTAGAAAAAAACACAGGCAGATGACAAATTATTTCACATGATAAGAAAACAAAACCCAAAGCAGATTGACAAAGATATTTCAGCTCTCTCCACCAAATGTTTTGCATACCCACTTAGATCTCAACTGTTTTTAGGGACACCAGTCAGAGCTGAAAGTCCAGTCAAGAACTGTTTAAATTAACTAGAGAAAACTAGGCTTCAAGTGAAAAGAGTGGGTAAGTCTTTTATAAATTCGGTCCGAAATCAAGCTGGAAGATAAAATTTCTAGTAATTATAAGCACTGTCTCAGAACCAAATATTCTCAGTGTTAAGAACAAGTACTGTAAGTAGTGGAATGCGAGTACTTAACTAAAAGAGTTTTTGGAAATACTTCTTTATACTAAAGGATTAAAGAAAAAAAAAGCTAATGTATTGAATCCGTTGTTTATTTTTTAAACTCTGCTTTATGCAAGAGTTTCAAATGCAAATGAAGAAGGAATCCTTTCTCTTCTTCCCTTCTCTCCCTCCTCTCTGAAATACAATAAGCAGAAGAAAGTACAGAAAATTAAAAAGAGAACAACTGAAGTCCAGCATACTCTATACAGCTCCTGAGAGGAGACATATGAGATACAGTAGCATCTAGGTGAGATTATTACTGGTTGGTTTGTGGTTGAAAAAAGAAAACAGTTGAAAGATTAGGTCCTATTTCAAATACACTGTTCTGAAATTTATCTAGTGCGAGCCTGAGTGTCACTCACCGATGGCTCCCTAAGAGACTAGGGTATTGGAAATCTCCATTAAGAAGTCAGATTTAACAAATACCATCAAAGCAGCAGTATACAATGACAACTGATAACTCCAATTATACAACAGAATAACAGGTTACTGTTATAACGTGCTGAAATGTTAAGCATGAAGCCCTTACAAAGAACGGAGGATGCTATTAACAGACATTTTCCATCTTTACAACACTGGAACCCAAATACCACCCCACCCCCACCCCCCTTTCCACAGTAAAATGAAAAAGCCAAAACCAACAAAAGCCTATTATTCCCTTGAGTTACTGAAACTCAATTTTTGGTGGCTTTTTGTTCTTAATGAAGAATACACTACTGTTTGCGTGATGGTGCTGACCAACATGACAGAGCGCAGGTTTTCCTGGGAGAGACTACTCAGTGGAAAATAAGAGTATTGTAATGCAGATTGTCTTGATTTGCTGCAGATTCTTACAAATCCCTCTGCAGGGATTTTACTCTTCAGTAAACTGTGCTACACTACAGGTAGGTTAGAAATAGAACTACAGATGTATCTTAAAGTCCATTAAAAAAAAAAGACGTATTCTTTAAACTGCGGTTTTCCACTCCCAATTAATTTAACTGGTAACAGCCTACATCTTTGCAGAAACATCTTCTTTCACATCAATCTAATTCCACCCAGCAGAGTATTAAATGAAATTTAAAGCCTGGTCTCAGGTTATAGTCGTTCTGACTCTTGGAGGGTAAAGTCTGAATAGGCAGCCCAGTGTTGCATTTCATCAGCAGCCTGCTGCTTTCTAGTCATAGGAAGAAAAAAAAGTTAATCTTACAAAGTTTAGAGCAAGAGAGATGAGAGACCATTATTAGAAACAGGCCTTTCCTACTCAATTTTTAACACCCATGAGATCACGTTCACGTTAATGGAAACAAAATTCTAGCCTTCTGCACAAACTCCCACCTATTTTGTAGCTAGCTGACACAGGGCACAAAGCTTTAAGCACACCTAGGCGCTGCGCGAAGCTGCCGTGCAAAACACTCATCGTAGGCAGTGTATCTGTATGGGTTTCCCTCCTCTCCCTAATGCCTGAAAGGCTGATAACAATTCCCATTAAAAAGACCATTTTAAAATAAGTTGGTACATTTTCTATTTATAATTTTGAATTAATAGCTCATCCCTGCCTGAATTTACAGGATATCAAATACGGCACCCATGAAGTCATCCCTATTCAATGGTCCCCAATTAACAGCACAATATAGTGCAATACATCATGCTTAAACGTTTTTATTTTTTAAATAAATTCACGTTTTAAGCTGATAAAGCATCAACATCTCTATTCACTTATGGGACTGCACTATTTTTAGGGCAAACAGTCTTTCCTTTTGTCTTTCCCCGTATTTCTTGTTTAATAAAGATGATGAATGAGCGACAGGCTGAGCCCAACATGATAAAACTGGTCTACAGTGAACTCTTCTTTTGACAATAATTCAGTGAAAACTGTTGCCCGTTATCTCTGGGCCAATATAAAAGTATAAATCCAACAGCTCTATTTGTGGAAGTATGAACAGAGAACTCCAGCCCTAACAGAGGTAAGGCTGCTAACAAAAGCAGGAAAATATGGTCCAAAAGAGAGCGAATGCCCATCTAGTTTTGTGAACTAGCAGTCAGTAGAAACGCAGGTAGTCTGAAAGATTTCTCTGGCTTATGAATAACACATACTTGTTCTGTGACCAAGAGGCCAAGAAACATTGCAGGCTCACAGAAGCGACAAGATTTTGTCATATTCACATGTTTAATCCAGCTCCTCAGGAGCCACAGCATTTTTTCTTCTTGTGCCACGAAAGAAAAAGGGAAGAAGAAAAGGGTTTATTACGAATCCCAGAAGAGAAGACAAAGAAAGAGAGGGAATGTGGGAAAATTAAAAACATACAGAACTGTGCAGGCTAACCTGTGTGTCTGAAAACATAGATAATGCCTTGTGTACACCTCTCACCTGTCTTCCTGTTGCAACTTTCAGATCACACAGGTCTAGATAGGCAATAAATGTTTAAGATAAAAATTTAAAGCATGTCATAATATAACAAGTCTTCCAAAGGAAAAAAAAGACCTTACTAGCCCTGGAGCAGACTTCATTCTGTCAGCTCCCAGTCATAAAAACCTATACAAACAGCTCACTTTGAAGGCTAACAGTACTACTAGCAGTTATGTGTAGACAAAAAGGAACCAAAAATCACAATAACTTGTTTAATGACAGGCAACTGGGCCCCACTAAAGGAGTCAAGATGGATTATAACTGCAGGCCCGTCAGTAGCTGCACACACACTCAGCTTCTGTTTTGAAACTGAGTTTTACTGAACTGGAAGACTGAAAGAGATAAGAAATAAGACAAATTATTTCACAAGCAGCAGGAAAAGGAGGTACGTTCTCCAGCTTCTTTGTGTTTTGTGGTTAAGCAAGACCAAATCAAACGCAGTGTGAACTCCCAGAATTTTTCCTGTGGCTGAGGATTTCAGAAACCACCTCCCCTCTGTGGTTTCTCTGGCATTTTCTTACAAGAAAATTGAAGCCACGCTACAGCCTCTGTCTCAGAGAGCTGCTGTTTGGATCTTTTAACAGGAAACTTAGCTTCATATATAGGTATAAAACCCCCCACTCCTTTGAGTAACTCAAAAGTAATTGACCAAAAGGCTTACAAAAGCATTTCTTACGTGAAAGGTGACCAGTAGCAGGCATCGCGACCATACAGTTCTCTGCGCAAAAGCCCTAAGAACAAGCAGCCTTTATACCAACTGCATTCTAAGGACAGAAGCCCTTCAGATGCAGACAAGTTCATAGTGAACAAAGAAAGCAGGCCAGGACTGCAGCGAGGAGAAAGATACGCAGGCATTCTTGCGTTGACAACTGAATAGCAGCGAAACTCTAACTAACTGCCTGTGTGGTCCATCAAGTGCGTCGTAATTAACCTCACAAGCAGCCAGAACAAAGGCTCCCCACATCGGACAAGGAGGAATCTGTACAGGTTTATTCACGGTCCAGGCAAGTTACAGGTAAACTGATTTGTATTTCATTTCCTGCAGGACAAAGTGACCTCTGGCTCGCTCTGGACAAAGAACAGGTTCAGGGCTCGGAGATGTGACAGACTTACTACAGCTCTGTACCCATCTACTGCACGTCACTCATGCCACAACAACTACGTGCATACTCAGCGTGTGTAAAATACAAAGCAGTTTTAGAAGATTTACCCCAAAAGGAAGAGTGGATATAGCTCGGGTGACGAGGGATAACACGTTAGATTGCAGTTATTTTATTTTTGAGATCTAATAAAGCTTTATTATGATAGAAAACCACAAAAAGAATGTTAGTAAAGGATCGCTAGAAGACATCCATGAAAACTTCCACGCCAGCCTGTTACAATACACATCTGTAGAGAGCTCGTTGTGTTTTCCCAATGAAATTCTTGTTCACCCCCCAAAAAGCATTCCCACAAAACACTTCTGTTTTAACTGGCATCTCCTAAAACCTGAATAAAGCTCAACAGGTTTTGCGCTGTCTCCTTCTGGGAAGCTGCTTTGGACACCAGGGCTTCCAGGCTATATCTGAAGTAGGCAACTGAACACTTAAGAGAGATCCACACAGCCAGTTTCTTCCCCAAAGAGCAATTAAACGTCTGATTTTCTGACATGGGATTGGGGAAAACATGCAGCTCTCCCAGCAGAGAATTTCAGTGGTATACCAAATGCCCTAGCTGGTGTTCTGACCACCTGTAGTTCAAATCCGACGTCACATACCGAGCTAGGAACCGAAAAGGCTAAAATGCCTAACTAAGCTCTCCAGTGAGGAAGCATTACTACAAGAAACGCCACCGAACAATTATTTCCAAATCTGAAGAAACAGAAAACCTTCGCCGGCTGCCTACCAGGTGCTAAGTACCTACAAGGAGACTTCTGAGACTGAGAATAAAAAGTGCCACCGCCGCTACAAAGAAGTTACTCACTGCAGTGAAATAAGCTTTAGCAACATTATTAACGTCTCAGACTATGTGAGAAAGCAGGATTCATTAAACCAATCAAGAGGGGGAATCCCATGCCACCCCTCAAGCAAACCAGGTTTCTCTAGATGTCTCAGGTGACACTGTGTATTAGCACACCCTGGTACAGACGGATGCTTAACAGGAGTCCCTAATAGAAAGCTATTTGCAAGAGGCATGCATCCTGGCCATCGATTTTCATTAGCACCCAAAAAGCTGCCTGGAACATTATTAGATTTCCTAAAAGCAAGGTACGGTGGTGCCACACGCAGGGTCAGATTCTGGATTCACACTCGCTGTCGCATTCAAATAACCCTACTCATTAGGAGAGTGGTGCTTAGAGGAGAGAAAAAGAACACTTCAAACTTCTTTCAAAGCTGCCTTCAGATTACTATCTTTAACGCTAGTAAGAGGCTTTATAAAGAAACTCAGTTAAGAGAATTTTCATATACATCTGGTAAGTGGGGTGTGCTTAAAAGCGGATCACAAAACACCAATGAACCAACCATACAATCAAGGTAAATAGTACTGTGAGGGTAAGCACACAGCACAGAAAGCAAAACACTGGGAGCATCTGCATTTTGAGCAGATAGCTTCCCGGATAGGTTTCAATTGCAATCAAAAGCATCGCCGTAATATTTTGTACAGGTGGAAAGTGGAATTTTACTTGCAGAATATTGCATGTTTGTACATGTTGTCATCTGCATTATCAGCAACTTCCTGAACAGCAGCGGCAGCGCAGACACAAATATCTACTGGAGACAGCACCAGCTACCACCTGATAGATTGCCTCTGCGAGAAGGAGCTGTACACCAAAAGATTGGCTCTTCCTCGTCAGCTCAAATAAATGAGCACATTTCTCTTCCAAGTAAACTTCAGCCACGTAGGTGATAACAGTGTTTCTCCGCTTTCTTTTCATAACACGGCAATATTGCTGAAAGCTGATAAGCTAGTTTCGGTGTGCTTCCTTAAGTGCTAAAACTCATTGTTAAGAAGCACCTACTTCAGCTTATCCCAGCAAGATACTAGTATTAACTGCGGTAAAAATTGCCATTCAGAGCAAAGACAGTTGAGCCACGTGTTTCAGTGACACAAAAATTTACTCCCAATATTTTTTAATCATTTTTTTTTTCCCCAGAAGCAAAACTTTTTGTACAAAGTTCACATTTGCTCTTCTCGATTATTTCTACAGGGATTGCACAAAATTTGAATTATATCCTCCACTGTTCTGCAGAAAGCTTTTGCACACCTACGTCCTTCTGAGAGCTAACAACCACCAATTCTGTCGCAAGCAAGAGCACGCGTATTACAACGCAAGGAAATACCTGTTCTTACCTTTGCACTTGCCAGGAACCCCAGCGATATGGCTACTCTGGCTCGCAGGTCCGGTCTGTCTTTGGGCCACACGTAAGACAACATGGCTCTGACAATCTTTTTGGCATCTATCTCCTTCAGCTATTGAAAAAGAAGAAAGGCATCGCATTACAGAGAGAGCCCAGAAGGAAAATAACGGTATAATTAAGAATGGATTTTATACAGTTGTGTAACTTTTGTATCTTGACAGGCAGACAGTTCTCAATGTTTGAGCATAAGACAAATTAATATTTTGAACTGTAATTTTTTTTAGGTTTATAGCCAGGATGCTCTTAAAACAGATGAATTGTTCTTAACTCAGTGTCCTCAAGAGCGCAAGTACAACATAAATGGCAAACAGAAAGACAATAAAAGAATTGAAATTGTTCACAAAACAAAAACTGATCCTTCTTTTTATCTTCCCAAGATTCCTATACAGAATGCAAGGGCTTGGTATTCCTTTTTCAGAAATTGATTTAACACAGCACAGAAACAACCAGAGGAAAAAAAAAAACACCAAAAAAATTAACAAAAAGCATAAGGCAAGAAAGACGTCTGAAAGGTCGACAAAGTAGTCTGGAGAACATTCAGTGAGTCACAATAAAATGCAGTGCTTAAAAAAAAATCACTAGCATTACAGGAACTTGAATGAATCTCCAACTAAACACGTATGCTGACACACAAATTGAACTGTACGTAAATTTGAGATCAGATCAATTGCTTGCATTACAATACATTTAAGCATTTCCAACAACCATTTGTATGGGTTTTGGTTATCCTTTCACCTTGGCAGTGAAGTGAGAAACATTCTCTAATTTTTCCCGTATGTTCTAGAGCTCGCTTTCAGGAGCACAAAGGGGAGTCCTTCAATGGGTGCCCACCGAAGGCAGGACTACCAGCAGGAGAACTACTCCAGCTGCTTTCACTCAGCTCCAAATGTCATCACTTAATTTAGCAGAACGGGCCTTGAATTTGGGTAATCAGCCTTTACCAGGCTTTTAAGATGTACACAGCCACACATTAATGTAACTGGATATGTATTTTTAATATAAAACCTTCATGATTTCTATTCTCCAAACCTCAAATATTCTTCTAAAGACCACCACCATTCAGATGAAAAAAGTCTTCAGAAATGCCTTTTTTTTTCTGTCCATAGAGAGGTTATTTTACAGATAGATTGATGTATCACACTTTATACATATTCCACTAAACTCCAAAGCTGATTACAGCAGCTGAAGCCTAAACAAAGCTAGCCAAACAAGAATAAAAGCACAGAGCACCAAAAACTTGTTGTTTTTGTTGGATAACCTGGGGTTAACTTCCAAGACGTGAAGGTTATCTAAAGCTGGAGGGAGGGCAGCAAGCAGCAGCTAATCTCTCTATTTCAGGCATTATTTTGAAACTGGGGAGGAAGAGGAAAGAAAATTCGGCCCACACTTTAAGATGACTTTTCATTACAGAAGCAGGTAGAAAGGGAGCATTTTACAATGTACTTGAATGCTTCCCTCACTAGTTGGTATATTTTACATTCTCACACCTCAATTTTGAGCATAAAACCAATTAGAATAAAAATTCTCTCAAGGTCCAGCGTGAATGAGAAAGGAGATCTCTGTGAAGAGGTGTGATTGCTAAGGCAACCAGTGAAGCCAATCCTCCAAATGTTAGCGTTTAAAAGCACTGGAAAATTCATCGCATAGTTCCTAGTCATCGCTTCAAAGAAGACTGAAGACATTGAATATTGTCAACAACTGAAAACATATTTGAGCATTGCAAAGTATAAGCACATTTCAAATGACTTAAAAAATGGATATATTGAAGGTTTGTAAGTGAACAGAGGCTGCAAAATTATTTGTGTTGTCGCCTCTGTCTGAGGAGATGGAGCTATCTGCTGCAGCACACGCACATCCCTTTCCACTTGAGCTAAGGATATGCATGAATAGCATTTCAAACATTTGGGGGATACCTTTGATCACCTCCTACAGACTAAAAAGGAAGGTAAAAGAAATGGTATCACATGAACACAAAAGATACTCGCACAACCAGAGTAGTTCTAATTATATCTTGCTACCGGATAGCTGGACTTTGGATAGAAAAGCTATTAAAAATAAAGAAGTACACTGACGGCAAACAAGGAATCCATTTCACTTTCTGCGTGGCTCTGAACAGCGACAGAAGTAAATCCGTTCAGAAAAAAAAGTCCGAAGGCAGCCAAGTCATTTGCCAAAGGCCTTGCAAAGGGACCAGAAGAAATATCAAAGGAGATGCAAAATGCATGCACATTACATCAAAGTTTACCATGAAATAAATGTTCCTGTTGTACAGAAACACAGGCTGAAAACTGAAAATTGTTTAACTATGCAAGTAATAAGATTAAGAATTAAAATGAGCAATCTATTTAATGGACTCGGGTCATTTTTTGATTTCTGTGGTATATAAAAAGGTCAAGAGTAAGGTGTTTATTTTAACCTTTTAAGTAGCAGTGATACATTTTATATTTTCTTCCAAGGCTTATTTCCAAAGAAATGGAAGGAAAACTATTCGATTTATACTCTAGCAGGTAGCAAAAAAAAGCCTTTTTTCCCCCTCCTTTTTAACACAGCATATTTTTAAACTACTATGGAATACTGAAGACCTATTGGCAAAAGAACAAGCGCAGATCTTCCAGTCCCTACGTCCCTACCCATTCCAGATTCTGAATCTCCTAAAAAACTTCTAAAAATGAAAAAAAAAAAAAAAAAAAAAAAGAAAAAAGTAATAATTCCTGTCCACAGTCTCCAAGATTACTGAGTATTGCAAAGCATTTACTGGGCTGGCCCTGTGACTTTGTGGATAAAGTCTGCGCTAGGAGGATGATCTATCAGCAGCATGATGGACAAAAAGTGGTAGTTTGACTCGCATTTAAGCTGTCATTGCTGATGAAGAAAAAAGGCCCTGTCCTGGCTCCCTGTATACTCACTCAGGAAGCTGTATCATCCTCTGTACTGCAGCAGCACAAGCTGTCTCACATCTGCACGAGGTAATTCTGCGAACCACTAACAGCTCGCTTCCTCCTCTGCTTCTCCACCTCTCTGCAGCGCTGACCTGCACAGCCCCAGCCCGTTTCTCACCCCACCTCTGGAGCTCGTGAAACACCTTGAGGAGCTGGTTCAGTTTGTGAAACTGGCAGGAAACTCTTCAGTGTTTGCTGCAGGGTTTCCGCTTATGGAAGAGGCAGATAATTCCGCAAATTCAGCAGCACGAGACAAAGTACGGCTGAGAACATAGAACATGATTTATTTTTTTTTAAGATTGTTTCAGTCCAGGGTATGCAACATGCTTTGGGTGAAGCAGCAGAAGTTGCTGTTGTTACTGGGGGGCACACACACACTGTTCTCTCCTCTTTGGACAAGTCATTTTTCAGCTGAATCAGTTCTCACTAGTTCACCACCAGACCACACAGTCACAGCAAAACTCCAGGGTGAATTAGGATTCTTTTTGGGGCTGCCAGATCAGCTTAAGTATGGGTCAGACTAGGGCCTGAATTTTTCTTCCGAACTTCGAGGGGAATAAAAACTACTTAGTACTAGCCATCCCTCCAAGGAGAGCGAGCAGTGACTAGCAAATCAAATAGCAAGCAGGTGAAATGGTGGTAGGGGCAGGCTAATTATCAGCGCTCCATCATGACTATCAGTGTTTCCATAAGAAAGTAATACACGACTGCTTAGCAACCAGACAGACACCACAGCTTCTATTCCTGTCTATTCTGTTTACAGAAGTCGAACACACAAAAAAAGAAATTGAAGATGGTAAAAGAACATTGCTGTTTTCAGTTTCAGTCTCCAGCACGCAGGCCACTGTTGCAGGTAGAAATGATTCTGTAACAAAGCAGATGTGTAATCTTCTCTTCCAGCACCTTGCCAGACGAAGGTAACACCTACTGCCCTTCACGCTCTTTGTTCATCCTTCACATTCAGTTCTGTCTCTCCTGGAGCTGCTACAGGAGGAGGAATTTAAAACATCAGGACAAAATCACTTTCCAAAACAAACAGGATGATTTGTCAAAAAAATTAAATGGAAGATTGATACAGGTGTAATATTGCTGATGTGTATCACCTACAGCTTTCCTAAAAGCTTAATTGCAGGGGAAAAAGTTCACGTGGTAGTATGAGTGCCAGTATTTGTGCACTGATTACCAGTGCATACATGGAAGAAATGCACTCGTAACATCAGATTGCCTTCACTTTTGCCAAGAACCAGAGTTTCTGCATCCACTGTCACTCTGTTTTCCTCTCCTCACTCAAGTGCCTCAGTCAAAAAAGGCCTGCATTTCAGCGAGCAGGGTTTTAAAGGAAGAGTAAAGACCCTGGAGCTTTTTTTGAAGACAGGTCAGTCTGTGATTTGCAGCTGCAGCATATGAGGGCGAGTTTGTTCTTTGTATACAAAAAGGATCTTTTCCACAGGCAGGTGAAAAGATGAGGTTTTGACAGCAAACAGACAACATTCATCTGATCAACATACCCAGGGGAACAGGAATTGTAACAGGAAAAACCACAACAAGAATTAAGCCCAACAGAACACAGGGGATAATGCCCCCCTTCCATTTAGAGGAAAAATACAATCCATAGTAATTGCGTTTGATAACATGTACCATTAGGTAAGTGGGGAGATGAATAGCTTATTAGTTTTTAAGTCTGTTTTGCCCAGGAAGTATTTGACAGAGCCTTTACGTGTTGCAATGAGGGCCCTAAAATTACCCTGAAGTTACAGCTACGTGCAGGACCAGTAATAGCACCAGCTGAAGATGTCTGACTCTCCTGCTTCCCTGTGCCTTATGCAGAAAAGATCACAGATGCCTGCTAAAACAATCTGGCTGCATTTTAGGTTACGCATTTCCCCCTTACTACAAAAGCATTACACGTGAGTAACATCTGTCCTGACTCCTGCCTGTAGCATGAACAGGTTTGGCTTAAATGAAGGGATAACTCTCAGACCAAGACTTAAGAGGAAATCCTAGGTGCAATGCTCCGCTCCTTTACAGCTACAGGAAGAAGGATGGTCAGTTCCACATGGCACAGCTCCCCAAAACACAAAGCACCTGAAGGAAGTGTGAGTGAGAAAAGCACAGCAAGTGAAAAAAACGAGAAGTTCTATAACCCAAGCGCTTTGATTTTGTAATTCTAACAGCACAAGGTTTACAGCACCTTGTTTTAACCAAACGCCCGCTTCTTTTCTACCTTTAATAGTTGGGTTTATTAAAAGATCGGCTTCTCTCCTTACATACCCATCATCACTACTTTAGCACACGTGCTTCCTGAACGGAAATACAGTCGAGTGTATCGGCTGCATCAGCGTTAAATCAAAGTAAAAATACAGGCACACTTGAATTAGTTTTTCCCCCCTCTTCAAGTGCAATTTCACCAACTAACGCTCCAACTTGTACCCACAAGCGGATTTCTGCTATTCTGAATGCCAAGTCGCCGGCAAGCATCAGAGCACATTAACTGACAACAGAACATGCTTTCCATGAAAAAGCCATTAACGTAATGCAGGGGAGTTACACAGCAGTGTGTGACACTAGCGTCGTGTTTTAATAGAACTGAGGAACCTGAACACAGTTATTATAAATGTTCGGTAACCTAAGAGCCAGTAAGCTTACACTCTTACATGAACAAGGAAAGAGAATCTGCTGTGCTGCAGCGTTCCCTTATCTACCAACAGGTTTTCAAAAACTACTACGTAGGGTCTTTGGCTTTTTTTTTTTTTTTTTTTTTTTTTTTTTAAGATAAAAGCAATACTAATGAAGAGATTTCTTACCCCTTCCTTTGGGTCTGTGTGAAGCCCTCCACCTGCATGACCATGCCAACACATTCTCTTCTCTATCAGTCGCAACCTTGGGAAGATCTGCATGAAAAAGAAAAGGTAATTTGCAAGAACCTCAGGAAACCTGCATTTAAAAGCCAACAGGAAGAAGAACTAACTACTGGTTCTTCTTACCCTCCAACTGTATCAGCTTACATTAATAAAAGATACTATCTCAAAAACCTCGCCTTGCTTACGGAAACAATAATAAGAGAAGTAAATCTACTGTAAATCTAGCATTATAGTGAAGAGAATCTTCCAAGCAGCCAGGAGGTAAAGACAGCAGAGCTTTAAATATTTAAGTTAAAAGGACACCTACAACTGAAAAGCAGAATAAGGAAGCAATAAAAAGACATTAAAGTTTTGGAAGATAACTGTACTCGGATGTGTTAACAAATAAAATGGGACACACTTAAGCAATAATCCTCTTTCCACATAGAGGATATAACTTCACTGGGGGAGGTCAAAACAAACAAACCTGCTTCACACTTCCCTTTCCCCTTGGGATGTGAGTGGCTTACTGGCACCGTGTGATGGACACACATTTACCCACCCCAGAGCCCCTGCTGCAAGCCAGAACAGCAGGAACTGGAGCAGTCAGGAGAAGAACTTGATTTTTAAAAGCAAGTACTCACTTCCTTATCATGTTAGCAAGATCTTCTGCTAAATAAATATGGAAAAAAATTGGAATTTATCGATTCAGGTAGATGGACCAAAAATAACAATTCACCATTACTCATTCAAGTGCAATTTCAATTCACCTGCCACAAACAAAGGGTGCATCAAAGCTCTCTAAAAGCGCCTGCATTTTGTTTAAAGGTTTTGCTGCATTTTCCACTTCCATTTCAGTAAAAGTTATGTAAATGCTCCTTATCAAACCATCAGATATAGAACTCCTAAAGAGCTCAGTTTCCCAAAGCAAAATTTCACTTCCCATGTATTAAATATCATCAGCGTTAATTTCACACAGGCTCAATGACTCTCAAAAGATTTTAGCTTAAGTTCATTCAGAAGTGGTTAGCCTCAGTCCACTCACGGTTGTTTTTTTTTTAATAACAGTAATAAAAAAGTAATACATTGTAGTTTCGTTCAAGCCAAGGGTTCTGCTTAGAAATAAGTCATGATGATTCCATGAACAGCAAAAAATAAATTCTCCCTATGTTTACATGGGTATTAAGGCAAGCAGACTTCATAGCAGTAAGCGCCTGACAACCTGTCACTCAGAATGATGAGAGTCAATTGGTGAAGTTTCTTGGTATTTCCCAACCTAAACAGCATTTTGAAGCACTAAAACCCTGTGCACTCAAGGAAAACTCACAGCTTTCTACAAATTGGTACTTCCTATGTCTAGCACCGTGTATTTTGTATTTTTTTTTTACATAAAAATGTAAATTTTCTGCACTGATAAGAACTCTTTATAACTGACTGTATTATCACTAGCTTTTAGAGATTCAAAAAGCCTTCTCGAGGGGTGTATAAAAGTCTGAGCCTTCTAAGCAAAGTTCACTCCTTTTCTAGAGCCAGAAACATAACTTGTCATTTAACTTGCTGTACTTCAAGACTGTAAATAGTGAAATAAAAAGGGAAAGAAAGGAAAGATGCTCCAAGAGCTTGATTTTCCTTCCCCCCACAAAAACCAGGAAGAAGAAGAATTTCTACCTACCTTTGATGGCTCCAATAACGGTCTTGAATAACCTCCCACCAGGCTCTGCCATGATCGTTGCTTGCAGGTTGGTAAAATCTACAGAATAAAAAGGGAAAAAAGGGGGAAAATGGAGCAATGCAGAACATGCACTTCACGTGCAGAGAATATTCATCCAATTTATGTAAGCACGCATAACACGGGAACAAGGCAGACGGCTTTTTTTGACGACCACCAAAAAGGAAAACTGGTGGGGAACAGGTGTCAACTACATCACATTCAACCATTAAAAATGCTAAGTGACAACGAACCTTTCCCTTCCCTAAAGCCCCAGTGCCGCCAGACTTCATTTCTTTTGTATCAGGAAAGCCCCAAAGTTTTCCTTCTCATCTTTATCTTCTCCCAGGTTTCTTTCAAATATTCTTTTGTTCTATTTTTCATAATTGTTATTCTTACGCTCGCAGGTTCTGCCGCTTTCGATCCCTCCCAGCCCAGCCGGACCTCCCTGCCCGGCGGACCACGAGGCCAACCAAAGCTGCAGCTCCTCGCCGGCAGGCATCAGAACCCTCAGAGACTGCACCACGGCTGTCCGAGAGATTCAGGAGGGCAGATACAAGACCCCAACACCCACATACCTATCGATGCATCTTTAACGGGCATTCTGTGAGGCACCAACTGTTGCATGCTTTACACGGCACATCAAAGCAATTCCTTTTCTCTAACAGCGTCTAAGGAGCAGCGGCTAGGATCTTCCCTAGGTGGACTAGCTGGCAGTGCTTCCCCAACGGCAAACCAGGGAGCTCTCTTTCCGTCAGCAGCGACGGCTCCACATCCTTGACACATTCAATATTTAATCTTTTCCTGCTGTGTCCCGGTATTCTGCAGCGTGAGCACTAACACTGAGCAGCATAGCCAAAGAACCGCTCATCAGCCCAAGGCACAGGACGGATGTCCAAAGGGTGGTAAAAATAACAAACAAAACCCCCTTGGTCACAAAGAAGGGTTTTTAACCTTGACAAATAGCAGCACCGCCACGTATTTTATACCTTGCCTTAAGATATTCCCTTGCTCTTGTCCTGAGCCGCACACCGTAATTCATTTTTCAGAAAACGAAGATGGTGCCCCCAGAAGTCACCACCCAGGACAGGCTCAATTTGACCGCTCCAGTGATGTGACAGCACAGGCAGGGGAAGAGTAAACGTTAGTACTCCGTACCGCACGCTTCATCGAGTGCACTGGCCTGGGTCAGCTGTCCTGACGCTGCCGAGACCTGAGCTGAATTAAGGAGGTGCAGCTCCTCGCAGATAAACTCATTGCTTCAGTGCCACGTCAACAGGGTGGGTTCCATCTGAACTACTGCACTCTCCGTATGAACGGTGACAGCTTCATCAACAGAAGACATAACGCAAAGGGACAAGGACTTCCGAGAGGCCTCATTACATCCCAAGTTACTGCGAATTAATCTGTTAGGAAGGCACGGTTACTTTGGAGAACAGCTCCCACCAACACGCAAGAGGATTAAGCGCTCCTTGCGGCAACCACTACGGCGGCACCTGGGAACAACCCAGAGCCTGACACCAAATCACGCTGTACAACCAGCACAAAAGCAGCGGCGCTCCCTAATTCAGGGGAGGCAACCATGTCCCTGCAGCTCCAGCTGCCTCACCAGCCACAAGCAGAGCCCCAGCCCCAACAACCTGCCATTTATCACGGAACTGCGGTCAGGGGTGAGAGGCTGGGTACAGTTACTCAGCTCCTGCCTCCCACAGAGCAGCGTGCTGAAATCCTCGGTGCCTTTACGCCAATGTTTACACTTCAGGCAGGTGATGCTGATAAAAGACTGCTGAGACACCATGCCAAAGAGGTTTTGGGTCTGATGAACCAACTGCTCGATGCTCTGGCTTCTCCCAAGACAACACAGCTGGAACCTCTCCTGGGCAGTGTCATTCCCTCCTGCTCGGCTTTGCCAGAACAAGATTATAGTGATCTTAAGGATTATAAAGGTTGAAGTGCAGGCATCTAACCCCTAATTTATTTGGTTTTGTTGCATATTCCTAGTACATGAGAGCAGACAACCAATGCTCCAACAGTTATTGGAAAGAAACTACGCACTGTTCTTCAAGAACGTACCCATAAGACACAAAAATATTTCACCAATAACTTCCATCCTTTGACAAAGCCCACACGTTTCCTTCTGACTGAAGTACAAGAGGAACATCCCAGAAACAAGTTCCGCTGAAACACCCCCAGACCCAGGCTCAGTTACTGCACTGGACAGCCTATCCCGCTGACTGAAGCTACAAACCCTCACGGGGTAAGAGATGGATATAGCGAAAAGGACACGGGATTTGCACAAGCTACGCGGGGAAACTGAAGATTTTATCGTTGGTCTTGTGCCTGGAAGACTGGAGGTTTCCCTCTTCTCCCAAGCTCCTGTTAGAAGCCAAGTCCCAGCAAAGAAACCAGGAATTTGACGAGGCGAGCAGCTCATGGCACTGGTAAGGCTTCCAACCATCACAGCACAACCAGAGGAACACCCACAGGAGCAGGACCGCCGCACTCCACGCATCCCATAAGCAGACCTGGGATCCACCGTCCCTCACTACAACTCCTTCCCAACAGAGCTGGGCTCTAGGAGAGCCCTACTCGGACCTTGCTGCAAAGCACCAGCGGGCCACTTTTCTGCTGCCCGAGTCCTGTGTATTTCAGGCTTTAAGGAGCTCCGGGGGCGAACATGAGTTCTGGCATTTCCTAACTTCTGAAGGGCTCGCTCTGCACCGTTATGTTCTTCTGATGTATTTTTGGATGAACCTACGTACTCTCCGGGATGAAATAGATGTCCAGTGCTGATTGCACGTGAAAGTCACATTGCCGAAGTCTCAAGACTGTTGGTGGTAGTTGAAATGCTATCGACACAAACAACAGGGATTAAACACATTTGCACAAGGTCAAGTCCACGCTTAGAAGCTTCTCTGCGTAGCACACAGTGTGCCAGTGGTGAAAGGTGAAAATAGGTGAAAACATCCTGCTAAGCAGAACACACTGCCCTTACAAATACATAACTCCAGCTTCGTTGGAGTTACGTTGAACCACGTGCAGGTGCTCTGTAGGCAAATCCCGAACAAACGAAACCAAGAGTATCACAAAAAATACCTGAAGTTTTCCCCGTAACATCATCTTACTAACTACATCCCAGGTTCTTCTGGGAAAGCCCACCCCAGGGGCAGAAAGGAAACCCCCCAGCACCACCCTGTGCAGCCCAACGGCCACCACAGCAACTTCCCCTACCGCGAGCGCTGCTCGCCCTGTGCCCCCCAGCACTCCCCAGACAAGGTTCGGATCCAGCTATTTCCATCTGCTCTGCTTCACTACACAGCCTTCCTTGCAACAATTCTCAGTATAATTAGACGTCTTTTATGGGTAGAAATATGGGATTGGTGATCTGCTCAGCAGCAATATTTCCCTATAAAGGGAATTTGAAAATACAATGAATTTCAGCTACTCAGTGTTACTAGGCATATATCTATGAGTAAAGAGACTAGTAAAAAGGTCTTAAAACGAAGCCAAGGCTACTGGAAATTAATTTCCAGTAAAAAGATATCTTGCCAGATATATATTTTAACTCTGATATGCGCCCTGCTCGACAGACGATGGAGACAGTTGAGTAACACTTGCTGTGCATCAAACCGGTCAGCTACACCACCACAACATTAGAGAAGTGAATTTAGCTGAAACGATGCCCAGACGATGAGCAGCCGTATAATTTTACAAGACAGAGCAGGCTGCACATAAATTAGTAAATTTAACCAAAGCACCTGAAGCTTCTCTTACAACTCCTTCCAGAGCAAGGGATATGATTAACTTATGCACAAGAACGCGCTTTATCACTCACCATGTGGCAGCTGGAAGGCCAAGATAATGCAAGGAAAAAAAATAGAGGTCTGTTCTACCTTTTGCCGTTACACTTCACTATAACTTACAAAGTCCTGCTTTTTGTAACTGCTGAAGTCATCGCTGAAAGCAAGCTCTCGGTGCCTTTCTTGGCTTATGCAGATTCACAGTAAAATAATCATCCTTATTTGAATACTGTTGGGCCTTTCCAGTCGAATGCTCGTTTAAGCTTTATTTAAATATAATTTCCCATTGCTTTTATTTTGGATGCAGGCAAACCAACCTATAAAAACACACCAACACAAAACAAACAAACAAAAAGACCACAAGGCTTCCTAGTAGACACGAGAGTCACGTCTGGTTACTTCCCAAAGCTCGCCAGGCAGACTGCACCAATACAGCCATCTTCTCCATCACTATCAGCGGAGATCCTAAATTCAAGAGGAGCTCTGACACAATGAACCCCTGCCCACTGGAGCAGGGTGAAGCGAAGGAGCTACGTTCATGGAGGTACAAACTGATCTCAGCATCAAGGAATGGAGTCTGATCACAGATCCACAATTTCGACAGTACCTGTTGTGCCCTTCCATAAATGCCGCCAGTTTCCTCTCCAGGATACAAGCGTTACACATCTTACTACTCAGAAAAGCAAAGCTGATCAAACCGGTGAAAAATGCACGTGTGAGGGAAGACAGACGTGGATTATCATCCGTAACGCAACAGCATCCTAACAGCTCCGCTCTGCTCGAATCTCGTTGCGGTAAGTGCCACAGAAAATACTTAATGCTGTCTGGCTCTTAAAAGGAAAACAAGAAACACAGATCAGAGGGATGCAAAGCAGAGCAGAAATATGATCAGATGATGCTGAAGCGTTTTAATTCCACCGTTTTTAAAAAGAACAGCTAACTTTTCTTTAGGATCCTATTCCTTCAGAACTTCTTCCTGCCTTCAACCGTTTCTCTCACGAGTTCACGCCATGCCTAAGGTGTTTACCTGTCTGAGCTGCGAAAGGCACAAACCTGGACGGACACGGCTGTGCTGCCACAGCCTCTGCTATTTGTGTGCTTGTATCACACACGGCAGAACCGTGGCCGTATGGTTTGTTTCACTCCCAAGAAGTGATTTAACTGCGGCACTGCAAAGCACCGCGCTGCTGGTGTGACTGCCCCACATCAGGCGCTCCTTCCTAGTGAAAGCCTTGGTGGTTAGGAAGTTTGGAGGACGATGTGCCATTAAACCAGACATCAGGACCTCACAGGTGGCTGGGTCCTGCCAGTCCTCCCTCTCATGGGATATTAAGAGGCTGGATCATGAGCATTTTTTCCCCACACTTACTGCCCTCTGGTAAATTCAACCAGCTAGTGCAAGATCTAATCCATACCTGATCCCTGGGACAGAGCAATAAATGTCACACAAGAGCTCGTGCACACACTAACGGACACATAGCGAGGCGTGTGATGGAAACAACTGAATAAAAACCAGAGGAATGGGTTAAGCATCTCTCGCTTTCTTTGCTGTTACTCCAGTATGCATGATTATAACTACAAAAGCCCAAAACTACAGTAAAACCTTTAAGTAACGCCGCAGTAAGTAAAGAGAGGAAATTGTAAGAGGCCATAAAAACGTCCCTGTGCTAACCGAAGCTGTCGTCACCCAGCAGCCTGGAGACGCTCACAAGAACACACGCTGTTTCCACTGCCTTCATTAAGCCTTACACCCAAGTGACTGCGAAACGTGCAGCTTAAGATCACAGCAAACAAACTGAAGTTGTTTCAAATGCAAAAAAATTAAAGCTCCGCTTCTCTCAGTGCTTAATAATAGGAAAGCTTTCAGAACAAGCCCATCAAAAGACTTACGGTCCTCATTAGGGTCTAACCACAGCAAAACAATTAAATAGCTGGGACTCTCCTCGGATGCACTGACTCGCTCCCAGAAGGTTTTTTTTACGTGCTGAATTCCCTAATTGATAAAAGCCAATGGCTTTTTGCTCTGACCTCCAACCTGTTCAAGCTCACAGCCAACTTCTGGCAGTCACCTCAAGAAATTCCGTGCCTGCACCAACAGAACTTGCTGAAAAAGAATAAAGAAACTGCAGGACAGCGCATCTTCCTTTGTCAGCAGATTAATAAAAGGTTAAGAAGTGTTGTCAGCTGGTCCCCACACGTTGAAGGGCATCATAACCTGGAACTCTAGAGCACACAGCTTGAGCCTCCTGCTAGACAACCATCAAATAAATCCATCTGGACTGCACACCACACAAAACGTGCTGCCTTTTTGTCATAATGGGGCACAAAGAGCATCCCAAAGGGACCCCAACAGAGCTTCATGCAGAAGCAAAGTAAAAATTAACCACCAGATCGTGTATTAAAAAGAAAATAAATGCTTAATTTACCAGTTTTTAACACAGAAACTAAAAGGTCAAATAGCCGAATGCATCAATACCCTGCAGATGCAGTCTGAGCTTCCTCGTTCAGAAAACCCAGTGCAAATCAACAAATGTCAGGAGGAACTGACATTTTCGCATGGAAATATTCAAAAGGAAAATGGGATTAAAATAAATACACGTATCACCACACTTGCACTGTTGGTTACTCACTAGACACTTGAAATAAAATACTTGGTCTGCATCACCTTCAACTCTCAGCTTCTTGTCTTCCACGAGTTTCAATACTAAAAGCCCTAACAATTTACTATTCGGTCCTGCTCAACTCTTCTTCCAAGGAGTAGGAACTTGATTGTTGCCTGAGCCAGAATTTTGCCTGTCAGGGGCAATTCATTAAGACAGGTGATGACGAAAAGCCAGTCATAAAGAGCAGTACGCTTGGAAGAAGAAAAAAAGGCTTGATGTTATTATCAAACAAAAATAATAGCTGAGAGCTTATGGGAAGTTCATTCATCCAATCTTTGAGATCCACTTCCTTCCCCCCCCTTTGAAAAATGCAAATAAATGAGTGAAAGCCGGACACATTCAGTCTGAGAAATGCACTCAATTCTCTACTTGTAACCAAAAAAAAATCATTCACTGGAACACGTTACGGCCTTCTGCTGCTGCCAGCAAGAACCCCGGTTTGTGCAGCAGTTACAACTGGTTGTCTAGAGCACGAATTTATAATACCCGAAGCCGACCACAGCAATTTTTAATGCAACAATACAAACACACGTAGTCAAACGCTCAGGCACTGCAGCACAAAAGACAGCGTGTTTTGACTGGTACTAGCACAACAGAGCCACGCTTTCACTCAGGAAGTTACTATTAAGGTCCAAACAAAGAGGATGGAAATTGTTTAGATTCCGAGGATGATCTGATGCTCAGATTTAACCTATTTCCTGTGCTGGGAGCAAGCTACAGACTGCTTTACGTTTTTAAATTTATACTATTAGAAGTGTGGGAACAGCATTACTGCCCACACGTTGACAAACAGATGGGGATAACACAGAGTCGACTGCTCAAAAATATAGAAAAGGGGAAAAAAAAAAAAAAAAGCACATGAACTCAAACTGCACGCATTCCATCATCTGCAAATGAGCAGTTAACTAAGAAACTACTTCCTCAGCGTGGATCTTGGAGCCCCAGGTTTCAATGCTGAAGCTACTTTAAAAGACCACAAAGCCAACGTGAAGCTTAAAAGCCACACTTTACGTTTCCAATTCAACATTACCAGCAACTGCCCTACACGAAGAGGCTTAGCACGGGAACAGCTGATCTCCAACAAGCAAGTTGCACAACATCTGTCAAGGAGAGGCCGTAAAACACATGGCTTTAGAAGTCAGCTGGAGGAAGCCCTTCCACAGCTGGAGGCTCTCGGGATCTTAACAGCAAGGAGGAGCGTGGGCTGGGGATCGGGTATGTCCCAGCGTGATCAGCTGCTGGTGGTCCCAAAAACCTGCTGCCCAATATCCAGACCACTCTGTGAAACCCAACTGGGCAAGAAAGACAAAAGAAAGCACAATAACTCGGCTCTGATTATAAGACTCTACGAGCCACAATACTCTAACAATCTTTTGAGCTCTGCCAG
This sequence comes from Nettapus auritus, assembly GCA_011076525.1. Classification (NCBI taxonomy): domain Eukaryota; kingdom Metazoa; phylum Chordata; class Aves; order Anseriformes; family Anatidae; genus Nettapus; species Nettapus auritus. Next base: position 16,509,510 of record CM021768.1, read on the forward strand.
GACGGAAGCCTAGTTTTCTACTATCCCAAGAAGGGGTTAACGGGCAGGTCTAACAGCAAAGCCAACAGATGTAGTCCCTCTAAAGACTTTGATCTGAAAAGGGGTCAGTCACTAACCCTCAGCCCAGAGGGATCAGGATGGCCCTGAAGAATCGACGCTGAGAAGTGGCTAACGTAACCCTTACTTTAGGGCCCAAACGCACACTGTGCAGCTATGTCAAAAGCCAGGCAGGGGCACCTACAGCTTCGCAAACACAGCGCAATTCCACGTGGTTCAGGGCAGTTCAGGTGCCGAAGAACAACAACACTGGGACGTGTTATGCAAAGGGACGGAAGAAGTTTAACAGCACCCTCGGGGTCCTTCCTTCCTCTACGTAACGGCAAAATCAGCTGTCAGCACAACCTTCTCCACCACAGCTCACTCACCCAAGTACTTTCTGAGTGACTGTCCACAAAAACCCAACCCCAGCCCCCGGAGCACAGAACCCCCAGCCGGACAGAACACAGCACCAGACCCCCACAGCCTGAAGCCCAAACCCACCCCGGGGACCACCTCACCACCTCCCTCAGAGCCCCCCCAGAGCCTCTCGGAGCCTCCCCTCAGCCCCCTCAGCGCCCCCCACGGCCCCTCACCGTGCCCCTCAGCGTCTTGGTGCCCCCCATAGCCGCTCACCGTCCCTCTCAGCCCCTCAGCGTCCCCCACAGCCCCTCAGCGCCCTCCTCATCCCCACACCGGCCCCCTCAGCCCCTCAGCGCCCCCCTCGGCCCCCCACCTCCCGCCTTCCCCACGCACCTCGCCGCTCCCCGGGGCTCCCCGGGCCCGCTGCCGCCCTCTCCCCGCCGCCCAGCCGTGTGAGCAGGCGGCGGCCGACGGAGGCCTCAGCAGGGCGAGGGCGAGGAGCAGGCGCCGGCGGCTGCAAGCGGCCGCCGCCAAGCTCGGCGCGGCGCCCAGCAGCGCCATCTTGGGCGGGAGGCAGCGCAAGGCCTTGTGGGACGGTGGAGGACCGAGGGGAGGGGGGAGGAAGGAGGGGCGGGTCGCCATGGCGACGCGCGGCCTGGTTCGGCCTGGTGCTGTGAGGGGCGCCGGGCCCGGCTCAGACGTTGTTAAAGCTCACAGCGCCGTGCTGAGATAGCTTGTTATTGTACTTAGTTACATGGAAACGAGGAGAGAACAGCGGGCTACATATGCCTATACACAGAGTCATTTATAAAACATGTTACGTGCGTCCCACCAGACACTGAAATAGATAGGAAACCTGCATTTGATCAGTCAATTCGCGCTTCCTTCAGCACAGCCCACCACTAGGTTTTGTCTAATATAAACTTCTCAAGCAGGCACTAATTACATAAGAAACATAACACGCTCCTCTCACGTAACACGAATGGGAAAGTTCAGCCTTCTGACTGAATGCTGAAAATAAAGTTCTGTCATTCACTTAACACTAATAAAATAAAATAAAAATAAATAATAATAAAAAACACCAGAAGACTAGTGAAGAGGAGAAGATTCATTTCCAAAAGGAGATTAAAAGAGCTAAATACTTCCAGCTTGACTTACAGATAACTGAGGGTTGACTATATCCCATGCTGTAAACGTTTAAGAGGATGAGAAATTATTGACGCTACAAGGAAGGAGTACTGGAAGTAAAAGGATCAAATTAAATACAGGAAAGTTAAAGATAACTATCTGTCAAGTAATTGTCATAATGGAAATGTGACAGGCAAAAAAAACACAACGCGATAGTCAATAGCCCCTCATGATATTTAGAATTAAAATGGCTAAGATGTCAGAAACTAATCTGAACTGAAAAATCTGGCATATATATAAATATATGTACCTAACATAATCATATTTACCTAACTATTAAATAGACATATAAAATGACTATTTTACTTGATAGAAAATTGTGTAGTTAGTATTTTTAATATTCTATTTTTATGAACTAAGCATGCAGGTTTGTAACTTCCATTTTATGTGGTAATGCATATGTTTTTTTCTCTACTTTTAAGGCTAGTAAGGTACTTAATATATTTGAAAGTATTTTCCCTACATGTTTTTGTTTTTGTTTTTTTTTTTTTTCCCTTTACCTGCTCTTCCTCATTTTACGACTGTTAAGTCCAAGGCTGTTAGTTTTGATTTCCTCCCCCAGCTATTTTAGTCTTTTTACCAGTTCTGGTCTTCCAACTCTGTTTCTTTGAAACCAGTAATGATTACTTCTATCTGCACAAGGCACTCACTGCACAAACCCTGAGAGAGACAGAAAGAAGAGGCCATATACTTCAGTGATGGGAAACATCTCAAAGTAATCTAACCAGGATAACAAAGCTCATGATGTAGACACAGAAAGCTAACTGAAGAGTTTTTATAAATTTAATCTGTTCAAAGTAGCTTGCTATGAAAAAAATACGCTTTTTTATTATTATTTATTTTTTATTATTTGTATATTTAGCTGTAGGAGCAGAAGATTTCCTTGTATAACTCAGACAAAAATTGATACCTGGTCCAGAATAAACGACAGAAAAAGCTCAGTAGATGAAATAGAAGCTACAAGAATGGTAATAACTCACCACAGAGGAGATCTGTGAATAGAATCCTAAAAGATAGCTGAAGTTTTTCTACACTACTTCCCAAAGCACCATAAAATATTATGTTCCTAATGTTAACATTCTAAAATAATAAATGCTAAAATACTCTGGCAAACTAATATCACACTCATCTGAGAGGTGTACTTGTGTCTACTCTGTAGTATGGCCACCAGTCTTTCCATGAATGGTGTAGACAGCAAACCAGGTCTTGAGAACACTTTCACTATACCCTAACATGCTGTACAGCTGTATCAGGGATGTCTCAGTATCCCCAACAGCAAACTGAAGATAAAACAAATGAAGACACCACTGACATACGGGGCGTTGGCATGAAGACTAATTTGTTAATGTTTTCTCAACACTTTGAAAGCATCATCTGGCTAATAAATAAGTACTCACATAAGTGAGTACTTAGGTTTTTCCTGCAAGAATCATACATCAGGGTATAGTGCAGAACCACAAAAACTCCGCTGTGGAAGTATTATGTATCTCATAAAAATCTAGGCATCTCAGAAGCAATAAACCAGAATTAATTTATTTATTTCAAAATAGATGAACAGGAGGGGAAATATAGTCAGAATGGACAAAAAATGACATTTGCAGATGGATGCAAACTGTGAAATACAGTGAGGGAATGAACTGCAATAAAACAAGGTTTTATAAGAAGCTATAAAATTGGTTCTGATGATTCCCACAGGTATATTGATGCAGACCTTTTGAAGCACCTGTTGTTATCCCAGAATCCTCAAAGCCAAAGTTGATATCATTCCTTATAAGCTCATTCTCATCCTGGACGTGTTTGATTATGACTGTGTTTAATCCTGATCAAGAAATAGTAACAAGCCACATGCTTATTTATAGCCTCGGAAAAAGCAGAGTTGGCAATATGCATGCCTATGTGAAAAGAGTTTCACTGCGAGAAGAATGAATCCAAATGGAGGAAATATTGCTAATAGGTAGACTGTAGGATTGTGACTTCTTTCTGCTGACATACCAGAAAAACAATTAAGAAATCCCATTTATTGTACAGGCGGAAGATAGATCCAGCTTACTGCATCCAAGGAGAAAAGCATTTCTAAAGATAGTATTAAGGTGCACTAAACCCTAAGGGGAGTGTTAAAATGAGTTAAGAATCCAAAGTCACGGGAAGTTCTTGGAAAGGAAAGGTCTGAATGACAAGCTGGGGACAGCTTGGATACGTACGTCCTAGCTGAAGATCCCCTTTGGTGAAAGCTAAACCCAGGACAAGCGTTTCACTTATGGATCTCAGCCACAAAGCTATGACACCATCTGTCAGCTGGATAGCTGGAGGAGGCAGAGAAAAGCTCAGAGCTGATCTAAAGCATAGCTAGATAAAAGCATGTTCTTAATATATTGCTTCCTGCCTGCCTCTAAATATAGGAACTGTGTTGTTAATCTATGGACTTCCATATGCAGTTTCTTCCTTCATTTTTACTCTCTCTTCATGTTGCCTTAAGGATGGTTTCAATGTATTTGCTAAACACTAAGGTGGTTCCCAGGTACGGGCACGATATGATGGTCCTCGAGTCCGTCTTCGTGCTCTATTGCACGGTGCCTGGAGCGACTTGCAGCTCTTACAGGCAGCTACGACACCATGGGCATATCTCTACGAAGCTTCACAAAGCAGTTTTGGAGCTGGTAATAGGTGTCGATGTGGAAGAGAGGTCTCTCTGTGATTAAATTCAGTGGAAGCTCATTAGCATTCTGCCAGGCAATTGAGATGGTGCCTGCACACTGAGGGATCACAGCAAATTTGAACCAATTGAGAATTAGTGAAATTGCAGAGGGTATAACTCATTATTTACAACCGGACTGCTCTGGCACTTTTGTATAATGAACTATTGTACTAATAATGAGCGGACTTATTCTTTCAGACAAAAGATGCACCTTTTGTCATATGCCTGACCATCTTTCAGTTTTGCAGTCTTAAACTGACACACTTTTGCTCTTTGTTCAGGTTCACCCTGGAGAAACCTCAAAACTTCCAGTTACTTCTGATGTGTGGCCGTTCTTTAAGCATTCCAGTCCCTCAATAAAAAGAAACCTAAATTACACTGCAGCAGGATATTAAAGCTCTCTAGCGTTCTGCCCTCAAATCTCGGAGTTCTCTGTTTCCTAAGGGTGGCAGCTCTGGCCTCATTTAGATCCTTGCAGCTTTGACAGCTTGGCACACGTACATGAAATGTCTTAGCCATGTAAGTGGAATAAAACTATCTGTAAAAATCCGTCAAGGCTACGCTCACAGGAGATTTGCACTATGGCAGAGAAGTACTTGAAGTGGAATATGCATGGTGGTGAAATCCTGAGATTTACATTTAAAATATCAGAATCGTGAATATGCACAAGTGCAGTGGTTAAGCTTAGGGCTTACAATCAAAACACTGGAGTCAGCTACACTCTGTCAGTTATGAACAGGGAACTGTTAACAAACGGCTGTTAGAATTTAAAACCTTTAATAAAGTCTAAATAATAAAATAGGTTTCCTCTTTAAAGGTGTTCAATACGATTACAACATAGGAATGAACTTCACTTACAGTGACAAGTACTTATTTCTTCCAGCTGTAATAAAGTGGGGCACAATTTCATAAAGACTATTTCTTGAGCTAAGACGTGTAATTATTAAATGGTCCTATAAAATGGATGGAATCAATGCTGAATGCTAAATAATCCACATGCCAAGCAGACTGACACCTGTATTTCAAATGGGAACATACACGATTGCACTTACAGCATGCCTCAGACTAAATGAAAGTGTCCCCTGAGGTGTGGAAATCAAACTGAAACCAGAAGTCAGGCTAGAGGTTATAGAAAAGTGACAATACTCTACTCAGTCGTAATTTGTAATCAACAACATGAGAAGGTAAAGAACACAAGGAGGGGAGTGCTTCACTGAAGTATATTAAGAGAAAATTAATGGGAAGAGATTTGAGAAAAAAAAAAAAAAAAAAGGGAAAATAGGACAAGTTTGTGAGGGGAAGAAAAGAGAAACCTTCCCTCAGATTGATATAAAATTATTTTTTGACAAATATAATGTGTTGAAAGACATAGTCCTGATTTGGAGATAGTTACTGTTACACTTATTTCTTGAAAAATATTAACTCTTATTATTCCTAAGACCTTACATTTAAGGACAGAGCAGCTACACACAAATTAGAGGTGCAGTGTGAATTACACTTTGCAGACAAATAACGAGTGTAAATGAACTATATACTGAAATGTATGATTGCATTACAAAAGTGTCTCTTAGGCTTTCTTCTTAAAAATATGTTTTTGTTAACCTCACTACACAGACTCAAGCACAAAACCAGATTTGCCACTATGACTTCTGTGTTTTGTAACGGCACACAGCTTACATGTTATATTAGTATATTGTTGGCTATTTTACAAGTTCTTTAAAACGTATCATATTATTCGTATTACACATATCACAGGGCTACAGAACTATCCAACACCCTAACTAGAACGCCAACCACTGAAAAAGATTGTTTAACTTCTCACATGATATCCACAAACACCCTAATTACCAGTGACTAATGATTTGAAGTATTTGCATTGTTGTTGATTCAAACACTTGAACAGAGCTGGATAGCGTTAACGCTATGCTTAGCATATACCTCCTGAAAAATTGCACCCCATTACAATGTCTCGAAGACCGGTGAGAAAAAAATAAGCCAACCGAAATTAGTAATTAAAAAACATCCACAACTCAATGAAATATTATGAAGTCACACCGATAGCATATACAATATACAATGGCTGATGATGGTTTCAGCTTGCTAAGAGGCAATGAAGAATAATTTGATGACTCACTCATGTTTCTGAGGATTCCTTGAGCTTTAAATGCCTCGAGCATTAACAGCTTCACAATGCTGTTAGTAAAGAGGCTTACAAAGTAATACCATGAATTTTCCTCAAATAAGGATAGTTTGTTTATGCTTTCCTTCTGTTCTTCAATAGTTTTATTTTTTTTTAAATAAGTAATATAGAACAGCTAATTATTTAAACATACACTGAGGATCAGCATCAATATATGAACATTATATACTGTATGAACCTAAAAATAAATTCTCCTGTTTGTTAGCACTGAAAGCAGTGACTAGAGCAGATGGCTAGTCTACAGTGTTAAATGAAAAAATGGAAGATAACACTCCATTTACTCTTAAATGATAGAACATGAAAATAATTTTTTTCATATCAGCACATTTTCCAATAGAGCCTCGCTGAGAAAGGAATTGCAAATGTATGTAATGCAATGCATTGAAAAGTAATCAGAGCATTCATTTAACAGCAAACACTGAATTCATTACCAGCTTGATAAGAGACTCGGTCCTGCAACACATGCTAACATAACTGTATCTTTAAAGATATAATCTGCAACTGTGTTTTTGTATCAGCATGAGAGAGGATTTTTAAGCACAGATCTACAGGGAGGGGAAAAACACTCATTAAAGCTCTTGCATGAATTAGTCTCACCAGAAGGCAAATTCTTGTAATTGTCGCAGGGAATTTAATAGGGCTGTGGTGTCTATGGAATGCTGTATGAAAGCTGCTAATAAAGATCGAGGAGCGAATTAATTCATGCATTTAGCCAACAGCCAGCAGTGCTGGTTTGATGAGTACTAAGAAGCTCTAATCCTTGCAGCTTCTTGGAAATAGCAGGGGCACCGTCACACCCCTCAGCATACCCCATGTTAGGGGATTTCCAGGTGCTAAAGGTATGCCTGGCACAGGCTGTGGGGAATTCCAGCATTTCAGAGAGAAGGCATCCAGCTGATGCAAGTAAAGCTGCCTATCAGAAAGGTCCACTGGGACCTACTGACACCTGAGGTAACTGATTACAAACGCTGATGGTTTATTTCCTCTTGAGCATACCTAATGGCTAAAAAAAGGAAGATGTTATCTTTGCTGTTTGTGTAGTCAAGATAAAATCAGACCTAAACTCATCAGGACGAACCCCATCGCAGAACTATGCAGTAGGTGGCAGTTAACAAGTTCTGTGGAGCCACAAACCTGTCTGGGTACAACAGAACAGTTCCTTATAGCCCAAGGAAAGAGCGCCTGAACAGCCTGGGGCAGAAGCACGATCCTGTATTTACACAAAGTCACGGTGGGAATGCCTGCAGGTTTTACATACATCAGTTAAGCTTGTGTTCAGCACGATCAGCGGCCCTGTTTGTGCAGAGGGCAGGATCGCCAGCATTACCTAGGAGGTGGGGACCGGGCTTGTCCAAGCCACAGGGAGAGAAGGCTGAGAGATGATGCAATTGCTGTCTTCAAGTAGATTGTTTCCCATTTCTCAAGAAAGTGCTATTTCCCTTCCAATTTTTTATCTTTAGCAGGGAACATAGAAATACAAAATACTTTTATATCCCATGCCACATCAAATCCTTTCCTATTGCTTTGATGCCAAGTCCAACCTCAGCACATGCAGAGTTGCACACAAGCCAGTTGTCATTAAACTGACCACATAAATTCAAGATAGGAACAGCAGAAGTACACTTCCTATACAAGTACGATAATCACTGTGAAGAAAACATATACTTTCAGCCTACACTACACACTTTGTCTTTCTGTACTAAGAAATGACTTTCAGAGACTGAGAGCAATACTGGAGAAAATATTTAGAAGCATTGTTGCTGTTTTGGCCTATACCATAAATGAATTTCTCTCCTCAGCTCTCCCCATCTCTGTGTTATCTTTCTTCCCCTGCATTTAATATATTTTCTTGTCCCCAGGGGACTGGAAGTATTAACTTTAAATACAGAGCAGATAGTTAAAGTCTGATATATTGACATTAATTACTGGCCATGCAGTGTCACCTAATTAACAGTTTGAATTTTAGAAGTTTCAGTGCTTGGTTAAAAATAAGCATTCAGAGAACTGTAACTAGGATACAGTACAATTTACATGTGTTTGAAATTTAAGTCTTGACAGTTAACAAACCTAAAGTCAAAGAAAAAAAGCACACCAAACTTGACCCGACTGTATGAATGTCAAGAAGATGGAATGTAATACATCAGCTTATTAATCCCATAAAATAGTCCTTTTATAAATAATATGCCTAGTATACAACTCCTGATTTTCCTGGAAAATGGAAAGAGTTTGTTTCTGCTTCAATGTCTAGACACATGCTGATTAAGTGAGGATTCCGATTAAATAATCTCTGACTTCTGTCAACATATGGCCTGGATAGCACCATGTTATAGCATGTCCCTCTCCACCTAAGAGAAAACTGTTTTTCCTCTGAACTTCATTAGGCACGGCTGGCACAGCACCGGGATCTTAGAAGATGCTTTGTCAGCGAGCAGTGGTACAGGCACATGAGATTCTGGCCTCGAGGAGGCAGCAGTGGGATGAGCACCAAACACTCAGCCAACAGTATGTTCTTGAAGGAAAAACCTTAGACGTGAACCCAGTTGTGTGTTTTCTCCCTTATGTGACACACTTGTTGAAGTCAGTAACAAACTTCTCACTGAATTCAGTGTAGGTGTGATTGGTCCTTAATTGTTACAGGTATTGTAGTTCTCTTGCACTCTGGAACCAACTCAAGGTCCCTCCTAGGGAGGAGGGAATGCCAAGTGGGTCAGGTGTTTTAATAAACTATCATTAGTCCCTGTAACAAGTTTATATGTATTAATTTAGAGATAAAACGGGCATAGTGAACAGGAGAAATGTTTAAGGTGTTAGGAATTTAGTTAGCATACGTCTGCTGGAAAGCTGCCATGATGCTCTGATAGGACACCAGCACAGAACAAGCCATCCGCTGAGTTTTACGGCACTAAAACGGGTTCCATCACTCTGTGTCAGACACCTGTGCTGGCATTGGAGTCTCTGCAGTTATGATGCCCGTGTTTTCAGACTAGTGGCCTGTCCTCCCAACTAGCTCTTGTCCATATCCTCATTCTACAAGTTATCATCTTCACAGTCTGTAGTTTCCCAACAGATATGCTCTTTAGTTAAATAATAAAGCACAAAAGTGTTAAAAATTGCCCCCAAGCATATTGCAAAAGGCTTCTTACTCTGGCTCACCTTTTGTTTAGTGTGTTTTGCTAGCCTAGACGGTCTGCTACTTGACACTTCAGCAGCAATTCCTCTCAGTTTGATGGCAAATAGTCAAACCAGAGCACATGAAATATTGCCATTTTTTTTGGTTTTGTCTCTAGAACAGCTGCTACAGATAAATTCTTCCCTCCTCTTCCCCTGTCAAACAGAACAAAAAAATCATAAATTTCCCATATATATTTATATCAAATGACAAAAGAGAATGTATTGTTTCTGAAGCATCACTTCTGGGGGAAAAAAAAAAAAAAGACAAATTCACATAAATCTAACAATTGGGCCTTTGTATTCAGGAGAATTTCACAGCTACACAATCAGACTTGGCTAAATCATACCTCTTCTCTGAACCTGCAACTATCATTTTCTACGATAGCTTCCAGTTCAGTTTCCCATCCCTCAGTTTGTCTTTCAGTTTATCTCTCTATGGTGTTGCTCATCTTTAAATAAAGCTAAGAGTCTTACAGTCACCTCCTAGTGAACTGAACAGAGACTAATACTCCAATTCCCACAATTGAAAGTTTTGTCTGTAATTTAAGATTAGGTTCCATTTTTGTACTGAATTTTGCTGATATTCAGAGAAATGCATTTGTAGGTACATTAGGCAAAAGTGAATATACATACATGTTTATTGCAGCAGATGGCTACACAGACTGCTGCAATCATTCCACCTTCTCATCAGTTTTGTCTTCTGTTCTCTCTGTGCTACATTTTTAAGTAAGCCACAATCCCACAGTAAGTTCTTGTTAAGTGTTGTTTTAACTCTGCAGAGTTCCTGCAGGTTTGGTTCTCAGTTAAATAGATTGACAAGTTAATTAAGATGTGCCAAGGCTTTGATTTTTTTTTTTTTAATCCTCTTCTCCTAACAGACATCTGCCTACAAAATTACTGATATACATCCCTTAATTATTGCAGAATCAAAATGTGCAAGTCAAATGAGGGATGTGTGTTTGTGCCTCTTTGTTTAAGGCTCTGCCAGCACTTCCATTACCAGCCCCACTGTCAGGAGTTCACAAATTCATTGTTTAGAAAATATCCTGCCTGAAACTTTGCACATGAAACATGAGCACAGCTGTTCTTTGCCCTAATGAAAAGCAGTTTACTAAGCCTAGGTTGATTGTTTATAGACTAACTGATGAAAACTGTCATTTCTGTGTTAGCATAGTTCAGAATTCCTCATAATTTTCCTCACCTATAGGAGGACATACACAGCATATGCAGGACATGTACAGTTGAAGAAACTATTTGCTTATATCAGGAATAGTGCAGCCGGCAGGACCAGGGAGGTGATCGTTCCCCTGTACTCTGCTCTAGTGAGGCCGTACCTCAAGTGCTGTGTTCGGCTTTGGGCCCCTCACTACAGGAAGGACATCAAGGCCCTGGAATGTGTCCAGAGAAGGGCTACGAAGCTGGTGAAGGGCCTGGAACACAAGTCCTGTGAGGAGTGGCTGAGGGAACTGGGGGTGTTTAGTCTGGAGGAGGCTCGGGGAGACTTTATGGCTCTCTGCAACTACCTGAAAAGAAGCTGTGGGGAGCTGGGGGTCAGCCTCTTCTCACAGTGATAGGACTAGAGGGAATGGCCTCAAGTTGCACCAGGGGAGGTTTAGGTTGGAAATTAGGAGACATTTCTCCTCAGAAAGCGCAGTCAAGCATTGGAAGAGGTTGCCCAGGGAGGTGGTGGCGTCACCGCCCCTGGGGGGGTTCAAGGAAAGGTTGGACATGGTGCTTAGGGACATGGCTTAGTGGGTGACATTGGTGGTAGGGGCATAGTTGGACCAGATGATCTTGGAGGTCTTTTCCAACCCTAATGATTCTGTGATTCTACAGTTCTATGAAAGCGCGCTACGCTGTATGATATTACATGATCTTCAGCATGGAGCAGCACCTGTGTAAGGATGTGAAGCAGCAGAGGCTAAACCAGAGCTTACTCCAGTGTATTTGGGGTTAAAATCACCAAACAGCCTTTTAACACGCTCTGAAGAGGCCAGAGGGGCCACCCCCGAGGCAAAGGCAGGGAGCCCCAGCACCACTCCCGCGGCAGCCATCCCCTCACAGCTACCCGCGGGCCGGGCAGCGGCGTGCGGCCTCCTCGGGCCCCACACGAGGCTGAAGGGACGAGATCGTGAGGGGAAAGAACCGCGAGGGGACCACGGGGGGAGGAGAGCGGGCGGCTGAGGGGGAGTCTCCCCCGAGGCACTCCCCGCTCGCCTCAGCCGAGGCCGCGCCGCCACCGGCGCCCCCCCGCGCCGCTCCCCGCCGCTTGAGCGGCAGCGCGGGCGGCCATTAGGGGCGGCGGCGCTCCGCCACGGCCCGCCCTTCGGCGGCGCAAGCCGGGGGCCGGCGCTGAGCACGCGTGGCTGCCTGTGGGGCCGGGGCCCGGCGCATGGAGGCGATGCCGTGCCGCAACCAGCGCCTCGGCCCCGCGCCCGGCCCGCAGGACGAGCAGCAGCCGCCGGTAGTGTTGGCGGCGGCGGGCGGCGGCTGCTCGCGGTTGATCCGCTTCGCGGAGCCCGATGAGGGCGGCGAGAGCAGCCCCAGCCCGGATAGCAGCAGCAGCAGCGGTAATAATAACGGGGGGGTGCTGGTGGAAGTGCGCAGCCCCGCGGCGGAGATCGGGGCGCAGCTGAAGCTGCTGCCGATGAACGACCAGATCCGGGAGCTGCAGACCATCATCAGGGACAAGTGAGCGCCGGGAGGCCGCGCGCCGGGGCCTGACGAGAAACCGGCGGGGAGGGAGCGGCGGGAGGCTCCGGCCGCGCTGAGGCGCTGGGGGGCGCTGAGAGGAACGGGGAGGGCTGAGGGGGGCACCGAGGGGCTGAGGGGACGGAGAGGGGTGGTGGTGGGCTGAGGGAGGCGGCCTCGGGTGGTGGTGGGGGAGCGGGACCTGAGGGAAGCCCCCCCTCACCGGCAGCCCCTGACAGAAGCACCGTAAAATCGGAGAGTGGCCCGGGTTGGAAGGTTTACCTCACAAACCATCTAGTTGTAGCCGTGGAGAGCGCCCAGATTGGATCCGGGAGTGACAGAGCGCCGAGGAGGGTTTTGCTGAGGGGCCCTTACCTCAGGACGCTGCCCTTTCTGAGGGCGTTGCTCCCCGCGCTTGTCGCTTTCTGTCACCAAAAGTCCGCGCTGCCACCACGCCTGGTGGGACACGGAGGTGCCATCCCGCTTCTGCAGCTCTTAGGGGCCAAAATCTGCGTGAGGTCGGGCCCTGCTGCTGAGCACCCCCGGCACGAGGTGCTTAAGGCACGGGGAAACAGCAGGGCTCGCATCGCACCTCACGCAGGAGCTCGCCTCCCACCCGTCCTCTTGCTGTGCTATTGTTCCGCACGTGGAAGACGATACTACGGCGTGTTAAATTTAGTGTGCTACGTAGCACAAACGTATGTAGAGGGCATCCATTAAAAGCACAACTTGCCTCCTCTGATGCGAGAAGCCCCGGCAGATGCAGAGGTAGGGAATACCACTAACGTATTTTTATGTAGAACTAATCATCAAAGACAATAGCTACGTTAATTGTACTGGCTTAGACGTGCCTTGTTACCTTAAATTAGGAATTTTTGACTCTTCAAAGCGTTGTGGAAAAAGCTGATCTCATTGCAGGCAGGAGCACACGGAGCTAGTGCTGGCTTGCTGCAAGGAGGGCAGTTGTGGCAAGACCACACAAAAGACCTCTGCAGGTAAGAATGTCTTCTGGCAGCCTTCCTGCAGAGCAGAAAGGGAAGTTTTACGTGGGCCAAGCAGAGACAGCGAGGCAATCCAAACTCTGCTTGTTGTATGGCCTACAGGAGGGTTTAAAGTTAGTGGGAAGGGAATAACATTTAGCTTTGGTACCTAGGTGAATACTAGCAATGTAGTTACTGTACCCACCTAGGTATCTTTATTATTGTTGCAAGTAAATTTTTAACTCTTTCAAATGTATCGAACAAGTCTCTGGGTGTATTGAATTTAACCAGAAAACAGCAGCTGATATTTTAACTCTGAGGAGATTTTTTTTTTTTTTTCTTTTTAGAGTTGCGTCAGGCCATTGCACAAGACTCCAGTAAGGCGAGGTGTAGAGGGAGCCTTGGAAATAATGAACCGCTCCTAGCAGCTGCAGCGCTAGCGCACCGCGCTTTACTCTGAACGTGGCACAGCCCTAGCAGTGGGGATGTAGCCGTCGCTTCCAAAGCTCCCTTCCTGCCCAGGGAGGCAAGCTGGACAGCAGACTGCTCAGAAAGGCTTTGTGTGTAACAACAGCAAGGAAACGCTGTTTTTATACTCTGGCTCAGAGAGGCAGCAGCATTTCAGTGAAGAAAAGCCCTCAGATGGGCCTACTTTAATGCCCATTGGCCAGAAATTTGGTAAAATGTGTGCTCAGCTGCACAGGTGTGAGTATTTCTTATACAGGGGTTAATGCTCATGAACACAGATGTTCCAGGTACAGCAATCATGGAAAGGGCAGAAACTACAAAGCAAGCTGCTGGGAGAAACACCAAAAGAAGGAGAAAACAGTCAGTGTGGGGCTATTCCTGTGCAGTGAGGAAGGGATAGACGTTCTTGGTACGGTGCAGGCTCGAATCAGGCACATTTACATCAGCCTCAGGCTGGACAGGCTGGATGCAGAAGACCTTAGGGACTCTGTGCTGCCCATAGAATGAGCTGCACAGACAAGTGGGAAGGAGTTCAGGATTCAGAGGAATGCAACGCAGCCTTTCAGTTGGAATTACTGTCCAGTGAAAACCAACACAAAAACCACCTTCATGTTGCTGGTCTCACATCCTGTGGCAGGTTCAGAGATGGCTAACTGAATCCGTGGTGAGCATTTCGTAGGCTAAAATTACAGTTTATATACTTAGCTTCATTTTTGGTAGCTGTCACTACAGTGAATGAGGTCTGCGAGCCAGAATTAGGGAGGCAGATAGGTGGCCTCGGCTTGTGCGTGTGGAGGTGCATGTTTTCCCCCTGCTCGCTCAGTTCTGGAGCCTCGGCTGTGCCAAACGGGTGGACAGGTGCCTGCTAACACTGTGGGGTGTGAATTCAGAGCCCTCTCTTAAACTGATGAGTTTAAGTACAGGGTGCCCGGGAGCAAACAGTCGGAGCCTCTTCTGAGAAGGGTGTGACCTCGCAGTGCTGTCTGGCCTGCGCAGGTTGGAACCAGCGATCTGGAAGCTGAAATGAACAGCGGCAATCTGCAGCCCAGAGCGCTGGTTTCTGCAGGAGGAAACTCCTTAGCTCAGATGGGCAGAGCCATTCGAACTCCCGCTTTAACAACAGACGTGATTTAAATGTAGGTATTTAAGGGCTGTTGTGTCTTTTAGGTGAGATCATTGTGCTGTGTTCCACTGCGGCTTCTTATTCCCCAGGGAGTGGAGCGAACAAGGCAGCGGTGAGGACAGCAGAGCAGCAGGACGCGCGGTCCTTGCTGCTATACAGAGCGCGATGATTCAACAGCGTGCCACTCGGCCGTGATGAGCAGAGATGGCTTTGCTGCAGGCAGGCAGGTTGGGATCCCTTTCACACACCACCCCCCACGCAGGCACTGAAATACTGGGTACTTACAGCTCTGGTTCTCCCTCCGAGAGGATGTGTTCCCGTTCCCAGCTGCATCGCTGCCCATTAATGGCACCCGGTTCCAGTGCCTACGCTTCTTAGAAAGGTCTTTGATGAATTCTGTCTGGGGAGGCAGCTTTTTTCCAGCCTTGCCTTCGCAGCACCCTGGTGAACGGGAGAAACAGGAATTAGCCAAGTGTGTCAGCCCATGACCTGTGACAGGCCTGGCAGGGGTTGTAACCAGTACCAGTTACTTTTTTAAGAAGTTTGCAGTCTGCTGTAGACCATTACTTTGTATCCTCCTATCTGATCTTTAAGGTGAGCAGTTGCAGTGTTTTCACGTGAACCTTTTTTCTGGCCCCTAGAGATGAATTTTCTCGTGGTGTGGGGCTTGAAATCTGGTCACAGCTTTCCAGCGGAAGGTGTGCATGAGGTCTGGCATTTTCAGTATTATTATTATTTGTCTCTAACTTTTATGCTTGGCACCATCCCCTTAAAAACCAGACAGAACTGACCAAGGGCATCCTGTGAACAGTGTATAAAAGCATCAGCCTCCCTGTGCGAGGATAGAGTAGCTCATTTAAAGCCTCATAATCTATATTAATAGCCCATAATATTCACTCTAAACCTTTATTGCTTTGCAATCAAACCGAGTCGTGACATGGTCAGGTTTGTCTTACCCCCCTTTCATGAAATACGGGTAAGTTTTCCGACCTGCCACACCCTGGTCTGGAAAAACCTAAGGATACACCACCCACCCACTGCTACTTGCTGTTAGTTTTTTTATATTTGCACACACCACAGCTGGGAATATGAATCCCTTTAGAAAATCTTAACAACATCACTTTGTGTGATTGCAAGCTTGTTCCTTGGTTATTTGATGGGGCTTTCTTCAGGTCTGGTTTTCTGGTTAACATGGAAGTAGCAGAACACTGAGATTACCCTGTCGTTGCTAGAAAGAGCAAAAACCAAACAGCACTTTGAATAACAAATACTGCGGTGTTAGCACAAGGGAAGAAATCAGATTAGGCTGCCAGTCTTTTCAAACCTCCTTTTCTTCACGTGGCAGGGTTACGAGTAGTACAGGGAGTAGGCAGACAAACATCCTGACTTCCACTCCTGTAAATAGAAGGCGTTGCAGAACCCTGGGGATTAAGTGCAAAACTAGCTGGGGTATTTCAAGCGACATCCAGAGTATCACAGCTTGGAGACGAGGGAGGGGTACGCCTAGTGTGGTTAACAGAAAGCCTCACTAAAAGTGACCTGCCTGTGACGGCGACTCCTTGTCAGAGGGTTTTTAAGGCTAACACACTGGCAATGTCGTCTCCTTAGCTGGAAGTTTGTCCTCCTTCTGTGTGGTGAGAGTTGGGCTTGACACAGGAAGCCAGGTGTTCCGACCTGGCTTTACAACTGCAGCTGTCAGCGTGGCATGTTTGCGCAGCGAGGAGCAGGAAGAGGTGAGCCGACCCTTCCTGTCTGCTGGACGGGCCACCAGCCAGCAGCCGTGGTAGCAAAAATTCCACCTAAGCCAGTAAGCCAGGAGAGAGGTGTTTTTGTGGTGCTGCTCGCCTGTCCCCGCTGGTTTTAGGCTCAGGCTCACTAGGCTCATCACGCTGTGAACGAGCTTCAGATAAGATAGGATATCCTACGTGTCAGGTGCCTTGGGTCAGTCTCAACCCTTGGGATCGGCTTCCTCACAGTCCTGTGCTTCGATTGACTTAAGAACAGGCAGAGCAAAGCTCACCTGCTTACAGCTGCAGAGAACCTACCAGGCTGGCACAGGTCAGAGCTGCCGAGGTGTTCTGGAAGCGAGCTGGCACGGTGGTACAATGGAAAGCCTACAGAACATCCCGCTCATGTTTTTGTGCTTCAATCGCTACGCTTGCCGTGCTGCAACATGGCCAGCGGTAAGAGGCAAAGCCCCGCGTGAGCTCACCGCACCTCAAGCTCCTCCACCCGGTACGAAACACACTCAGCAGGATCTCTGGGGGATAAAGTTGGAATGTGGCAGGAGACCCTTCTCCAAACTGCCTCTGGAAAATATTGTCCTTCGAGTAAAATTGTATTTAAGCAATGTTCTTAATTATTCCCCAGTCTAAAATAGAAACTGTTACCTTTTCCAGGACAGCCAGTAGAGGAGACTTCGTATTTTCTGCTGATCGTCTGGTAGGTGAAGAATTTCTTCTTCCTGGTCTTGTGCTGTGTAATTCTTTTATAAAATGGTCTTGTGAGCTAGAATAATGTTAGTGCGAGGGCAACTTTTCTAAACAAAGGAAATTGCTGTTTGACAGCAACTTTCTGTACAGGGATTCTGTTCTTTGTTACAGCGTTCTCATCTCAAAGGGTTCCAGAAACTAAGTTATTATCAAATACATCAGGACAGTGAGAAGTAGCAACATGAGAATGCCATTTAGAAACAGATGCACAGAGGCTGTAGATAACTTAGCGTTAGTTTGAACCAGTACTTTTGATCTTGTCAACGATTTCTTACAGTCTAGATGTCAACGACTGATTGCATGCAGAGCACCTCCTGACACTTGTGTGGTAGATCAGCAGCTCTGGGTGCACCCCCCTGGGAACGGGCTTTTAACCATGTGGTAGCTGCTAGCAGGGACAAAGCAATTTGAAACTTTCACACGTTCTGGTAAGTCAGGACAAAGGCTGGTGGGAATGCAGCAGTTATCTCACGTCAGTTAAATGCCTAAGGAAGCCCACAACGCTCGCTACCACACACCTACTGCATACGCCCTTGTATTCAAGAGGGTGTTTCCTATTTGTGACTGCGGATTCGTTACTGAGGAAAGCCTTTCCTTCTCCCTCTAACAAAGACCAGTCCCGAGAGCATTCCGTCAGGGCACTATTTGCTAAAGCAGCCAGGTTTCCTGTGATGAGCCCAGTCTTAATCCGTGCCTGATGCAGGTTTGCTCAGGGCTTACGTACGACCCTGACCTGACGCATGACTGCAGTGCTTTTTATCTCTGCAGCTTGTTCCACTTTCCCCCCCCGCTTTCCCCTTCTCGAGAACGTTTCTGCCTCTTCCATTCTCTAGGATCAGTGAAAGCCTGAGCCAACAAAACTCATCAGTGTAACTACTGGGTCACGTTACCGACCGCAGCGTCCCTCTTTGCCTTCAGAAGGGGCAGGCAGAAAGCCACAGTCCCACCTTCTTTCCGTGCCAGCAGTTCTCAGCAGACCTGACGCCCTTCACAGCATTGGCCAAGTGGGAACAGCACGGGAAGCATCCACAGCCTGTGCTGAACCAGCTCAACTGTGGGGCATTCTCCCACCCCTTTTTTTTTGGTGGGTTCAGCTTTTCACATGCTTAAACGTGTAGGCGAGATTCAGACAGCCAACGTCAGCACCCCGCATACTTACAGGGCGCAGGTCTGCAGTGCAGAGTCAGGCCCCTTCCCCAGTGCTCTCTGCTTCATATTCTTGTTGCACCTTGTAGCAGCTTCCCGTCTTCTCAGGAGCATTCCTTCCCATCAGCTTCTTCGGACTAAAGCGAAGCAATGAAGACTCCTGTTCTGTACTTTAAAAATGAGATAAATAACGGCTATCCTGTTGCAGACAGGAGAACCCTTATGGGTCCCAGCCACGATTTATCACCATTAATTAGCGTGACGGGCCTCTCGCACCTACCTTCTCACTCTGGAGGTGCTCTGCTGGTCTGTTCTTCATTCTGTAAGAGGAATATTACAAAAAAACAGTGTGTGACTGTCCCATTTTCTGTTACTGCAATTTCACATGGGACGTGGGCTCCAGTAGATGTACAACCATTGAGACTTGCTGTGTGTTTTTCGTCTGACTAGCAGACAGCCGATTAACGACAAGATGCAGTCTGGAAACAAACGCATGGAGTTGTAGAGCAACAAAATCTCGTTGCAGAGAGAAAGTGAGAACGGAGTTAAGCTTGCTACTGGTTTGGCAGTTACTAGTGGCAAGTATCTTGTCACAACAGGGAGAGGGTTCAAGGAGGGGCTTGATGGAGTGGTAGTGGTGCAGTTTTTCCATCTGGCAGTTTGTTTCTCACAGAAGGGGATGACAAAAGAAATGGTCAAAGCTATCTGTGGAAGAAGGGAGCTAAGAGGTGGTAAAGGTTAGCAGAAAGTTCCTGAAAGGACTGCTGGTGGTGTGGTCCTGCAGCTGCAAGATGGGGGGGCTGAAATCATGAGTAAGACGACAAACCACCTCCTGTCTGGGAAGAAGAGGCAGGTGTGGGAAGTAAGCCTCTAGCACAAGAAAGGATCGATCGTTACGACTCGTGGTAGTAGATACCTGAACAGATAGACCAGAAGGTGCCAGGGAGAGCAAGCTGAGAACCAGCAGCAGAGAACTCTGCAAAAGGCTCACGGTGAGCCTTCAGTCAAGCTGCACGCCGCCGGGTGGGCACTACAGCTCGCTGTGGGCCCAGAGCCCGGGTGAGGGACAGGAAGAGGGGACATCTCCCAGAGAGATGCCAGGCATCGTGCGCCTCGAGTTCAGGCAAGGACCAAGCACAGTGGCCTTGCAGCCTGGACTCAGGCAGGGGTTTGTCATCTACGCAGCACTGCCCTGCAGCCGACAAGGGGGGTGAGGTCATGTTGGTCACTCCGGAATTTAGAAAAGTTGGCAGGGACTTTCAAAGATCATCTAGTCCAAGTGATCCTTTAAAAATTCATTTCTAACTTATTTACATCCTAGTTTATTGGCATCTCGTTGCTTCACCTCTTTCCCAGCTGCAGGCAGGCACAAGAGCTTTGACGTGCAGCCGCTCAGGATTAGTTATCTGCTCAGGTGGCTCTAGACAGGCTCTCCCTTTTCAGGCTTTGTGTGCTCAGAGACACACCATCCCTACCAGCACCTCGGCTGCTTTCCCTAGTTAGTGATTGTAAACCTCTTGTAAACCAGCGTGCTGGCAGCTGCTTTCTCCAGGTGCCTATATCCCAGTCTCTCTGTTCATGGACCCCAAAGGACTGGTCCAACCTGATTTCTTCAGCGGTATTTGAGAGTGGTAAGGACCCTGATCCATGTCTTTAATTGGCTGAGAAGGGGCAGGTTCACCAGCATCTAAACAACCCCAAAACACTCACGTGGTGGTTAGCTACAGCTCCTTGGACTCGTATTAGCTGTGGCTTTTCCTAGCAGTTCTAACACACCTTGTGCTAATGAAGGTTCAAAGCAAACAGCATCTCCCTTGCTTCCTGCAGGGGCAGCCTTAAACATGTAACTGTAATAAATGAGCACACGGACTATGTAATCTTGCGTATCAGCACTGAATGCATAACCTGCCACTTCAGCAGAAGTCTGTGAGCCGTGACAGTTTAACTAGGCCTGCTAGAACTTAACATTGTTAGCTCCCTCCTCCTCCCAAAACCTCGTCAAAGAGGGACTTTTCGTTTACTAACTCCTAATGCAGTCCGTGTGCGTGCTGGGAACTGGGGCAGGATGGAAGAACAAAACCCTTCCAGCCGGCCCTGCTTCTGGAGCGTCTGGAGTGAGCTCAGTCCCAGGAGCAGCCACCTCGTTTCTGCCATCATGCAGTGACTTCTGCTTAATAGGCTTCATCTTTGGCTGGGCGGTAGCTTTCCTTGAGCAGTCCTGGCCTTCGAATCTTTGGCTCACCGGCAGAGAGAATTTTGTATATCTGCAATACCCAGAGCATCTTTCCCGGGCAGTCGTTCTGGGCTGAGATGAATGCATTTCGTACCTTCGCCTGGGCTACGGCACAGGTTTCCTGCCCTCTGGAGGGACGTGTGCCACGCCAGCCACGTCTCCGGGAGCCACGTCCCCACTGCAGCTGGGCCATCTGCACCGTGAACACGCAGGGCTGAGCGGTGGGGAGTAACCAGAGCTGCCAGGTGCCAGAAGAAAGGGGTGATAAAGAGACTTGTAGATCCACTGACACGTCTCTGGGAGCTTGGTGTTATGTTTACAGCGCTGCAGCTCCTGTGGCTGCTCCGGGCAGCCCTGCTGCAGCTGCTGCTTGGAAATAGGGATGTTGAAACAGGCCTTAGGGGCTAGCTGATGGGGAACTGAAAGAAGGGGAATTTTCCTTTTTTCTCACTGCTGTTTTCTGTCAGCAACATGAAGTTAACATGCGTGGCTCACTTACTTGTTGAGAAACATTTCTCTCTGATGGCTTTATCTGCCAGACAGAAGTGAAGCCAGTTCTATGGAGGCATTATAGATGTTCCCCTGCCCCCATTTTGGTTTGAAATGCCTTCATTTGATGTGTGGACAAAACGTACGCATTGCCCTATACAAGGCCTTTAAAGTCTATCCCTAACTACCAGTAAAAGAGGGTGTTCGTGGCTGTTAGGTGTTCACCTAGGACTTGCAGAAACTCCTAACGTTTAGCATCTTATCTGGAGAGATAACGAACCCCTTTAAGCTGATTTCTCTGGTTCTGCAGATCAGACTTGTGGTTGAAGAGGGACTGAATCAACTGCCATACACGGAATGCACGGTGACCACTCCAACAGGTACGTGGGAAACTACTCCGTCAGGTAGGACTGGAAGTGAAGCTGAATTAATACAACAACGTGGAACTGTTACAAGAGGCTGGAACAACTTAACATTCCGGCTAGAGCACAGAGTTAAGGTCCCCTCAAAGTATTAAAAAAAAAAAAGCTAGAAGATGTGTAAAGACAGGACTGAGCAGAACAGTCACAGAGTTGTCACCTTACTGTGGTTTTAAATTGGTCTTGCAAAACTGTGATAAAAACTTTAGCAGTGTATGTGCAGGAGTACCTTACTTGCCCCTACCGCACCATCAAATTAAAACTGATGACATTTCACGTGCCCGTTACAGAAAGAAGTGCTCAGCACAAGCAGTTTTGTCTTGCCAGCACAAATCTGCCTCTGTTGCAACCGTGAGCGATGGTAAGCCGGAAATAAAAAGTGGCCGTGTTGATGTTAGAGGAAACCCACTGCCGTACTTTTGGTTTGCTCCTATTAACCTTAAAAGATACGTAAGGTTGCACGGGTGACTCAGAGGTAGCGTGGTTGCTGCTCAGTGCATCAGCCACGTCTGGGGAACCTCAAGCAAACCCAGGGCACCTGCAGTACCCCTGGAGGACAGGCACCAGCCGAGTCCTCCCCCCTTGAGGATTTTGCTGGCATTTTCTGCAGCCTGAGAGCAGCTCTGTACGTTCTCTCATTCACTCTATTCCTCTGCCCTTCACCGTAAATCATCTGCATGTCTTTACCCTGCTTTCAGTTACAGAAAAGATGGCCTGAAAACACTCGGTGCTGAAGCTAGCTAGAGTTTAGGAAGGCGCTCAGGAGCCGCGGTCCCTTACCTTTGCTCGCTTTTACCTAAAACAGCAGCTACTTCTTGAGGCCTGGCTTCACAGCAGTCCCAGGTCAGTGGGTGAGGGGTGGTTTGATGGCTGTCGCTGTCTGCGTTACCCAGTTTGCCCGGCAGGTCCCCTGCGAGTAACGCCCTCCCGCAGCCCTGCAGTTGTTTCTCAGTGAGCCACTCGCCTGCCTGTGGGGAACGAGCGCCTCGGGCCTGGCCCTCTGGGCACACGTCTGCTGTTCCTGCTAGCCCTGCCCAGAGCTGCAGCCCTCCCACCCTTACCTGTGCCCAAGGAGGGAGCTAAAATGGCCTCAGATGTGCTCATCCAACAGGAAGCGTGCCTTGAGAACGCAGACACCTACAAATTGTTTCTTTGTTATACTTAACTCTTTCCCTCCGAGCATTTGCAAGCTGCCATCAGCGCAGACGATTTGTACTCCTTCAGAAGCGGAACGGCCCTCGAGGCCAGCAACGAAATGCCCTGAGATGCCCTGTCGGCTCTCCTTTAACAGGAGCCTTTGGACTTTTTTCAGCCGGGCAGGAGAATATGCAAAGAATATAAAGACACTGCCACGTCTCCGCGGTGGTACTGCGCAAGTTCAGGTTAGATCTGAACTCCGAGGGGGCTTACCTTGCTTTGCTGCCTTTGAATTCATAACCTTGAACTCGCAGTACTGGCAATCTCTCTTTCATGCACATACCCTCGCCCACTTCTGTCCTTCAGTGATCAGGAACGCAGTTAGAGTAGCATCATATTTTGGTTACGCCTCTTCACCTGCAGCACGGGAGTGCATTTACTTGGTTACTTAGGGCACGTACCTTTATCTTTATTTTGGGTAACGTCCTTCATCTAAACAGTCACCTGCATGATTGAGTTATAAAGCTTGCAGACAGGATCACACCTGTGCTGCTCTTCTGATCTAACTGTTACAAGTTCTTTCATGGTTCTGGTCCTGCCCCCATGGTCTGTTTGAGGAGTGCAGGATGTGGCACGCAGGTGGGGTCACGCCACCTGCTAAGACACACGGAGCTCAGCACCGCTCTCTGGGTCTGCAGGGGAATCTCGTTTCCATTCACACCAGGGTCACTTAAAACAGGACGGGACAGAGGGGAGCGATCACTGCCACTCACCCTTGGTTTCTTTCTTTGTTTAGGATACAAGTACGAAGGAGTGAAATTTGAAAAGGGAAACTGCGGAGTCAGCATAATGAGAAGCGGTAGGCAGTTTTTGGTTGTTGAATGGGCATGAACCAAATGCTTTTGAAACCAGTAACCAGCTTCCTTCTGAAAACGTGCAACAAACTCCCCGACAGCAAAGGTTTCCCCCCAAACTGCTAGCTGACATTCCGTAATCAAGGATACCTAAGAAAGAAGGGCGAGTCATGTTTCTTCAACATTTCAGCAGACAAATAGCAGCAGCAGCAGCCTTCATCTGACCTCTTCTTTAACAACCATTAACTCTGAGAGGCCAGGCCAACTCTCCTTCCTCCTTGGCCACTAGTTCTTCCTCCTCAAAGATAGCTCTCCAAATAAACCACGCTCAGTGGTGCTAGAGGCAGTTCTCCTTTGTCCAAAACCATGTAAAGCTTTTTATGATATAAAATCCAGTGGCTCCGCAGGTTCCTGTGCTATGTTTTTTACCACGGTGTGGCTATGCAGCGCTCAAAGTTGTTTTTCAAACCACATATGAATTACGGCAATATTTGTTTTGATATTTCTACTTCTTTCCTTTGAAAACCTGCTTAGCACTAGAACATGGGAACACAAATACCTGCGAGCCAAATGACACAGAGTAGGCCTGTTTTTCTGTCTAAACAGAGATAACGAAAATAGCTTAAGGTCTTTTTAAAACTTGAAAGCAAGAAAAAAAAAGCTCATTTTGAGAACTATTCATCAATACAGTATTGGGACAGTCCATTTAGTTGTAACGTCTTGTTGTTGTGCCCTTTGTTATCACGTAATATTTCTTCTGCTCATTTTGAGGCGAAGCAATGGAGCAAGGTTTACGGGATTGCTGCAGATCGATCCGCATAGGAAAAATCCTGATACAGAGCGATGAGGAGACTCAAAGAGCAAAAGTATACTACGCGAAGTTTCCCCCAGACATTTACAGGAGAAAAGTTCTTCTTATGTACCCCATACTAAGTAAGCGTCTGTATTATTTACGGTGACTGTTCTGTATTTAAATTAAAGCTTCTGAATTTCAGAGGCTTTTGTTAGATTTTGGCTTGATTCAGGTGACGTAGCAGGGACTTGATCAGGCCGTGCCAGAATAGCCGTCAGTCAGCCCACATCAGCGGGAACGCAGAGCAGATCGCTTGGGTTTGGCTGCACTTGTGAGAGAGGTAGATGTGCTCAAGTCTGATGGCAAAATTAAAAAAAAATGAGCTTATATGAGAAAAGACTTCAAATAGTATTTTCACTATTAAAAGACTTTTTGGGGAATAATTCTAAAGTAAATTATTTTAAAGTTAAGTGCAATTAAAACCACAAAATACATCAATGTGGTAAGGACGTTGTCAGGATGAAGGAAATTTCCCAGCCTAAGATGTAATTCTGGTTCTGCACATGGAGCTCTTAATTGCTAACTTATTATTTTAGATGAGTTTTCTTGCCTCAGGGCTTTAATAAAATCCACTGACTTCAGTGTTTAAAACCTGGCAGAGTTGGCTATTTGGATGTAAAGATTAAATTCCTTCATCAAGCGACAAAAATTTTCAATAATTAATGCTTGCCGAGGTGACAATCGGCCAGTGGGACAGGACAGTATCGTCATTCAGCCCCACGCCAGGACTGGTGCAGGTAACCCCGGCTGGCTTAGGAAGAGTTCTTCAAGCAGGAAAACAAATCTCACTTTTTCCCCCTCTAGGTACTGGTAACACTGTAATTGAGGCTGTCAAAGTTCTTATAGAACACGGCGTGCAACCAAGTGTCATTATCCTGCTAAGCCTATTCTCCACGCCGCACGGTAAGTCGAGGGGCTGTGAGGGGGGCAGAGGCCTGGCACCTGGCCGCTCAGCGAGGAAGGCTTCCGGCAGTCCCACGCTCCAGGCAGCTGCCAAGAGCTCCTGTCTTGCAAATAAGGACACCAGCAGCTCTCTGCTCAGGAAGGATTTTTTTTTTTCCCTCTGAATTTTGAAACTGAGCGAACACTGGCACGTGTGGCATGGGCAGGGGAGAAGGCTAGCAGAATGAAAAGCGCCTGTTACCCCTAACGGCAGAACTGCAAGTGGTAAAGCATTCCTGTCAGCAGGAATAGGTAAAGAAAATGCTTCAGCGGCGCACAGAGCACTGTAAGTCTTGCTCCAAAGCACAGCAGCCCGTGCTGAGCTGGTCAGCCACCAACTAACCAGTTCTCCAGAAAGCGTGATGTAAAATAAGCTACAGAACTGGACTGTCTGTACGTTAAAGGTCTTTTTTAAAAGATCTTTAAAGATTTAAAAGATGACCCTAAAAAAGAGTATCTGCTTCTCTAGGAAAATGGATCTTGTGGGTTGTTTTAAAAATTGGCCATGGCAGAAATCACTATCAAAAAATCAACCATGCTGCAGAGAGTTATTCCTGGCAGTCTGTAACCAAAATAGTGATGGGATTAATTAGTGAATAGATTAGTTTGGGAAGTTAAATGTATGCTGAAGAAAAGAAACATCCCAGTAAGAAAACCCAGAAGAACAATCCACTGAATTCTGGAAGTTTTTCCTCACATGCAGGAGATAAGCCAGAAATGAGGCAGAAGAACAGAGGCAGACTCACCTACACAGTTCTGCTTACCTTGGTGTAACACGTGGTGCTGATTTCTTTGATTTCTCTTCTCTCTCTCCAAAGGTGCCAAATCGATCATCCAGGAATTCCCAGAGATCACAATTTTAACTACAGAAGTTCATCCTGTTGCGCCAACACACTTTGGACAGAAGTATTTTGGAACGGACTGACGCACTTGGAACAAAGCGATATGACTGTATGATAGCTCAAACGAGGTTTTTTCTACATTTTATTATTATTTGTAGCAGAGCTGGTTGAGGGCATGTTTAAAAAATCTTTTTGGCCAAAGGGGGAAATACTTGACCTAGATTACTTCTGGTTGGTTACTGCCTGAGCACCGAACCAAGTGCAGTAACAAAGCACTCTGAATCACTGCAAAGTCAAGCATCTTCACGTCGTACTCGTATAAACTGCTGCACTCTCTGCTTTAATTTATTTATTCTTCCATAGCCTGTTTTGTGGCTGCTTGCAAAAGCGAAATAAAACAACTAAATCATGAAGGTGTGTCCTTCATTTCTAGTGCTGACGTTGACACGGCTCCAGGTTAGGCCGCACAGCCACTCACTAATTCCAGTTTTCAGTCTTGGGATGGTGGCCAAGAACTAAAGATGTAACTCCCTGAATTTTGCTCTAAATAGATAATTTTCAAATAGTACAACATCTGCAGTTATCTTGGTCCGTGGTACTGAAGAAAGAATCTTGCTCTTGCAGCGTTATGTGCCCTAATGGGGCGGGAAGTGAGAAGGGGAGAAGTGCTGTCTACAGAAATTCTGCTCACGCTGTCGCTGAGTTTTGCTTCTTAAAACTTCCGTGGATGAATCAGTATCTGACCGTCGTACAGAAAAGGAAATGGCAAAAAGCTGGGCTCAACTTCTAGCTCTGTTCACAGAGCAACAGGGCTTAAAGTCAAAAGACAAACACCCTTCCAAAACAGCCAGTGCAGGGATTGTACGAATCAGACCAGGCCTAAATCTACAAATCTAATTTTGGAAAATTAACATACAGAGACAACATAGTCCATTACTACTTTTTAAATATTCTAAAAAGTGCGGGATTACGCAATGTCATCGCAGGCTTACATCTTTGTCAAAGGGCTGGAATGCAAGGCCTGGGCTGCTCCAGCCAATGCCAGGTAAGACAAGGGGCAGGATCTAATTAATCTATTTTTTGTTACAGATGAAGAACCTTCCTCACTCTAGACAATAATTCCAGTTAATTAAAGATCTGTAAGGCTTCCAGAAATGAGTATTTTCCCTCGTCGTGGGCTAAGTCATAGGAAATAATCACTCACAAGTATAATAAATTAACCAAAAATGGTTTTAATGCAGTCCTTGCCTGCAGTACAGTATAAACTGTGCAGGCTTTCTAGTATAAACCATAATAGAAAATGACAAGCAGAATGTACAGTATATCCAGCCGTAGAAACCATACAAACACTCGGAAAATGCTAGTGAAACATACACAAAGCATTCATATTAAAGACAATGTTTGTCAGACGATAAAAACAAGTATCCAAAGCTTTTGTAAAAACCCACTTGATATCAAAAGTCTCAATGCCGGCAACAGCATTAAACTCCTGAACCCTACTGAACATCCCAAATGCTGTCAGCGGACCGTTTGTAATGTTCCCTGGAAAACATTTGCTGCCTATTAAATTAAGGGATAAGAAATCAGTATTAAACAACCCAACACTGAGTGTCGTGTCCTCTGCTGAACAGAGTAGTGTTGACTGTATGCAAAGTCTGCAGACTCAAGATACGTATAAATACCAACACCAGGCCATCCTGGTTTCCTAAAACACAACTGAATATAATAATAAAGTTATTTTACTATTTTGAATAATTTAGTAGTTATTGGCACAGAGCCCACTAAGCCGGTCTTCCTTGGTATGAGAGGCTCTTTACACTACAGTGGTTTACAGCGAAAGTTGTGACCCAGCTGGAGAGGTAGTATATCAGCTCCCGAACGGAGCTTCCTAATCCAAACCCATTTCAGTTCCTACTTCACGCAAGGTTTCCTGGCGAATCAAACCCCTTCGATTAACACCACCGAGGGAAACCCCCCGCTTTACTTGAAAGCAACACAAACTCCTTTTAACGTTGCGTTCTAACGAACAGGGAGGTTTGCCGCTATCTAATCCTGAGATTTCATTTTTGAGACACCCATTTTCAAAAAGACAAATGATTCTCAGCTGAACGTCAGCTGGACAGGTAGAATAATTTATAGCAAGCTGATCCTTTCTGTTTTATGTTACTAGCAAGAGGGAAGCCGCGATAGAAGCGCCCGGCTCCTAACGATGCAGTCTGGAATGACTGGGGATAGCTCGAGTCTAGGTGATCAGTGAGCACAACACAAGTTACACATTAACGTAATTATTGCAAAAGAAGAATGCCTGCGCGCGGAGTGAATTCAGAACAGCACCACACATTCCACCTACCTCTTCACACAATCTCTGAGTCAGAAATATCTGCTCCTCGTGGAGGCCACGTCAGCACCCACCGGGTTCGTTACATCAGCAGGATGCCAGGTGATACAAGAACATCCTGCCTGTACGCATCGTGGGTCCTCCAGGAACAGCCACGACAGAGAAAACAAACCAACGTTTTCAAGAATCCAATGGATTTTTGTCTCTTACAAATTTAGAAAAATGGTGACCTGAGGAAGTGCAGCACACAACCCTAATTCAGAACAGAGATGGGGAGGACAAAGTTTTTGTTGTTGTTGTTTTGTTTTGTTTTTCCCTCTCTCCAGGCTTCCCATGGGCTTTAGCCCCAACAAAAAGTTTAAGTCTACTGAGTACTGAAATAGCAGAAATTCCATCAGGTAAACACCTTTGTGTTACATAAGCTGTTTGATATTAGCGTTTGATGCAATCAGGTTTCTTTGTTGCTGTTTTTTTTTTTTTTTTTTAAGCACAATTGGAATACGAAGCAAGGATAATCCCCTTGTACTTTGTTTCCTTAACATAAACCTGTTTTTTTTTTTTCTGAACAGAAGCTGTTACCCACTAAAGCTTTACACATGCTGCTGTGAATCTTAACCTTAGACAGAAAAAAATAAATCAAGCAGCATGAAGGCATAACCAGCTTACACGCTCATGTTAGAAAAGTGAACTTACATTGTACTTCACAAGGTTTACATTTCAAACTGAAGCTAGAACATGAAGAAATAAGATTTATAGGAAAGAGAAAAGCAGCGCAGGAAGGTGGATCCCACTGCCCCGAGCTAAGCAAGCTGAGTCGCAACGATAAAAATCACAAACATTAATTACAAACAAAATACATGGCCCGACTGTTTCAAATGACACCTGCTCATCTTGTTAGTATCCAAAGAAAACAGCACAAAGAGCTGAAAGCTGATATATTGGAGCTACGCGTTCGGGAGGAGCGTAAAGGGAGACGGAGAAAGGAGAGTTAAGAATAAAACTGCAGCAGTGGGAATGGTCTCAGTGTTAATTACCAGGAAAGGAACTAACGCATGAAGCAGGAAGAGTACAAAATAATGCCACAACCTGGAAACGCTCGTCACTGCCAAACTGTCTGACAGACAGTTACTGTTAATGACAGAAGCCACCCTGCCATGAATACGCTTTAATTGATGGCTTCGGAACCAGTTTGTTTTTACACGTGTTCTGTAACAAAACAGAAGCTGATAGAATTGGAAAAATATCAGCAAAATCCAGGTATGTTCAAGTACTACGGATCAATTTCAAAAACGTGTACCACAAGAGTCACTGAAATGAAAACGTGACTCTAAGTTAATTAATTCTGGCTTAATAAACAAGGTCAACAGCACCTCCTTAGCCTGCTAATTCAACACGTTCAGGAATGAGCCAGCTATGCAAACAGCAAATCTGTTCTGCTGGCTTAGCGACTGTGCTGGAGGCAGCTGGTCCCTGAACACATCCCCACACATCTTCCTTTACACCCAGCTACGGGGAGGAAAAGGTTAAGTTCTGTTTTTCCCTGACGCTTTACATTCACACTATGTTACAGACTTTATGCATCGAGTTTCATAACTACTACTAATTGTGCTTTCAGTCCACACCTGCATACAGAATATAACAACTACAGTTACAGATTTTGCTGAATCACACCTCTGGTTTGTTCCAGGAAGTAAACATTCATTGCTACAGTGCTATTAAAGAGCTTCCCGGCCTCCATCAGCTACAGCACACTACATGCACGAGTACAGGCCTACGAAAACACACAGTACTGCTCCTTGCTTAAAGGAATACAATCTTATTCTACTCCAAAACCACAGGGTACCAATTCAGCAAGAGAAAAAAAAAATTGCAGTGCAGTGATGCAAATTCAAGTCCTGATTCCTTGGACAACGCTCGCTGGCCAGGGACAGGACTTGGCGCAATACAATCCACAGAGACATCAATATGATGTCTGCTCTAAGGGAACTGTACCTGAATGTAACTGGGAGAGACGGGGAGAGGTGAGGAGGTGGCTGTTAGTAGTAAATTATTTTGGAGCATTAGCCTCAGAGAACAGGGATATCATCTACCCTGCAGACTGCACCAGGCGATTTTACCCCTTAAAGGGGTAAAATTTCATTTGCACGTTAAAAAAATCTAAAATGCAATCAGCTGAGTGCTTCACCTGTTTTGTTACCTGCAGCAGGGATTACAGGCAGCCTGAGGAATTTGTGTTCCAGTGCATTTACCTGGTATATCTGACAGAGCCTCACGCATCCTGCGTTTACCACACTCGTACACAATTTTCTTTCAGAAGCTAAGCAAACAAAAAGCCAATTTATAAAGGAAACAGGAGCCCAGCCATAGGTAGCAGGGGGTGCAATGAAAATGACTGCTGTTCTGCTGCCCTGATCTCTAGTTAACAATCTTCTTAAAGGCCAGCAATGCCAGCTGAAAACACCGTGTTCTCCTTAGTAGGTCATGTGGAACGATGTCTGAAGCATCAGCTGCACTAATGCACTGAGCAGAAAGATCTCAGTAGCAGGATGTGGAGGAACACCAAGCTTCCCCAGGGTGACCCAGCTGTTCATTTACAGGCTGCCCTGAAGAACACAGGCTCGTTGTGGCTTCAGCAGCCACCCCCCAGACTCTGCGTTCCTGGGC
Source organism: Nettapus auritus (assembly GCA_011076525.1). NCBI lineage: Eukaryota > Metazoa > Chordata > Aves > Anseriformes > Anatidae > Nettapus > Nettapus auritus. Next base: position 16,540,834 of record CM021768.1, read on the forward strand.
AGCATCACCTCCACGGCAGCTTTCTGCACTCGGCTTTAACCCGGGAGGCAGAGGAACCTGCCCAACTATTCTGCTGCGCTCCAATTCAGCATTCCCAGTCCAAACCCTAGGCTGTAGGAAGGGCATCTCGTCCAGCTCAGCAGAAGAGAACAAAATGGAGTTTGTTCAGTCACTCGGACACACCAGGATTTGTCCGCTTCAGTATCTGTTTCATGCTTCAACTCTGAAGCTTTCAAAATCTGACGGGTGTGAATGTTGACTTACGGCTCTGCAGGTATCAAATTATTTATCATTTCCACCTGCACAGGAGTTTGTTCTAGCGAAGTGAGGCTGAGCAGCTTTTAAGAAAAGGAGAATTTGCCATTACTAACCACAAGAAAAATTACTTAGTATGTTAACGAAAGGTGTCAAAGCATCATTTAAGCACCTGGAAACCTTTTAAAGCTGCATCTAAGCCTGAGCTGGAAAGCTGCATTATCATAAAGACATCTGCTTTAATAACAATTAGAAGACAAAATAGATTTTACTGGCTAAGGAACAAAGCTGCAGCTAGACAGCAGGCAGGGATCTGCCTGTACATCTTCTAGGCAGCTCTTCTGCTGCTGTTTGGCAGAGAAACAACCCTGCAAGGATGGCACGGCTGTGAACAGAACCAAATCCAGAACGGACACAAGAACCTGCTCAGGAACTCTCAGAAATCCACTTGGCTTCAAACACAGCTTTGACGTTCCTGTCTTAAAAACACATTTCAGTTGACAGGATGGAAAGCAGAGTTAGCGATTTATCCTCCTGCTTTTATAAACAAGGAATTTAGTGGTTGAAAGGCACAAATACACAAGTAATGGTGCTAAATCCCTAAACATTTCCTGCTCTGTTTAACTGCCACCTTCCCCTCTAGAATATATTTTAACAGCCAAGAAGTGACCAGTTCTGCTGCCACCTTTGACAGCTTAAGATCCAGCACAGGATTTCTATTAGAAACAAAGGTTTAGATTTAATAGGAAAAATAGTTTTGTTGGTCGACAGCTGTCTGGTGAGAGAGCCACCCACCAGAAGCGGGAACATTCAAAGAGCCTTCGTAACAGCCAGAGGAGGAAGGAGAGTAACCTGCACTGCCACTGGGAGAACCCGCCCCAATTCCCAACACCTCACCTTCAGCAACAGTAACACATTCTACAGAGTCTACTGCCTCTTCTAAACCTAAGTGTAGAGTTTGATGTATAAAATATCTGTCCAAAGGGCACGGTTTATGCCAGGTAGTTGAACTTCTACTCTTATAGACAAAAATCTCTGCAAGTCTCTTCCATCTCACTAACACATTTCTGCTGGTAACAGCAGCAGAGTAAATAGAGGAGAAAAGACAAGTACGTAGCCCAGGCCTTTGTCACCAAACAGGTACTTACCAGGTAATTTCTCCTGACAACTGCTTCTGTAGTCAGAGTCAACACAAATAGGCTGATGAACAAACAAAATCAGGATAGAAAGCACTAACAAATGGTCTTAGACGCAGTACACTAACACATTAAACATGCACCTAATTCAAACATGAGATGGAGTTGCCAGGTCTGAATCATGCAGATCAAAGAACGACTCGGATCTAGAAAAATGCATGTCATCCTGCCAGCAAATTCTCAGTTCTGTTCCACAGAGTAAAAATAGCAATACATTCCTCTGACTGCCAATGAAGCAAAATAAAGAAAAACCCCGTAATCACCTCTCGGTGCTGAAACACCTTTAAAACACCAGTCAATACATTTACTGAGGAAGAAGTTTGAAATAAGTTTACCAAATGTCTCTTCAGCATTATGGGATTAAAACCACCGCTGTGGAGTGTAAACTCCAAACGCTACTGTTGGAGCTAAACATTCAGTGCACATTTCTAACTCGTGTTTCAAATTTACTTCTTCCTTTCTGACTCCATGAACACAAAAATTTCCATCAAACACTGATCCAGGAATGAGTTGATAATGCTCTAATTACCATGCAAACTCTGTCATTTTAGCCCTAGTAATTAATGCACATTGTAATGTCTAAAATATCCGTTTGCATTTTAGGTACCTGCAAGTAGGATTGGGCTTAAAGGGCACTGTAACTCAAAATCTAATGTAATGACACTTTCCTAGAAAAAAAGCATCTATGGCCACAATATTCTTGAATCTTGATCCAGGCAATATGAACATGTTGTTTTCGTACACAGTTGCACATGTATATGTACGTGTTCAGCACTTTGTCTTTCAACAAACATATATCCAACTACCAATTTAGTGCCAAATTTAAATGAGTCTGTCTCTCACTGAGTTGAACTGACTCAGAACTTTAAGCGCATTAGAAAACGCCACTTGTCACAGAAGGTTAGAGAATCAGTCTCAATATAAATCCCATCCCCAAGAATATTATGGCTTGGAAGAATTTTGAGAACTCAAGTCCCTGATGTCTGCAAAATGAAAAGGCCTTTGGAAATGCACTCGCATCAATACTTTTTACCTATTTTGAATAAAAAATATATATTATTTATATAATAAAGAGAGCAGGCCAAAGAAGATCGGCCAGAATCACTCTATAAAACTGTTCTGTTCACTCCATAACTTAAACTTATAAAGCCTTGAAACATCTGGATAGCGGGATTTCTGGAGAAGCACTCTAGAATGCAGATTCCAATCAGATGATTCTTCATGATGTGTTCTCATCTTGAAGATCCACTTATTTTCTGCCCCTCGCAACTGAAGTCCATGCAAAGAAAAGGGATGTTGACTCCTGAGAGGAAAGCTGAAATTCAAAGAAAGAAAAATGCGTAACTATAAATGCACTGATCTGATCAGAAATAGATGTCTAGTCTTGACTTTGAGCATCATTTTGAAGCCATGCAGAGTAATGGAAAATTTTTCACCCCCCTCAGTGGAATGGGGGTGGAACGTAGTCCTCATTGACGACCTACAGACGCAACACTGAGGTTTTCTTCTCAGTGGCAGAAAATGGGATCACACATACAATATGCAAGAAGCCCATTTATAAAAACTTCGAGTTGCTCTATTCTTGTGCAAAACTAAGCCGTGGATTACAGTGCTTTAACTCTCAACACAGTTATTCAACATCCAGAGCAAGTAGAGGTGAGTTCTATCTAATTACTCCACCGTCTACATGCAGGACAGCAGAAGACACTCCTTGAATCTTGGACAACAATACTGCACTCTGAAAAAGCGTCGTGGAGACCAAGGAGCACACCACATGCAGCTGATTGCAAGAAAATATGTGCAGGATACCTCCCCCCCCCTTACGAAAGTCAGGACAAATTATCAACCAGTGAACGTTCTGGTAGCAGCAAACCATATCATCTGTTGTTGCACCCAAGTTCCTTCAGAATGAAAGAAAACTAAATAAGAGCAATGGGCGATGTGGGTATTACCAGCTACGTCCATTTACTCACAAGTGCATAGAGCACAGCGTGGCTGTCCTCATGCTCAGTTTCTTTCAAGACCTTATCTCCACCATCCCTCACCTTTCACAAGCCATGGAACAGACTTTTGTTCTTGTAATTAAACAACGTAGGGGCAAGAATCATTCCTGCCGCATTCAGCAGAGGAGCTGGGGTTGTATCCTCCCCTAATAAACAGCGTTTTGGGCTCTTGGGTAAACCATGCAAATGTCCAGCCCAGGGCTACTAGAGAGACACCATTTTCTTTCAGGTTCTCTTAAACAATGTATTTCTGGACAAGATGGAGAAATACTGGTGACATGCTGCCATGCTCAGTTGCATCAACACGACGTTCTGGTGAAAGGGTCTTTGCCCTTCTGTGAGGAGCAGGTTGCCCACGTAAGCCGTGGCTGCCCCATCCCTGGCAGTGCCCAAGGCCAGGCTGGATGGGGCGTTGGGCAACCTGATTTGGGGGAGGTGTCCCTGCCCATGGCAAAGGGTTGGAGTTGGATGATCTTTAAGGTCCCTTCCAACACAAACCATTCGGTGATTCTACCGCAGCCCCGCCACTCTAAAGCCTCTGACACGTTAAATGACTGCCCAAGTGTCAAGTGAGATACGCCACTGATAGTCAAAACCTGTCCAAGATTACCTACCAAATTCCCCGCAGAACGGCTGTTCTGAAGGTAACCAAGAAAGATACACTGACCTTTCTGAACAAGCTTCGTACTGCCACCATTTTCAAACTGCTATGTCTCCCTTTCTATGGCAAGAGATGAAGCTTCAGTGGAATCTATACAAGGAAAAACAAAGCAGTTAGAGATAAGTGTTCTTCTCACTAAGAATGTATTTTTCGCTAAGTATGGGAGCGTGTCTTTAAGAATCATTCCAAACAAAAATAGACAACCAGTTGTCAGAGCTCACTTAACAGCAGTGTTTTAACTGAGATTACTCTATTATTGGCTTCATCTATTTCATAACCGTGTCACAAACTGTAAAGCCACTATGACAAATAAAGATCTTTCAGTTTTAATGGAACATTTCAGACCCTTCTGATTAGAAAATTGTACTGGCTTACTTATATTGTGTGAGATGTAATCTGAAAACTCTAAGCTTAGTACAAAACAAGAAAAGCAGTGGTGAGAAAGCAAGCAAGAGTAAAACACCATCATTTGTGTCTACGATGAACTCTCCCAAACCCTTCTGTCAGAAGCGAGTGAGGGCACCAGAGCTTACTGAACCAGGAAATCACGCTCTGAATACATTTGCATTAGTGCAGCAGAGGTAGAAATACATGATAATATATTAATATGTGGAATATATCATGCATTCACGATAGTTTATTCCTAACATTTTCACCTGCAAAATAAAAACGTCATGTTTCTATAAATACACACGGTCCAAGCCCTGGAAAACTGAAAGCTGAAAGCAGTGCAGGTCAGACGTAAGCAGAACAGAAATTTCTACTTTAAACCTATAAGGTCGAGGCAGTTGGGCTTGTTTAATGTGGTGAAGAGGAAGCTCAGGGTCAACCTAGCAGCGGTCTACAATTACTTGCAGACTGTTTAAAAGAACTAGTTTATCAACTAGTCTGAAAGCAGCTCATACCTCATGTTTACTGGAAATAGCATCCTTCTAATTGTAGGTGACAATCACTTTTTGCTCTAAATGCAGAACTGTTATTACAGCCACTAATGCACGAGAACCTCACAAGCAGTCTATGTGCATAGATCTATCTTCACAGCCTGCCTGAGAGGAAGATTACCATACTGCACTTCTCGCCACCTGCAAAACACAGTTAAGTGAAACGAGCTGTCCTATTAAAAAAAAGGAAACAGAAAGACACCCAACAACAACAAAAAAAAGCTGCAGCAGCTGTAGGATGAAGATTCAATTCCCTAACGTAACTTACAGAGTTGTTTCCATGCCTGCTAAAAACAGGATTTCAAAACTGTATTGTTCTGTAGACATCTCAACTGACCTGGCACTGTTGAGTTTTAAAATGCAGAGCTCACTGCTATACCTGATGGTCAAAATGCAAGAGCAGCATCAAGCAGTGTCACAAATCAACTTGGCACAGAATTTATTACGGAAGAAAAACAAACAGCAAACACTTCCCCCTTACCACTCAACAATACGGACACAACCAATGAATTTGCCTAGGCCTTTTGCTTCTTTATTATGCATACAAGGAGCCACTGCTATTTCCATATTTATTAGCATAGACATCTATTTTATCATGCAAAATCTACTTATTCAGATGGGAAGTTCCAGGCAACGGCCTTTTACATTGCATTCCTTTAGAAAAAAATAAGTTTGAAGTGTCAAAGGGAACTGATAAAAGGATATATAGATCTGCTACCCTGGGACACATGCCTCGCTGAAGTTTCACTACCAACTTCTTCTGGAATATCTTTTTTTCAAGTAATTTGTTTAGCAGCTGCAGGTCCGATCCACATACAAAACTATATTGGTTTTATTAAGTCTATTTACCAATGCATTTGCTTAAACTGATGCGGATTCCTGCACAGGTGCCCCTCTGTCATTTGAAAACTGCTCAGAACGCAGTCAGTGACGCAAGGTTTAGCGCTGCTTTAACTTAATCCTTCTTCTGCCAGATGCAATTCAAACATTAATATCACGCCTGAAATCCAGAGATGCAAATCTAGCCTTTTGTCTCAGTTTACTGAATCGCACAACACACCACTGTACTGTCTGAGCAATCTCTGCTCGCTTCCAACATCTAAGTAGCTTTTTTAATTTCTCGATGGATAGAAATTTAATCCCTACAATCACAACAGATGACTTCTCTACTCAAAGGACCGCTATGCCAAATTAGCTGGTATTGCAGGACATGACGCTCCTTTAATTAGACTCCTACCAACGTGAATTGAAATTCCAAGCACATGCCTTCAGACACCTGAAGCTTCATCACATCAACGGAGATCACCAACGTCCACCTATTTCTCAGGATGTACTGGTTTCTGCTGGAAAGATGTTACTCAGTGCAGATGACAAATGTTTGAAGATGAGAACAATCGGGGAAAGACTTGATTCATACTGGAGCCTTTTGTACAAGTTAAAATGAAACATATTATTAAATTATTAATCAATCCAAGAGATCAGATGTTGCTATAAATGTACACAAATGGCTGTCCTACCCTAGGCTCCACGAGACAAAGAGCACAAGCATTCACAGTGCCGACACATCCGCAACCAACGCGTCAAATGCATTATAGATGAATTCTTTGAAAAAACTGATAACCTTATAAAAGCTGCCAGCATGTGATTTGGGCTAGCTCGCTGGCTAGACAGATTAAACAGATGCCTGTGAATAAGGGATGAGCATTAATAAATCTGAAAAAAAAAAATCACTTTACCATGACTTTGGAAGCAAATGTTTTCAGTCTCTGGCTAAGAAATGAAACAAAAGGTTCTCCAGAATAATTTTTTGCCCCTAAGTGAAACATTAAAAGCCTTAGCAAGTCAGGATATACATATATATATGTATATATATATATATATATATATATAAATCCAACCAGTAAGGGCACACACATTTAAATATCTGTGCCACAGAAAAAAAGGACAACCTTATGGGTAAGATGACTGAGAAGGTGGCCTGTACACTCCTGGGACCCCAGATGAAGCTACCTCACCTCCCTGCTGTCAGTTGGGTTTGTCCTCTCCTCATGAATCTCCACGTCCCCTTAATGACTGATGAGGAAAGCTCTTGTTACTATACTACATAACACAGGTGCATGAGCAATGCAGGTGAAACTCCAGGAGGAGAGAGACCCGACTGAAATACACCAGGGCAGTTATGACTCGGATCTTGATGCAGCTGGCAGTGCCGCCTCCTACGACTGCAGGATGGAAATACCTGCCTTTCTGTGCTTACTCAGCTCCTGCTTTGTCTGTGGGTGATTATTGTCCAGGTGATGTCTCCCCCAACATCTTTTACGTTACTCAAAACGATAGAGAGACGTTTGTTATCTGCACAGGCACAACGGTACGGTGACAAGTTTAGAAAAAATGCTCCAAGAGATAGATTTATCATGTATCAAAACTAAAATATTTTACATGCGTTGTTACTGAATCAGTTGTGACCCTACCTGGTGGTCACGGAGTGAAGACTCAGGCATCCCTTGTCTGCTACAGAGCCTTTTGATGAAAGCTCTTGTGCATCCCTGTGCTTGTGAAACTAGATCACTGACAGAGCTGAAAGCTGCATCACAACTGGGAGCCACGCAGGTCTGCAGCACCGGCCTCAGCAACACCCAGGGAAGCGCGCTAGCTTCCTCCCCTCCCAGCCACACACACTCCCCCTAATCCCCTTGAGGGATTTTATCTTGCAAAATGCAGATGTTCAGCCTGAGAGGTGGAAGGAGGATTTGGCTGCTTGTAAGAAGAATAAGGGAAGTGGATTCCTTTCAATGTTTGCACTAGCAGCTGAACTCCAGCTCCGAATCACTTATTTGTAGACACACAAGACACATTGTTCTTACCTAGGGCATTGTTTTATTTCTTGTTTCCATCTTTACTTCACACTCTACAGAAGGAAAACAAGAAAACCTTCTCTAGTTGTGGCCCGAGGTCCAAATACTACCAGCTAGCCATCCCCTCATGGAATGTGCTCAGCCTGTTTTCCCACTTTTGTGTTTACCTGTGCACTGCCTCAGTTTGGCTTTTGTAAGACAGACAGATGTTCCGTTCTACTGTTGTTACAGCTTTACAGGTTCTTGGATTAAAATTACAATTTATTTTTTTTCCACCAAGAAAGACCAGTGAAGGCCATTTATTTCACAAGCACTACAAACCGTGGGACTTCATCTAAGCTCCAGATTCAGATTCTGGGATCCGACTTGGCCAAATTTCATGTCACCGTCAAATATTTTCATACTTATGAATTAATTTTTATTCAGAGATTTTTTGTACTTTGGGAAAGTTGGAAGAACTTCAGACTGATTCCTAAAGGAGTTATTTTAAGCATCATAAGCAATACACAGAGATGCCATATTTTGTTATTTTTACAGTCAATTTGTGTTACCTTATCACTGCCAAAATATATAGAACAAAACAGGAGGAACAGATAGTTTTCTACCCACACAAACACTAACTAATTAAAGCAGTTAATCTGAAGTAAAGCTGAAATGAGCCTCTTTAGCCCTATTCACAAAATCCTGGAGAGTACACTTTCCCAGCAGTACATGCAGCATGCCTTGGCAAAAACATAGGCTGTTTATTTTGCAGTGGAACAAATGGTTGCAAGTAAGACCTAACCAGAGACCAAAGAGCAAATACTGTGCTGCTCAGATTAAAGAGCTCATTGCACGGTATTTCACACACCTATACAAAAAGTTAACGTGGGAAGTTCTTGTTTTCCCTTTCAACCAAGACAACTGCCGTCCTCACGGGTTCCCAAACACACGTTGTGCACCTATCATTAAGGTGTATGCCATGAGAGGAGACATGACTGGCAAAGTTTCTTAAAATCGTTCTGTAGCAATAAAGAAAGTGACTATGGAAACCAAGTCTCTGAACAATAAAGCAGTATTTGGTTCTCCAAGTATATTTGTTTGATCCATTAATTACAGCAACCTTAGAATTAAACAGGCTTTCACCATTCTGTAGAAGTGAAAAGAACAGGGAGCTTGTGACGTTTCTTTCAAGACAATCTAATTGTCTTTCCTATAGCACGCAGTAAAGTTGCTGTCAATTTTACCGGTACTATAAATGTGGATGACATCCTTGGTCTACAGAAAAACAAAACAAAATTTTTAAAAAAGTGAACTCTTGCTTAACTTAGCAGCAGGATTTCTGAATCCTGGTAACATGATAAATATGAACCCTGACATTAACCCCGATATTCTGCTACATACTGCATTCTCCAACGACCAAAGCCTGGTGATAAATATTGAAGAAAAAACCCTCCAGTTTGAGCAGAGAATAGTAGTAGTAACAAACCATTAAACTGATTTTGGATGCATCTCACAAAAATCAAAGAACGGATATACATGTAAAGTGCTTTTTCTAATAGGACATCCATAGCATAAAAAATACGTTATCATTACAGAAACTGATTAAATCTGTTGTACAAACATACCAGTTCACCCAGAATTGCTCTCAGCATGTGTTTTATGAAGATTAGATAGCACATAGATACGCACTGTCTAATCTGTAAGTGTTATAGCATCAAAACCAAATGAACTTTTATCCTCTTGTGCTGAAACTGAACAAAGTATAAAGTAGCTTCCTAAATGTAACACCACATCCAGGTGCTTGCATGTACATTTTCAAACGCAAGGAGGATAAATGCCTGTAAAAACATCTTAGTCTTTTTATTTTTGTAGGCACAGCTTTATGTCTCCAGTAACGGTGTTGTACACGACAGCGTTTATATATAAATATGTTCAGTTTGTGAAAATCTCAATTTCTTTCTGCAACTTGTAACCACCTCTCAGTCCATTTATTTGCAAGTATAAAGCTACTACTAAAAAAAAAACCACAAACAAACCACACACCTGATTTCAAGGCAGGGCTTATTTTTAGTCTGTTCATTAGTCAAGTCAGAGCTGCCTAGTGATTTAGGCAACACACTTTAAAAAAAAATTTGATTAGCTCTCATAATTCAGGAATTAGTCACTGTAGCTCAAGACCCAAACTAATTTCCTTTAGGGCTACCTTACCATGAGGCTCTTCATCTATTCCATCATCTTCCCACTGCTCTTCATTTGCTAGGAGAGGATTCTGAGCTTCACATAAAGCTCTCATCGGGAAAAAATGTCCATCACCCTGGCTGCATGCAAAAACACAAAGATGCTGTAAAGAAGTAGCAAGTGATTCTGAAGGATTATTATTTCTACACGTGTTCTTTCTGCCTCTGCAAACAAAGTTTCCTTTTGCCTGAATAGCCAATGTTTACTTAATATGCTTTAAAGTTTTGAAAAATACTGTGTTTATTTTTTGTGGCAGCTGAGATACTAAATTTACCAGTTTCAAACCTGAACTCCTTCAAGCTCTTTGGAGAATAAAATTAAAACCTATGTCCTGAATGAAGTAATTTCTAGAAGAATTTAAACGTGTAACTTGATCAAGATACGTGGACGCAACAGAAAAAAAAATAACTTACGGACAGCTAGAAGTGAGAGGGAACTAAGGAAAATATTTATGTAGAAAGAGCAATTTTACCTGTTTTTATCTATCCCATAGACTCTTCAGGGCACAAATTATACTTAAGTGTTTGAATGATGCCTGATAGGAAATGGCCCCAATCTTAGTTAAATGTTACTGAAAGACAAGACCAACTTTCCTGTGACCTAAACCTGTAAATAACATGGGAAAAAGTACCCCATGCAAAAAATCTCAAACTGGAAAAGCTGCTTTTCCTTTTCTGTACCAAATATAACTGTGTTTGTGTGTCTGGGTATCAAACAAATTACTGAAATTCACGTAAAATAAACTAACAAGGTTAAAACCAGGATGTTACAGATTGGTCTGCCCCATATTTCAATTCTTAACATCCAGCAGCCTTTACAGAGGAACTGTAAATTAGCTGAAGTGCCTTTCTCTTCTGATAATTTATCCTTACCCAAGGAAAATAACCTGGGTGTTCTCCCTAGGATTATTACACGCTCTGTTAACGTGCCTCTGACTAGCATTCTGTGCTGTCGTTCATTAACAGAAAGGCTTCCTGTGCTAATCTTTTCCCTTGGACTATATTTAGACGCAGAAAACAGATGGCGCTTGGGATGCAACTGGGTCTTAGATCTTACATGCCACTACTTAAAAAGTTTCAAATTGCTGTGCTATGAAGTTATTTTAAATTGTGTGCAGTAACTAAAGGAATTTAATTGGAGTATACTTTACTGCTGGTCGACTAAGTGCCAAAACGACACCTTCCCCTAAATTAAATAGCATAAATCATCTCGGCCACAGGAGTCTGGGGGATGAAGAAATCAGCATCTTTGCAGTCAACACCCATCCACACGTTGCCAGGAGTCTATGAAGTAAGTTCAAACACCCTGTGCAGCGCGTTTACCTGACAGAAAGCTTTCGCTTCCAGACTTCTTGTGTACAGGATGAACACGGACGGTGCTCGCTGGTGCATTTACGGTGATGTACAATAGCAGGCAGCAAGGCACCCACTAACAGACACAACACGTGAGGCCATACGAGAGATTTAGAAGTCAGTCCCTTTAGTTAATTCTATCAGCTTTTAGCACTGACTTGATTATTACTTACCTAGAGGCAATAGGCAGTAACCACAGCTTTTTTTCTTCTCCAAACACTTGTTGAAGATTCTTTACAAAGCCAAGATTGAATCCGTTTTTATCTGGGCCATTTTGAAACACCGGAGCTGAGAAAGCCTCTACATACAGATGCAATTTCAGTGAAAAAATGAGAATCAATGCCAAATACACTGAAACAGGACTGTGCATGTTGTAGCCATCTAAGGACAACACGATTTGCCAAATTATTAGCTAGCATTACAAAGACAAAGTGTGAAAATAATCGTTTTTTTATTTTGCAAGCCTGTAAAGACTTTCAAACGGAAGGAAGGAATTTGGTCTTGGAAAATTAACTGCGTGGAACAATCAAACTGAACTAAAATCAGTCTGTTTAATCTACAAAAGAGAAGATCTCTGCATGAAATTTGTTGAAATAAAGTGGGTAGAAATTTCTAAATCAAAAAATCTGCAGAATTAAGTAGGTCTGTCTTCAATGCATACTACAGAAGTGGCACTGGAGACAAACTGCCTCCTTGGTTAATGATATAATGAACAAACATATGCAGACAGGCCCTCTGTTATGGTGAGAAATAAAATTAGAAAGAGAGGGGAGGAGAACCTCGAGTGCACTAGAAACAATTTTATCTACCTTCTAAGCTGCTGCAGAGGTCTGATGTTTTGGGCTAGATGAGCTTCAGTGCCCCTCGAAATGAGTTTTAAAGTTAATAATTATACAAAATCTGAGTATTTGCTCAAACTCTTGACACTGTTTTGTTATAGAACTTTATCCAAAAATCTTTAAAAATTGAACAGCTTATCTGAGGAAAGAAAAAGAAATCACTCCATAAAATCATACTGCTTCAGATTTTAATTACAATGGCTTAATTTTACAGTCCTAATTGCTTTGCCTTTGTCTCTGAAGATGGATATTGTTTTTCCCAACCTCACTAGGCTTAGGATGCGCTCCAGCATATGAGCATAAACAACCACTATTCCTGAAAAGCTGAACTCATTTCACAGGAAATGTAGTTACGCATATGCATAACGTTTGTATAATTGGACTCTGACACTTTAAAGCTCTAGTTTCCCTAACAAAGCTTTTGTCACATCAGCTAATAAATGCAGCTCATTTGCAGCAAAAAATTTCTGCAGCACTGTGCCAAGACCTTAAATCCTCCTCCCCTCACAAGCCAGCAGGAACATACAGCAGAACACAAACATATTTTTTCCCCTCTTTCTTGTTACAGCACTGCTTAATGGTATGTCTCACCTAAGGAAGACACAAGAGTCTTACCTAAAGTAGATCTGTTTCTACTGACAAGCCAACAATGGTAGCCAAACAGAAACATAAGGCTTACGAAGAACATAACCGCCACAAAGAGAAGGAAAAGGACATGAAATTTGGAACGTCCATTAGTCAGTTCTCCCTAGAAAGAGAAGAAACACAGAACAAGTGATGAGAAATAAAAGCCGGTGATTCTTTCTTCCTAGAGAAGAAACATATCCTCTAGAACACTTAAGTTATCAAACTATTACACAAAAAGTTGCACCTTACTATAAAAAGACAAAGAAGTGACCCGATTCATTTCCCCTCCATAACCAAAGCTGAAGGAGTGGTATGCTACTAGCTTTCCTACATGTGACAGAGCCAGTAAAATCACACCGTCTTCCCACCCCAGCACAAGGCTGTCCTGTGTCCACAGGGAAACAAGCAGGCACAAGCTCTTGAACTCCCCCTTATAAGTATACATCTACAGACAGGCTGTGGGGACCCCAAAGCAAAAAAATTACCCCTAAGCGTTTGTACACCATACATATGCAAGCAGAGAGTTAAAGTCTCTGTGCCTTTCTTAGCATAAAAAATAATTCCTGCCAGTGTCTCATGAATATCTCAGGAGGCGTTTTATGTAGGTGATTAGCCATTTTTTTTTTTTTCTAATGAATTAATAAGTTAATGCACAGCTAAGTTACTTAACCGCTGTCATGTAGAGTTGACAGCACAGGGGACATTAAAGAAAAAAGACCAGAGACGTAAGGTGTCCCTTAGCTTACTGGAGTTGCCAGGTGGTATTGCTTGCATATAAATGCTCGTTGATAACTGAGTAAGAAGCATGTTGTATTTCCATCAACTTTTAAATCAAGAAAGGAGTTATAAGGGGATTAGAAAGTGAACAAGTTTTTTGACTTTGTTCAGTAAATATGTACAGATCAGTGCTAGGATGTTATGCTTTGGTATCAGACCAGAGAAGGGAGCTGATACTCTTCAAAACATGAAGCTGCTGGAAACCATCAGTTAGAGTGAGCAGTATGCTGGCAAGCCCAGGTTCTGCAGTCTACACCTTCCTTTACTTGCTCTATCCCTACGGGCAAGGGACCTAATCCTTAAGACAGGAATATAGACAAAGGTAAAAGAAATATGCCCATGCAGTTCAGGAAACAACATAAAAGAAAAACACCCACCCACAATTAATGGTTTCCTGTAATAAGACAGAATTACGTAGGAGGTATTCTTGCAACCACTTTAAAGGCATCACATGTTGACAGCTAAGAATTCCTACCTAGAAGACAACTATTTCCATAATCAGCAGAAGTTGGTTGTTGTTGGATTTTTACACCCATCTCCTCCCCCCAATAAGGAGGTCTGACCAGCCAACAACAGCTGTATTTTGATGTGGGAAGATTAACCACAGTTATGTCTAAGAGGCTAACCTAACTCAAGCTGTGTTTATCCCCATGCAACACCTCCGGCTCTGGTGACAGGTCTGACGATATACCCTAATGTATATTGAAAAATCACCAGAACATTTTAGTGAACTGCAATCCTAGGCTCTCTTTCAGTGAAGCGTATCTTCTTTTGAATGATATTTGAGTTTTCTAAGCTAATAAACTTGTGCTAAATTCAAAAGAATCCGAGATACACATGCTCATATATATTTGTACAAGAAAGAACTTCTTTTCCAGAAGCTATCCCTACGATTTGAAATTCCCAAAGTCTATTTTTTCCTCACTGTGTGCAGTTCAGACATATTGGGAGTTAACACTCAAATAAGGGCTCAAAAAATCCCACACCTTATGGAACAAACACAAACCCTCCACTGACTGAAAGCAAGTACCTACAGTGCCTAAATCCCACCAGCTCAGAAGATACGAAAAAGTAACCAGATTCCATGACTTACTGTCCAATACTTAATGAAATACTTGAAGACTGTTGCAGCGATATACAAGCAATACAGCAAAGAATAGGCTAAGAAGAGTAGGAAGAACTTGTAGTTAGAGAATCCAATGCAGTTATTCACCCTAGAGAACAAAAGCAAACTTAGAATCAGGATAGGTGCAGCACAGTTTTAACACAGTAACTACTACGTTGTGGGGGAGGTCATTAACCCTCTTCATTATAGAATGTAATTTCATCAATAAACAGCTCCCCTTAGTGGTCTAAATGAAACGTAACTGAAGTCTTTTTGCTTTTCACTTGAAGACTCGTTCTGCCAAGTAAAAACACAGAGTTTGTATTTTCGGGAGCTGTTTTAAAGTTGATACCGCCGGTAAATTTGTCACAGAGGCAGATCCTAATTGCTCGTGTCTGTTTCTGGTCTGCAGAGGTAATCAGATCTGGGATTTCTGTTTTACTTCTATTCATTAGCACAGCTCAGAAACCAGATTCACCACTTGTTTGATTACATGTAAAACAAATCAAACAAATTTGATTATAATTCTCCATGCACAGGGCAACTCTAAAAAGAAACAAGGGAGTGCAGAAAAACATACGCATTTCTTTCATAACTCGTGTTTGAAAAACCCCTAAATTTAGGAATGTCACGGGTGTTCAGGTGGGGAAGTGTCTGTGCTGCTTTTGATTTCTTCTGCGATCTTCCTTTTTAAAAAAGGAGAACTCTAAGAGATTTAGTGGCAGCAATTCTCAAAAAGAATAAAGCTTAACATTTCCACGCAGCGTTCTACACAAAGTATCTTTGACCACGCACAGGTGGCAGGCTTCATTTCACAAACAAACTGCATGCAAATATTATTATTGAAAGCAACCACCAACTGCATGCTCAAAGTACTACATAACCAAAATTAAGGGGCAAGTTGAAGTCCATTTACAATTTGAGTAATAGTCACAGCGAATTAGCAGATGGATTTTAAATTACATCTATAAAACAGCTTTTTACATGTGGTTAATAGAACAAACATGAATGAGCCGTCTTTCAAAAATAAAAATGTTTCAGGCGATTTCAAAGTGTAATTATTTTATAAATCTCCCAGTATGGTCTAAACTGAAAGAGGCATACAGACGCTATTCTATGGAATAAATATATCTAAACAGCCTCCTTTTTCAGAAAATTACAAGCCAGTATCTAGGACATACCATGGACAGTGATGATCCATTTTTAGCACACATCTGCAAAAGGACAAAAAGGAAAAATGAAGACTTATATTTGGTACACAATTGGCAACTGCAGATCAGTAGCAAAAGCCCCCCCCCTTCCCGTTTTTTTGGGCAGATTTCCACATGACACAAACTCAAGATGATACTCTCGTTGAATTTTTTTAAAGGTAGGTACAATTTTAAGGTGGAACATTTATTACTTTTTCAAGATCTGCCAATGTCTTTGGTATTCTGCAAGATAAGAAAAAAAAAAAAGGTTCCTGCCCTAGAGCACTTAAAACATTTGCAAAACACCGCTTGTAGAGGCCTACTATATTAAAAAGTAAAACCTGCACTTTATTTAACCTGCTACAGGCAATCAGTTAATCTTTCATCAGACAGCAAGCTTTCTATCAACTTAACGCTCACAGATTCATAGGTGTGGGAACTGCAAACACTTCAGGGCCACAAGGAGTGCAAGCCTCCATGCTGTCACACACGTACATATGCTGTTGGCTGCAGCTGGAGCAGAGGTACTTGCGTGCCTTTACATCAAAGTATGCAAAAATATGTGAAGAACCGGCACACTCACATAACTTAGCGGGTACGCTCATTTCAGTGACAAACAATCCATTCACTTACATAGCACAAACAGAACAGTGGTGACAACGATCTGGTTTTATTAGCTGGCATCTATCACAGAATCGAATACCTGTAAGTAAAGACATAATAGCAAATAACAGAGGTGTTGGTCTTTGTTTTTTTTTTTGCATATTTGTTAATATTCTGCTCATTTTCAAACTATCTATATTCTTTTCCTTTCTCTTTGTAAAAGATGAGTGCATTTGCAGCTGAGATTTGCTGCCAGGTCATAATCAGATAAGCAGTGCTCGCAGTTCTTCTAGAGACTTGCAGACGCAGGGAACTCTCCTCCCTGCAAAGCGTGCGATCAGCATAAAACCACTAAAATAGAACTGTACACTTCCCTCTGGCTTCTACATTTACTCAGATTTTCAATACATTCCATGTTGATAATTGGTATACAGCAGCTCCTTACTTCAGAATTCTTTGGCTTGTCTGACAGAAACGAACAGTCCAGGACTTCCAGTCTGAAAATGGATTTCCTTTACGCTTGGAAAGGACTGCAGGATGCATTTAGTCACAGAGCAATTCCACGAACAGATTTTTGGACCTTATGCCCTGCCTCTCCAAGCTACACTCTTTTTAAAGTAAAAATCCCTACAAACTTTGGTATATTATTATTACTGCGACTACTGAACTCAGACAATGTAAGCAGGCTGTTGAACTCTAAGTACAAATTGCTAGATGAACCAGGTGTTAAAGGCTTTTTTTTTTTTTTTTGGTTTTCCCAAACATAAAACACGACAGGAAAGATAGGAAAAATCTTAGTACAAAAGCTATGCAGTGTATGCGGTGGCATCAGGATTTACTATAATCTGGCTTGGCAGCGTATGCTACTTCAGCCTGTTTGATTAGATTTAGAGGAACAAAACTCTTTGCTTAGCTGACCTCCATTCCCCGTTCTTGTGTACACTGGCAACTTCCTGGCAATTTCGGCGAGAATCTGCCTCTGCACCTCTGGCCTTTCTTCATTTTCGTAGCGTTCTTTGTCAGCATAGGACATATGGTACTAGAAGCAGAAGTCACGAGAGAACCAGTTACTCATGGGTAGAGGAGAGAATTTTTCAAATCTAGTCAAGTCTGGAAACATTTCTATCTCACACTCCTTCTCACAGGATTAATCTAACAGGAAAATATATTGGTTAAGGACATAAAGTGAGAGAGTGAGTGCCGGACAGGCAGAATACTACACAGTTCATCAGGAAAAAATGCAGAAGTGAAATTAAGATCAGAAAGCAACATACTCTAATTGCTACTACTGTTGCTGCTTTAGACTTTTTCTCAAACAGCATTAATAACAGTGATAGTGACATTTCAAGCACTTTCCTTGTGAGCAAGAACCTGTCCCCCAGCTATATTTTTCTAACACTGGGATTAGTTATTTATAAACTCATATTCTTGTAATTTGGATTAGATTATGGCCATGAATATTTCAAGAGCCACACACCATCATCCTCTTGTATTGCTCTAAACACAGTGTTTTATTGGTGTTTTACAAAGCAGTAACACAAAATGCAAAATACACCAATCTGACCACCACGAAAAAGTAAATATTTGGCAGAAAAACAATAGAAACAAATGTCTGCCTGACTGTCCTGCACTTTAAATTATACTCTTGCCCTAAAATAAGCTACCTACGTCAAAAAAACAATACTATATCCTTAGCTAAAGTGTAACTTCCGACACAATGTGCTTTTGTCACCGTGCACCCGTTTCTCTTCAGCGTAGTATATTCTTGTATTTATCTTTTCTGATGCTGTTGACCAGGGAAGTAACAAGTACTGGTGTTACTGGAGCTCTCCGTCACCTCACATATGCTATGCACGTAGCCACAGTCCTCACTGTCGCAGCCATGTAACATCAGAATTTCATCATGTTGAAAATTGAAATGATTCTTCAATTCCTCGCCGTCACAAGAACAAGTCTGACAAATTGGACGAGCTTTACTGCTATAAAGAAGCCTACTCCAACTAGCAAAGGGTTACAGGCAGTGCTGAGCCTTGGAGGCACACAGAATGTTCCCACCACAACAATCCAGCCGTGGAGGTGAGGAAACCCCACTGCCATTAAAAATGCATCCGTTTCTACTGGTGCTGTGACATCTTCAAGGAAGACAGAAAAATAGAGCCATAGTTCCTTACTCACAGGACTCCAGTGTGGCTGGGTTAAGCAAGGTTCTCCGGATTTCACTTCCAACTTGTTGAATGCTTAGAGATCAAAGCCGCTATAAATATGTAAGTTAATAACCAGAAATCCTATTATTCTCAACATTAAAAATCCTACCTGTTCCTGGAACACCTAAGAAGTGTAGCTTTATACTTAACACCGTGTCTGATTTAAATCATGCTCTTCGGGGAGTCAAAGGATTGTCAGAACAGTAAACTACTCCGTTTTTATGGATAACTCCAGGTTCTCTTTTTTGAGTTTTCATTTGTATCCCTGCTTCACTCTACAATGAATGCAAAGTGTTTGGATTCTTACCTTTTTGCCTGGCTGCACTGGGAGAGTAAAAATAGACTTCCAATACGTCCACACAAAGAGCACAAAGAGAATATGGAATATTATAAGATAGGCCACTAAAAAGAAAACACAAAACAAAAAGAAAAAAAAAAAAAAAACAAGAGCAGAACAATAATTTCTTAAGCAAAAGTTTCATTTACAATGGGCACAATTCCAAACTTTCACAACAATGACAACAAAAAGAGGAAAAAAGGGAAGTTTGTATTTCAACCAGTATTACAGCACCGCTAAACCCTGGGGCCAAGAGGTCAGTACAACTTGAGGGCTCTGTGGCTGCAGTGAGGGGATAGCTATCTCACAAACCTCCCCATCCCCAGCCCACTTGTATGGGTGGAGAAGCACACAGCTACGAGAGATGTCAACCCACAGGGCAGGCGACAACACCGCCACTGGGCACGGCAGGATTCCTGCCTCTTTTCCATGTCCTGGGCACGGGCAAAGCAGATCTGGCTGGCGCTAAGCAGCATGATGGCTAAATACCGCGATACTCCAGCAGCTCCAAGTTTTGGGTTCCGTTGCTACTGAATGCACTTATACTCACAGTACCACGATATCCCTGTACTGCTCATCCATGCAATGCATTTTTCCCCACTTTACTTGAAAGAAAAAGCATGCTCCAGCAGAGGTTTACGTCACCAGAGAAGTCAAATGTCTTATTCAACACCTTTTGGCCTGCCACAGTTGATACGATAAGATAAAACAGGAAAACACCCCTCAAAATAAGGAAAACAGGTCTTGTGATTACTGAGAAAGAACTGTAATCCCCTGGACACAACACAGCCACATGAAATCCGCATGCCTCGGAGTAACCTTATTTCAATATACAAATCCTTTGGGCATGCACAAGGCATATCGTGGTTCAGAAAGTCACATTCAGAAAGGGCAATTATCCTTCAGCTACGTGAACTATTTATTTCTTTAATAGTGAAGACTCACTAAGAATCTCAAACAGTTTTATTTAAACACACTACGTAATGACAGTAATATCTTCATTTTCCCTGTTTCTTTCGAACTTCAAATCCAGCAAACTAAGATTAAAGTAACTACTGCTAGTGGAAAGAGAAACGTAAAATCCCAACAATTCCTGACTTTGCAGACTGATGGTGTGAAAATGCTTTGAGAGTTTCTGAAGAGATGGCACAGCTCACAAAGTACAGCTCACAGGAATGCGATGGGCTGTGGGCCTGATCGCGTGAATCAATGATAATTCATTACTGCGCTCTTAAGTTTGAGATGTAATCCTCGTGCTACGTGTAGATGGAGCCCGATCGTTTTTAAATCGGTATTTAAGGGGAAAAATCTAACAACTGTTTAATTTAATTGATAAAGCAAAACAGCATGCATTACAGGAAGCTGACCTAGAGATGCATGAAAATATTTGGCAACTAGTAACTTTTTTGATTAACAATCATTAACATCACACTTTCTGTAGTTGCTCTGTAACAGTTTCAAGTACTAGGACGGCCCTCAAGTGGAAAGAGAATTTACTTAAAGCAGGAATCCTGAGGATCCTTCAAGCGTTAGCTGGCACTGTTCTCCACGGAACAGTTTGCCATCCGAAAACGGCAACACCTTCTGCCACGCTTCATAACCATGCCAAAGGAAAGGGAGGTAAGAGGCCATCGGTATGAGCCAAATGCCCAATGCCAAAGATAGCAGATGAATACTGAAATGGCCACTAACTCCTTACCCTTAGAACGTACCGTGGCCTCCAATGATGCAGCACTGGAAAAGGTCTCAACAAGCGATCCTGCTGCTCAGCCCGAGGCGTTCGGTGACCACCCGACACAGCCTCAGGGCTTTCAGAGCAATGCCGGCCGCGGCACGACCACGTGCACCTGAGGAGCACTCAGGTCGAGCACTAATGGCACAGAAACCTTTGCTCCAACTCCTCTGTGGCAGTAACCCAGTTACTATGTTCCTGCTGATGTATGGGTACGGGCTAACTGAAACCAGCAACGCTTGTTTTTGCAAAAGCCTCCCTGTACAAAGCATAAGAAATCGCTTTCACTGGAAGATTAAATAAAACAAGGAAAAAAACAGGCAAGGCAAAGAACAGAATTGATCTTTTTTGTTTAGCTTGTAAAACCAGCTCTGGAAACCTAAAACAGAAAGGAAGAAGAGATGCATGTGCATATAGGGACAGATGTATGTAGTGTTTTTTTAAATACATATATATATTTTGAAGGAGATCAAGGCCTTTTCTTGTTGTTGTTCATATACTGCAACTAAACGGGGGTATTTCCCAAAATATCCTAAAGCTACAGCATTTCTAACAACACATGATGTATATACGTCATGGTGATGTGTAATTACAGGAGGGAAACACTGTAAGAATATGTAAGTTGAAAAAAAAAATACCAGACTGTATTTTTGGTATTTTAATTAAAGCATTCATGAATCTTTTCACACAAGCACTTAACGTCACATTATAAATTAAATGTACATACCTTTTTCCACAGGGTTGCTGAGAGTCACTGAAAAAGGAAAAAAAAAACACATATGCTTACAGAGCAAATAGTATTCCCAGTAAGGTTTGTGCCAAATGGCATTTCTAACTATAAATACTTGGAATTATGTTTTTCAAAAAAAAAAAAGTTCAAATTCAACACAGCAGACTACAAAATCCTACGGTTCAGCATTCAAAGTATTTGTAACAATTGTTTACTCACAAATGACATCCACAAGATGTTCAATCGCTGCTACTTATGCTGTACTTTCCCTTGCTATAAAACACAGGTGTATTTGTATATTAAAAGTATCACAAACAAAGAAACAAATGCACTGGTGACAGTCCTATTGCCGCCAAGATTATCTAGCAACTGCCCAAGCAGCATCTGTATGGATGTACCGATAAGCCTGCTTTCCACTGACCTCTCGGTGGTCTTGATCCTCCACAGTAAGCCATGCCCCAATTCATTTCTCCATCAGCCTAAATAAAAACTAGCTATTGCTCTGTCAGACACAAAGGATACACAAAGGATACGTGGTAACAACACAACGGTTTTCACAGCTCCTACTCGCAGAGTTGTTACAACCCCTCCTTGCCTGACAGTGATCCTAACAGTCCCTACTAACAAAGCTACCTAGAGCAAGCAGCAACGCGTGCACTGCTCGGCGCCTACTCAGCCTGATTACTTTTAAAGTCGGTGAAAGCCGTCATCCAAGTTTAACAGACAGGATAAGGACACAGTGGCCACAGCTCACCTCCCGGTCATAGTGATCTTGGAGAAACAACTGTTCAATGACTCGAAGATTTAAACCTACCTGTGATGACACCTTTTTTATTACTATTATTTTTACACCAATGGAAAAAAAAAAGATTGAGATCGCAGCTTTTCACTTCTAGCCTGCGGCCAGCACCTGCAGAGACTCTATCCCTCCAGACTCACTCTGTCATCTTACTTGAAAACAAATAACCTTGGAAAAGGTAAATCACAGCAGGAACTAATAAAAGTAGCTGTCCTCAAAACCGTGCTAATAAACAACTTTGATCTGCAATCTTCGCGATACAAAAATGTAAATGAAAAGAGAGCAAATATTTGTTGTGCCTCTGTGCACTCAATTACGGATGAGCAAGACCATCAGGGAACTTTCAGTCTTCCCTTTCGTTTGTTGCAAATCAACCTACAAAGAGCACATCAGCTTTTCACAAACACTGCTCCGGAGTGTCAGCTGCTGGCTGTACCAGTCACCGAGCATTTAAATCCCAGCACCACGAGGCGTCTCAGGACATCACCTGAGGGTTTCCAACCCTCAGCAGTACGCGCTACTAAAGGTGAAGGTCAGGAATTAAAACAGTGTCTACAATTTGCATGCCTGCAACTGCTCAAATGGCAATACACCATGGGAATCTGAAGGAAAAAAGGAAAGCCACCAGAGAAACCCTGATATAAATTTCCTTACGTTGAGAATTTGGGCAGGAGGGAACGTCCCGAGCACTGATTTTCAGGTAACTGCATATGCCAATAGTTAAGGTTCAAATCCTATAACTCAATTTCCTCATTTTGACTTCCGTATAGATAACCTCTTCCACATGCAAATAAAATACCGGAGAGAGAAGGGTGAGGCAAAATAAAACCAGACAGCTGTGGGTAAAGCAGAGATTTTAAGCTGTGAGCCTAGGCAATGAGCTGGGCTCCTGCCAGTCTAAGGCATATTCTCAGAATAACACAATCCCAATCCAAATCCCACTTAATTCAGCAGTCTTGTCTAACGGCTGCAGTGAGACTTGGAATTAAGCAGTGTTAAATATTACTGTATTTACACGGTGTTTCAGGAGTATACCCTATTTTTTTTTTTGTCACGTGGTTTAGTCAGCGGTTGTAGAGCTACTGGACCTTGCCATGTGTTTTGGAGAAACTGCTCCACGTGAATTCCCGAAAGACAAGGCCCCCAGTTTTAGAGATGGAGTAAAATATCATGGAGCACTTGGAGTTCCTAGCTGCAAATTAAACCAGATCAAAGCCTTTCTTTTTTGTCCCCACGGAGAAGAAGCAACAGCTCTTACTGCAACACCACCCCTGCGGGCACCTCCTCTCGGTTTGCTGTGCCATGCTAGAAGGCGATGCAGGGACGGCCCAAGGTGCCCTTCTGGGAGCCTCTGCCCCATTACCTGCCTCTCCTCCTCCCGAGGGGTCTCCTGCTTCTCCCCACAGCCTCCCGAGCTCCCAGCTTTTGTCTCCACCTCTGCCAGACCCTCCTCGGGAGGGCTTTCTGCACCCTCACCGCGCCAGGACGTGATGAACAGGATAAAGTTCACAACTTACGATGTGCCTTCGTGGCTCCGTCAAGCTACAAATCCACCAGCCGCGACCTCAAATTTTCTGTCCCAAGGTGCTGTCAGCAGGAGCGTTACCTCCCGCAGCCCTTCCCGGCACACGGGGAGCCCAGCATCGCCCTGCCTCGCTCCCTGCTTCCCCCGGAGGCCTCAGCGCTACCGGGCGGCTCAGAAAGCCCCCGGGGGACAGGCGACAAGGAGCGGGGGGTTTCCACACACACACCGGGCCCGGGGCTGTCAGCGCGGCTTGGCACGGCTCGCCCCCCCCCCTTAAGAAGGCCGGGGCCCGCTGAGGGCCGCTCCCTCCCCGCCCTGCCCGCTCACCCAGGCACAGCTCGCAGACGTAGGCGTAGTAGGACCAGAGGACGACGAGGGCGATGATGAGGACGGGCAGCCAGGCGAAGGCCCGCTGGCAGCACCGCAGCCCCCGCGACAGGGCCATGTTCCGCGCCCGAGCGGCCTGGGCGGGCGGCGGCGGGCGCTGAGGCGCCCCCTGGCGGCGCGGCTGAGGCGGGCGGGGAGCGCCGGGAGCGGCCGGGCCCGGGCCTCGGGGCGCTGAGGAGGGCGGGCGGTGCTGGTGGAGTCACACGAGGCGCTGTGCACAGGGATTTTTGCCCTAGTTTAAGGCCGGACGAGGAGCCCAGACCTCGATGGCTGCGCACCCGCGCTGAGATGTCCTCGCTCCTGTCAGCAATGCCGCAAGGAGAGCCCCGGGAAGCACAGCAGCCTTTTCTAGAATCGCAGAAACATTCAGTTTGGAAAAGACCCTTAACATCAAGCCCAGCCATCAGCTAACTACCAAGTCCAACACTACACCATGTCCCTAAGCACCACATCCACATGTCTCTGAAAGGGGACTCCACCGCCTCCCAGGGCAGCCCCTTCCAACGCCCAACAACCCTCTCTGTGGAGAAATTCTTCCTCATATTCCAAATAAATAAATAATCTAAACCTCCCCTGGTGCAACCTGAGGCCGTTGCCTCGCGTCCCATAGCTTGTCATCTGAGAAAAGAGACCGGCACCCTCCTGCTGCAGCCACCTGGCAGGCAGCTGTAGAGAGCAATAAGGTGTCCCCTCAGCCTCCTCTGCTCACCTCCAGTTCCCTCAGCAGCTCCTCGTACATCTTGCTTTCTTCACACAGCATCCCTGTGGCACTTCATAGGCCTCATACGCTCAGGCGTCATTCCTCTGTGTTGTGGTGGACGAGTCCTTATGGTAAAAGCTCTTCTTATTGGTAATTACACGACTTGTACTTTGTTCATCTTGTTCATCTAGTTTTTCTTGTGGGATACGTTATGCTGACACCACCAACTTTGTATTCTCAGATTTCTCAGCACAAAACCAGGTTACACAGTACCACTAGATTCAAGATAACCTGTGGAACAGAACTAGCATCCCCTCCACAAGCTGATAACGTGGCATTTGATGTAAAAAACAAAAACACCATCTCAACTTCCCACACCTCACCCAAGCCTGTTCCACAGCCACCTCTGAACTCCTGTAGGAATCTGGCATTTCCACATTCAGTAACATGTTCTGAATTAATGCTTCAAGTCAATTAAATCCACTGCATTGCCCCTGTTAAGGAAATTAGTTTTCTCGTCAAGAGAGATTTATCTAATTGAATGTACTGCTGATAAACCCTGGTACAATTTGCCACACTTTCCAGTCACCTTTTTATTTTATTTTCCCCCTTAGAATAGACTGCCTACTGTTGGTATCAAGCTTGCAGTCTGTCTCTATCAAATTTTCCCTCTTTTTAAGTGTAGATACTGCATTTGCCATTTTCCTGCCAAACTCCTAGTTTAAACATCAATTACAAATCCTTGGACCACACTTGTAGTTTCAAATTTATTTCTTTCAATGTTTTAAGATGGAGATGATCTACAACCTTTGTTAAAGAATTTGATCAGTAATGAGGTGACAGCTCATTACTCATTACCTTAACCTCCTTCTCTACCCCACTCAGAGTCTATATGGTCATTATTCTTTTCTTGTCCAGGCTACCAAACTTCGTGTTTCGTACAAATCTGAACTTTCTGGTATTTGTTTTAAATTTCTGCTTGTGGTCCAGCCTAACCAGCCTTTTGGATAATCCCTACTATCAAAAATTATTTGAAGAGATCATAATGTTCATTGGTCTGAGCTGCCTGTAACCCTTAACACTGAATCTCAGGCATCCAACGACTGAGATCCACAGTCTAGGTTCTAGCTAAAGTCAGTAGAAAGAGAAATGCCCCCTTCCAGGGCATTCAGGAGATGTGGGACAAGCAAACAAGATGTTCTGAGGATTCTGAATCATTTGATGTGAACACCTGCTTGCCTTCTCCTCCTTCCACGCTGCACAGAACTGAGAAGCCAAAAATTTTGCCAGCAATATATTTTTCCAACAGTAAGATTTAAAAACAACTTTTGTGAGCTAAATCTCTACCTTAAGCAACGCATAAAATCTTTCCTCTCCCAAAATCTCGAAACTACTGATCATATAGATGTGAGGCACAGCACATCCACGGTTCATTTTTCATGCCTGTGTGTTTATGAGGCAGGAAGGCAACCTGTCCAACAGATAGCAGTGGAGCTCTGTTAAAGTGAGCAGACATTTTCAGATAATAACTCTGTAAATAAAATTAAGACTATTTGTTTTGTTTAACAGCCAGTTTCTCTCTGTGTTCTAAGATCCACCTGGATCGTCTTCAAAATTCTTTTGTTTCATGGGGTTCCAGGGGAGACTTAGTCATATAAACACAAGCTCATCTGAGGTTTGAGATTCCCAAATACAGCTCTTTAAAACAAAAATAATCATGCGACCCTGAAATCTTGCAATTTTTATACCATTTTTTTTTTTTTTTTGCACATGTATTTCAAATAATAGCTCCCCACTTGAAATTGCCAGCTGGAGCTGCTTATAACTGGTACAAGCTACCTTGTGCCCTTTTCAGAAATCAACGCTAGAGATGTTATTCAAAATAAGTGTTGAATCTGAAGTTGAGTTACAGCCAATTTTATACAGTAAAGAAAGCCCTCTCTGGATGTGCAGCATAATCAGGCTCCATAGCAACTACAACAGCTATGAGTAGCCTGATTAACAAGAGTGGTTTAGGAAACATGGAATTATCCTAACCCATGTTTATATTTAATCTATAAAGTTGCATTCTGACCACGAGCAGTTTTCCGATAATACACACCACACAGCTCTTTAAACAGGGAAGCAAACTTCTTTAGAGTTCAAAAAGCTGTGATTTCATCCACCTGCACGACTAGACTATTTAAAACGACTGTCAAAGAATGCAGCACTAACTAATGAAGATGAAAAAATCAATTATTATCATCTTTAGGGTAAAAAAAAAAGCTTTAAACTTAACTTTTCTACTGCAGAAAACTCTAAAGGACTACATGTACCAATTTCACCAAAATGGCTGTTACTCATACGAGGAAAAGCTCCAAGGAAAACCTACATATGGAAGAAAATCCTTAATTGTGTTGCCCTTTTAAAAGCCATGACTGGAAACTGCAGTTTATATTTTCAGTGTTGAACATGAAACTGAGCACAGACTACAGTAGACATTTCAAAATGACACCCAACTCCAGAAAATCAAAGTCAGGTAAATTACTTTCACTGCTGTTAATTTCAAAACCTTGCATAAATTTGTAATATATGTAAGCCCTGTAGGTATGTGGGAAGACAGCTAAAAAGCAGTCATAAATAGCAATAAGCCAAAGCTTGTGAAGATCTCACTTTTCAAACTACTTTTGACCTGGTGTGTGTAAAGTAAAAGCAAAGTGCCACTGTCAGATAGATTTATATCCAGGTATATTACCCATTGCTTATCAGTAATAGAGACATCCAAGAATTTGTGATAATCCATGACCTTAAAATGGAACCAACGACAACCCTGGCTGTCAGCAGAGAACCCATATTCCCACCTGCCCCGGTGATCTGGAAAGGGCTAGTGGGCCCGAAAGCTGGCCTATTTTATCATTTACTGATGGACCACAGTAATTAGATAGATCTTCCAATGCACGCTAAGACCGAGGCTTTGTGAGCTGGGCTTTATGTCAGGAATGCTGCACCCCAGCTTCCGCAGAATAGTTAGACTAGGATTTTTTCAGAAAAAAAATGGCAATGAAACAGCTGATTCCAGAGAGGAAAAAAAAAAGTGTTGGTCCAGGGCCAGCCCATACAGGCTCTGGAACTGCTAATTAACATCTTGGCTGTTGTCCAGACTGTTGTGTGTAGTTACTGCAGCGTGAACCACAGCTCACATGGTTCACAAAGGCAGCAGCAGCTTTTTGCCGTGGCTGGAGATTCCTGGTAGCCTTCATGGTTTGTTGCAAACAGGCTGGGACTCAGCAATTCTGTCCGACTGCTGTCGTATCAAAAAGTTCAAAGGACTAATGGGCCAAGGAGACAGGATTACAGAACACTTTTAAAAAGAAAAATTGCACGCAACTGATCATCTTCAGACTTCAAAAGAGATCCTGTTACTCATACTGGTGACTTCTCAGAGAGAGTCACATTTTACAAAAGCTTTCCCTTCTCTTTCCTGTTTTTCTAGCTAAGTAGTGAGAGAGGGCTAAAGTTTAATGAGAATTGATTGGTACTAATCTACCAGAAAAATGCACTTTGCCATATTCAGTAAGAACTCTCCACATGTCCTAAGATGTCATATTTACACATCAATGCCCTCTCCCTTCCTGGAAATCCCAGGAAAACCTATTTTCCATTACTCTTGGAAGGACCCTGCAGCTCTGTACTGTGTCTTCTGCATTTTATGTGAGTTTGCGCACACATACAGTGGTCTTATCGTACATTTATCCACATAATAAGATAGCGTTATGATACTACCTTGCAGTGGATAAAGTAAATTAAGGAAACTGTTAGAAAGTACTCACCTAATGTAAATCTGAAAAGCTCTGCTGAAGTGAGTAGAGTTGTACATTCCAGCTTAAGATCTCTCTCTACAGCTCTGGGACAACAGTGATTTGGACAACTCTCCTACCACTACTATTAAAACCAAAGTGGACTGAAGCCCCCCACACCCCATAGGTTTCCCAATTTCCTTTGTCTGGCAGGGTAGTATCTGCCAGTATCTGCCCTGCCTTTGCATGGTGTCATTGCTCTGAGTCATCACCAGCTTCCTGCTCTCTCAGATGCCTCAGCCACCACTTCAACATTTAATCACAACTTGATGTGGAAATACGTGCAGGGTATCCGGAGCACGTAACAGGGTCTATCAGCCCAGACTGCAAGCAAAGCCGTTTTGAATATTACAAAACTCGTAATTATCACCAAGTGAAAAAGCAGCCATTTGCAGCAAAATCTGCCTCCTTACTACAAATGCAGTCATCTTGTCTGTAACTATATAGGAACATATGGTGAACGAGTGCTTACACCATTAGAGGGTGCCGGAGTCCGCACGATACCGATCTGCATCGCAGGCCATCCAGTTCTGTAGCTGCTCGTTCTCCATCGGGACAGTGCTCTGATACGGGCCTCAGTGCTGGCGACTACAGAAAGATAAGGCATAAGAAAGTTTTGAAGGAAAAATCATAAGCTTGTTGTGTCACATTTAGAGCCTTGGCCAAATATCGTTTGAAATATTTTCCCCCCAGCTCTTCTCTTCAGATAACCCAGAGAGATCAGAAAGCTCAATAAACACACTTGTGCTACAGGTTTAGCTAAAAAGTCACATGAAGTGCTACAAATTTGACATTTCCTATTTTCTGAGTTCATTTTGCACCCTAAATAGCATCCTTTCAATAGGACAGTTAATACATACCATTCCATATCTTTTTAAGGGCAAAATACCAAAACAGATTTAATTCCAGATACCTATAACAAACCTGTCTTCCCCATCCTCCTTCCTCCCCGAAATTATCAAGTGAACCCTAAACTTTTATCACAGACATTTACTATTTGACACTGCAACGATTAAATCTCTGTATTTTTCCGGTATATGGAGTCCTTGCCCTGTGTGGCACCCTCAGAAGAAGGAAAGGGAGGCTGGGGACAAACCCTGGCTAAGGACCCACTGTACAGCACTTACAGCAATGCCAAGAGCACGGTGTGCTGCTGCTGCTGCTTTGGTGCTACGCAAACCTTGGACTTCAAAATGGGCACGCACGTAATAGCTGCAGCACAGGTAATTTCACAAGGGGAATACAAATAAAAGAAAAGCTTCCTTTTCAGTGGCTTAAATCAGTTAAGTGTCAGTGGCGGTTCTCAAAACCAAACCAGAAGCATTTCCCAAGCCAAATGTCTTCACCAATCCTCAGCCATGATGCACACTGAACAAGCTCCTAAAGTTTCAGAAGAGCAGCCCATGGCTTCTTACAACGCGTTGGCCCACACGATCCCAACCAGCAGCCCTGCAAATCAGAGCCCAGTTCTGTTCCAGGATGTGCAGAGAGAAATGGGAATGATGTCACTGAATCTCCAACAGAAGTACAGTCCTTCTGATCCTTGATTCTTACGTTGACCGAGTTCATACGTGAGTACTGTAGCAGGACACCAGTTTCTGGCTTCTAAAATAGCTGTATTTTATGGTGTTTATTTTGTTTTTATTCATTTATATCTTTTTCAGTCAACCTCTGGTATCTATTTTCCCTTTCACTGCTGAGCTTTGAAACCAGATAAACACAGTTGTAGCCAGTTAATTATTA
>CM021768.1:16571550-16757725 GCA_011076525.1 Nettapus auritus
TTTTTTTTTTTTTTTTTTTTTTTTTTTAAGCTTAAACCAATGCCATCTTTCAAGAATGAGATACAGGCAATGTGTAAACTCACCAGGTTTTGCAAATTGATTGTTTTGCAGATCTTTGGACATGGCAGACACAATTTCAGACCTGCATAGCAGCACTGACTGCAGGCAGGCAGCATATGCCATGCGTAATGTTTTAATTTCCTGGTAGCAGCAATTCGTACAGGCACAATAGCAGGTTTGTTTGTTTTTTCTTCTTCATCAGGCCTTTTATTAACATTCTGTTAGATTTCTTGACTGCACCTGGCCTGTTGGTGACTGAGCATAATGGCATCTTTGCCCTGGGCTCTTGGAGGCAGTGCATATGGATAGGAAAGGCAACAGATAATATGGATGCAAATTTCAAATTACTGCTTTTGTCCCTGGGGCAGTTAAAAAGGACAAATCCCAAGTAAATAATGAGAATAGCACAACTGTGTTTTTAGTTCATACTGAAGGTATAGACTTGAATACAGTATTCGTGGGCCTAGCAGTATTTTCCTTTGCAAAATACAGAATACAAATTTATTTCAGTCTGGGGTAACTACTCTCCTGATGAAAGCTTAGTCCAGGGGCAGATCATCAAGAGCACCATGTTTACCAGCCAAGGCTTAAAGAAGAGCCAGTCATTTGCACAGGATCGAGATACCAGAAATCCAGCAATGTGGATTTCAAGTCTGATGACCTGATGAGCACACATTAATGATCACTGGCACAGAACACACTGATTTGGACTAATCACTGCAAGGAGCAGTCTATAATGAATTGAAAGGGAGGCATTTTCAACACTCAAGTCAATGTTCTCTTGTCTACAGAACCAGTCACATGAAAAAGGCAACTGTCTTTTTCTATTTATGTTATTTTGTCTTACTGCACTTTTTTTTTTTTTTCCTTCCTCCCTCTCCCCTTTTCATGGTTTCATACTGATAAAACACCTAGATATACCACAGAACTGATCTGGTGTGACCCCAGCAGCACACTGGTATTCAACCTATGAAAATAAAGCACAACCTGAACCTCTGAGCTGGAAAGATTTATCAGGTTTTGCTATTCCTGAAATAGAGCTCTCTTGAGCAGTAATGTACATACTTCCCTTGCTAGCTGCCTCACATCTTCCACTGCATTCAAGTACATGATAAATGCCAGTGCTGTAGAAACCTCTCAAACATACTGCTACCTCCTCCACAAACTGCCAAGAGAGGCTTTGTAAGAAAAATGAGCTTCATTTTTAGGTATTTTTTAAAAATCAGTACCATAATTACTGACTTGATGTGTTTTCTTACTCTTTTCTCCATTAATGCATACCCATCTCCTGGAGGAGGCTCCAGCCTCATTTGCATCTGATGTTTCTTCCCAACTTCAGAACATGTGTCAGTCTGGCAGTTTGAAGACAGAATTAATTAAATTAGATTAGTAGAATGAATTCCATAATACCCTGGGAAGTCTGATATTTGTAATCAGCTATGTAGCTATTGCTAGGATACCGGAACTGCCTTTTTTTTTTAAAAAAAAAAATAAAAAAAAAAAGGTCAACTAAAAAGCTTGCCTTTCTAAAACTACAATTCCAAGGTATACAGAAGTTTAGTTGGTCCTAGAAGCAATTTTGTGATGCTTTCATATAAGTAATATATTAACTATATTAACTTCTGATTCAGAAAATGCATGAAAAAATCCACAAGCATCTACTAATGTACCTATCAGATAATTCCTAAAACAAAACATAACAGCTGATGAATGTTCAGTTCCACGAGCTTTTTCCTCATCAACAAGCTGCATATGCATAGAAAGCATTGCAGACACACAGAAGACAAAAACCATCTATTAAGTACCTCAGGATTAGTCTGCATACCAGGCAGCAACAGATCATCCTCTACAACGTAAAAAATATACAACATTGAAATATAAAGGACTCAGTGATGAAGTTTGCGCCACCTTAATTAGATTGACTGGAAAGGACCAAATTTCTGATTCCGCCCCAAAGTTCTTTTCTCAATTTCCTATCTGTAGCCCCATAGAAAATACTGCAGAGTTCTAACTTCCTCTCCGGAGCTCAACTGCAATTACTTCTAGAAGGCTTTTTCATCCTTAATTGTCATTTATCCAAGTTACAATTATTTAATCCTTTAATCTTTTTCAAAAGTCAATCATGAGCTCTTCCCTACTGTTTTACTTTTCACAATGTTCAGCCACCTCAGCAGTAACAGACGTACTCCAGCAGTAACTGCGATACATGCAGGGCAGCATCTTCTGGTGGTAACCACCCAGAGGTGCCTCTTCCCAGCTGTCCTTAGCAGACTCCTTCAGTTAACTGCACTGCTCTTTGGCTCCTTCTCTACGCAGCATTCTACTGGATAATTAATTTTAATTATGAAGATAATGTCCATTTTCTTTATTATTTTGTCTTCTGTTCCAGTGTACATCTTCTTCACCTTGATTATCTGGATAAAAACTTGGTGGTAGAGAAACTATGGGTATAGAGAAGTCTATAACTGATGAAATATCATCAAAGCAATGAGAAGGAAAGACCACATTATCCACATTTTGTTTTATTTTTATTTTTTTGATTGTTTGTTTGTTTTCTATTTCTGTATTTCTGTTTTTCAGCTGGCAAAGTGCTGATGAAAGTCTGCTTGCACTGCAGCTGATTTTCAAAATCATGTTTTAATTCCTAGCAGAGACCATTTCTCTCCTCTACACTGGCATACAATCTGTCTTAGCTTCAGCCCAAAGTTACAGCAACTTCCGTTCACTGGGATACAACTGAGTCCTGCTGCAGCTTTATGAAGGCAATCAAGCTGTATCAGTGTTGAATGACCTGTTCACCCTATCATTAACCTCCAAATAAACCTATTCCATCTAAAAACAGGATACGAGAAAATACCTACAATTGCCACCTTTTGTCTTCAGTGTACAAAAAACAAGTGTAGTGGTTAAGCCTGCTGTTGACCATCCAAGTCATTTTTCTCTTGCCTTATGCAAGCTCTGGCTAGTCTCGATTCTGACTGCTACGAATGTGATGGATGTTGTGAATTATGGCTGATGACCCTGAGAAAAATGCAATTTATTGTCAATTGTCCATTATAATCTGTGGGAAAAACAAAATAATTTTCTTGAAATGCTGTGTGAAAAACAAGTTTTGGCCCAATTTTTTCGGAACATAACATAACCGCTAGATTCACTCTTCTCTTGTAATGCCGATGAGCCCCAGGAGTGCTTATAAATATTGGCAGACTGAAGTAGGCAGTATTTTGCCAGTTTTTTCCTGTTGAATTATAGTTAGTGTTTTTAACATAGTGATACATAACAACGCCCTTAATGCTATTCCTTGGAACTTCTTCCTGAAACTGTGTTTCAACTCCCTTCAATCCTAGGACACGAAGATCAGCTAGCACTATTGCTGCCAAAAAGTAGTTAATGAACTCGCTGATAGACCCCAAGAAGGGGGTCTACATTTCAAACAGCTGCACTTCAACTGCAGCAGCAGGAAGAAAACTCATTTTTGTACTTCCAAGTCTTAATCACTTTTGTTCCATCAATGAGATTGACTTAAAAGTAGCATTCAAGGTGTCCTGTTTCTGAAATTCTTACCAAAACAGTTTCTGTGTCTCTACCAGGCTCTATTCAGACTGAGATGAATGTGCAAGAAGACAGCTGAAACACACTGTAGGCAAATCCTCCTGAGACTTCCCATGAGGCTAAGAGCCTGTTGCTTTTCTTTCGATAATTAGCTCATACTCAGTTGATTATTACGTTGAGATCTAAAATTTCATTTCATCTCAATTGGTATTTGCCTCTATCTGGACACTCTCTAGATTAACGCTGTCCCATTATTTCAACAGAAGTCTTGTGAATGAAGAAATGAAATGCAAGCAGGGACACAGAGCTCATTCATCATTATGGCTACGTTAATTAGAAACTCTGCAGTCTTCCCAATAATGCAGCTTAGGTTATATTTCTCAAATCTGTTCCTGTAGTATCAATGGAAATTTTGCTTCTTTACAGTTCCTGCTAGGATACCAACGTATTTAGGAATGCTCCTAGAGAACCAAATACAGAGTCAGTGGCTACCCCGCACCAGGGATGACAGATACATTACCAGGGCATCAAGCATAAGTTTGTGAGATGCTAACTGCTGTGGAAATGGCACAATATCATAATTGCGACTGAAGCATCAAACCTGGCTGGATCCATAGCACGTTGAATCACGAGTTGTATGTTTAAAGTATCAGACTTCTCAGGGTTGCTGTTTTGCTCGGGACAACAGCCCACACATGGAATATTATCCTGTTTTTCAACCTTCTAGTTTGGTTGAAGTTATTTCTCCTAACAAAACCTTTTCATCCCAAATTGAAACCATGGCTAGCGCGGCCTTCTGAACCACTAATGAGATGTGGCTGTGGGAATCCTCAAGACCAGTAAGTTTGAATCTTGAAAGGTATTTGTGTTTATGTAGTGGAAATATGAGAAAGCATATTTTGACTAATGGTATCACCCTAGAGGGAAACATACTTGTTATAAATATGTTCCATTGCAATTGCTGGAAATCTAACAAGATTGCCATAAACAGGACTTACATCAATGTTTCTGCTTGACCTTTCTGGGAGAATAAAAGTACCTTCTGGGAATGCAAAACAAATGAATTTTTTGGAAACAAAATGAGTAACACAGCCCTTCCTCTTTATAAAATGGAGCCCTGCTATAGCTGCTGCTGCTTAGTAACAGTTCCTCAAAATGATTCATAAAAGCACCAGATGTAAAGGTGCACATGTGTGTTTAACTCCAGGCTCTGATGCGAACCTCAGAAACACTCATGCTGTGGGTATGAGAATTTCAGATTTTAGATGAATAGCATTTTCGAAATGAAAAACATATCCTTCTAGACATGGATAAGCTATGCAATCAACTCCCTTGACATTCTTGTTTCTGCCAGTTGATGTGCTGTTGGAACTGCAATAGCTGTTGCACAGCATTTCCTGGTGCTTCCCTAAAACAGCTAGATTATGCCTTTGATAGCTCCCTTCTACATTTCCCCCTAAGGAGAGTATCTTGTCTAGAACAGAAAATCAGCTAGAAATAATGTGATGAAAACCCAGAATTTTTGGGAACTCGGTTAACCTACAAAAATACTATCAGCACCACTGAAGTTGAGTGTATTTAATAGGACTGGAAGGGTACTAAGACACTTCATGCCAATAATACTTAGTTTTTCTGTCCATAATTAAATATTATAGCCTGAACCCTTACCCAGCTCAAGCTGCTGAGGGAAGAAACGTGAATTCCTCCATGCAACATCCTCTTCATAAAGGATCTTTAAAAGAGAATAAATAATTTAAAGCCAGTTAGAATTTCTGATGCACTTACTGCCCAGCAAACACCAAAACCCCACCGCGTTTCTGTTATATGATTCTATGATTCTTGCAGAGCCCCATAAGGCGAAGTGAGCAGTTCCCCACGCTGCTCGCAAACCCTCCTGAGCAGACCTCTGCTTGGCAAGGCAGGCTTAAACCCAGCCAGGAGCCCTGCCAGCAACAGCACAGACCCAGCGCATTTCTACATTGGCTCTTCTCCGGTGGCCTCTGCCAACTGGCTCCCGCACCATGGCGGAGCACAGAGTGAACTCCTTCGCTTAACCCCCTGCCACAACCTGGCAGAGACCACATGCTGACTCCCAGCCTCTCCATGAGAAGATCTCACCTTTCTCAAAGAGCCCTGGAACTAGAGAGTGTGGATTGCACAGCAACACTCGTGCAAGCGTTAGCAAATACACGCTGTCCGGTTTTTCAGAAGACATCAGTAGATAGAGTTATTCCCACTCACCCCATCCTACACTTCTCCTCTCCTGCCTCTCTCCACACACCCACGTGTTAAAATTA
The DNA here is from genome assembly GCA_011076525.1 of Nettapus auritus. Taxonomy (NCBI): domain Eukaryota; kingdom Metazoa; phylum Chordata; class Aves; order Anseriformes; family Anatidae; genus Nettapus; species Nettapus auritus. The sequence continues at coordinate 16,577,460 of CM021768.1, forward strand.
AGTGGGTCTTAACAGATCCGTAAGTGGGATATGCCCAAGTGTTTCCAATTTACCCTCAGTGAACTTGAATGAAAAACATTTGAAAATGAAATTCTGGGTGAAATCTTACAGCCTTGCTACAGCATATGGAGCTAATTTCAAATAGCACTTTGATAATGTCATGATCTGTTAGAAAGTGTTCACCTTATACTGAAGATATTATAAACTCGGTTGCATCACTCAGTATACGTTCATCTTATGATCCATAAGAAAGCTATTTAGTGGATTGTGAAATACGAACTTTGGCCAGAGCTAATTTAGAAAGCTTGGTGTACTGCGGATGGTGGAGCTCGTTTCTTCTGTGAGCTCTGTATTATTCAACTGTTCACAGCTAGTAAATTCACATCTAATAAGCTGCAAAAGTTATCGGATGAAACCCAGCCTATTGTAATCCCCACATGAAGCAAATAACTGCTGAAAAATTAGTTCCAGCATGTGTAACATATTTTCGCAAACAGCATCTGATAAAGGACTTGGCTTTATTAACAACTAACTTACAACTCACACAATGGAGAAAACGCAAAATCTGTTCTATCTCTACAGGCCACAGCATTTCTCAAATGCTTACCAGGAAAGAAAAGGGCTTAACTGGAAACAAAAGCATGTACAGACCACATCTCCCAGTGGGCACGTAGCTTGGAATGGGCAACGCGGCGGTAGAACGACGGTGGAGTAGAAGGGATTTAGGAAAAGGGATTTGCAGGACATGAAACACCAGCAAAAAGGTGCTGGTGCTAATGAAAGCCTTGCTGTAGGGCTGCTAGAAGAGGCATCGACAATGCCAAGGAGGCCATATTCATAAGTTTAGCCAAACCGTTCCTTTCTCTGGATTTAGGAATAACAGGTTTACAGCCCGCTTCTCCAGACAAGGGCCAGAGGTTCCTACTGCAAGTCCAACTACCTCTGGGTTCTCCCGAACCCCAACAGGCAGTACTATAACCCAGAGCTGTGCCAGCAACCGGGGCAAACAGCAATGTAAGCACAAATATGTGCTTAGCTGGGGCTTTCCCCTCTTCCTCTGTGGGGACAGAGGGTGGTGTGAAGCTGCCTGAGTCAGATTCGTGCTCCCCAGAATGTCCCCAATTTGCAGGCAGTTCTTAAGAGCCTCTTGACCCCATGTACAACAAACATGGGGTGGCAGAGCCTACAGATCCTTGGATTCTCCCTAAAACAGGGAGCTTTCAGGCACTGTAAGCTGCGATATCAGAAGCACTGCCTCAAGTCTGGAACAACTCTCAGAAGTCAACTTCTTTGCTACAGACCAAAATTAGGTCTATGGCTGAACTTTAGAAGCTTGTTTGCTGTGTAATACTCGAGACATCACCTGAAGTCCCGAGTGTGACAGCAACCCCACTGTGCTTTCCCTTCAGCAAGTTTCCAACAAATAAATGAGCAAACAGTAACAACAGGGAGGTTCCAATATGATGCACCAGAAAGGATGCTCAAGCGCAGATCTAATAGAAACCACCGTACTCAGAACAGGAAGCTCAAGCAGTTTTTTGGGGCTGAAGCATTACAGAAATGCCCACGGCTGGCAGTGATTGCTCCAAGCACTGAGGGGCCCACTGCCTAGCTGAAATGAAAGGCTCCGGGTGCATGAGAGCTAACACGAGAACAAGCACTAAACTATAACCACAAATCTCATTCATGAAGTGCTGAGTCCTGGGAACCTCAGTCACTTTTTGCTCTTGAATTCACAAACTCCCACTATCATTAGAGACAGCTGAAATAAGAATTAAGAAAGGTCTTTCAGGACTTAGCCTAAGAAAATCAGCATTACGCCTTGTATTAGGGACAACCTCACACACCAGAGGGTTCTCAGGTACTAAGAGGGGATCAGCCCCCTTCCTCTGCCTCATTTCTCCAGCCGCAATTCCTCAGCCTCTAGAGTCTGCCATCTTCTGTTGCCAAAGAGAAAGGAACGACAAAAGCCTTCAAAGGAAGAGAAAAACAGAGAAATCCCAAGCCTCATGTGTGACATAAAGAAAACAATTCACATGATCTTTATTTTTGTAACCCTCGTCCTCCTCTCACCCCCATGCCTGTTGTTATCACTCAGCATGTTATTGTTATTACTTCAAATTTGTTTTTAAAAGTGCCTACCCAGCGCTGGAGGTGCCTGAATACACATTGAAAATATACAAAACATATGTCTAACTTAGACCGTATGTTCCCTGGGGAAGGGCTTGTATCCTCTGTAGTACACTCAGCACACTTATGGCATGAACAAATTATAAACAATAATAATAAAGAATAACTTGTGCCTATTTATCTGTTTGGTCTACGAAACTGATCAGTCAGTGACCCTGAAAACTCTCGGTGACACACACTGCGGTTGAGTTAAAACCAAGCTGCTCTTTCCAGCTTTTTTTTTCCGAATAGCTTGAGTCAAAATCCCAGGGTAGGTGACACAGAGCGACCCTCCTGCTTTTGATGTGAATGGGAAAGGATTTGTCTTTTTGTATCAAAGCTAGCTGGGAAGAGGAGGTGGGTGGCCATGAAAGGGAAAAGCCATGAAATTACCTCCATTGGTTTATAAGAAACAGCCTTTCGATAGGATTTTGGGAGGGGGAAACCTTCTGAAAAATGTGCTCGTGTGATTCCTCTAGAGGCCAGCACATCTGAGCCAAGCACTCGTATCAAGCGAGGGGGGGCAGGAGAAGTTCTTCACTTAATTGAGAACACACTTGTTTGCAGAGTTCAATGTCGGGAACTCCAACATTGTTTTTAAAAGACGGAGTATTGTGTAGGTGTCGGAATTCAGAAGAGGCAAAACAAAAGCGGATGGAAAAAGGCAGCTGTGATGATTTAACTCTCCGAACACCTTCAGCCGTTTCCCTTCCTGCGCCCCACCAACTGGACCTTGCTCTTCTCTCTTGGCTGCTGCTAAGGGGAACGATCCTGTCTTCCCTGACTCTCTCCGGCATGTTTTCCCTCCAGCCACCCCATCCTGCCCACACCCCACTTACCGCACCTCGCTGCCTCCCTGCTGCCAAGCCGAAGCACAGCTCCCCACATGCTGTACCGGTTCCTCCTTACACCAGCCCTGGCTCGAGGGAGAAGGCAGGAACTGGTGCCACCAGAAGGATTCGTGGCAGAGCTGACGGTCTGCAAAGGAGGGGAAGTTTCTTGTGGGTGACATTCAGGTCAATGGTTGGATGCTGCCCCGGCAGGCAGGAGCCAGCCTTTCCCAAACAGCCATTCCTGGCATCACAAGACCCTCATCGTTTATACGGTTCTCATGAGCTTAATTAGGAATTAGCTGTGCTTCACCTGGCCAAACCCAAGTGGGATCTCGCTGCGCAGAGCCTACAGCCTCCATCCCTCATGTTCTGTCTTAGGGAACTTCTGAACGCAGACGTCAAATGACATGTCTATGTCTGCTGAGTACTTCTGCCAACTCCAACTGAACACAACACTACAAGATACATCACTAAAAAAAATCCTTTAAAATCCTAATTGTTTTTCATTATGAGGGCAGAGTTTCTCTATATTAGTGGGAGTCCTGTCGAAACAGGCAAACCAGAGAAAGAGGCTGAAGTTAATGAGGAACTTCAGGTGCTTCAGAATGCAATTACTCCTGGTCCGATGCACTAACAGTTTGGTATTCCTGCTTTTGAGGCAGACAAATGAAGAGAAGGTAGAGTTACATAAATCAGGTCAACATTACCTAAATATCACTTTTATCTGCTAGATGATGCAGTCCCTTTAAATTCAAGGAAGAATTTGAACAGAGTAAAAATACTGTGAGTCTTTTTCCTCAAAGGCTAAAACATTTCTAGGCCAAATCAATAAACTAATTGATCTCTGTTAAGGTAATGAACTAGGATTCATATTTTAGGTAGAAATAACTGGTAGTCACTGAAATCCACTTGCAATGCTTGAGACTAGGCATGGTTGAAGCAACTGAACTTGTGCAGCAACCACCTAGTTCTGATCAAAACGTCCTCTATCACATTTATTTTTCTAAAATATGTAATGAGCCTGTTTGGCAGTTATTTCCTCTTTACAGAAAGAAAGCAATCATTCATCACAGCTGACCTGACAGCAGGACAGTGACACAGCACTTCTGACTTAAAGGTAATAGAGAGACAAGCAGGTACCAATATACAAAAGGAGCGAGAAAACCCTGCAAGGCAGAATGCCAGATTCAGGCTGATGTAAATGTATCCTTCTGCGTGACTCCTTTTATCTCAGCCTTTACATCTTGGCTGCCTTTACAACAATAAACGCGGCTCCTCCTTCCCGTCATCATCATCTAGTTAAATCAATGTACCAGCTCGATTGTATCAGGGGAGTTCTGCCAGAAGAGGAAAACTGGGAAGAGACGGTCTGAATGTGAAGATAATTAGCACAGTTTTATATAATAAATTAAATGACTATAGCTCTGGAAAGTCACAGTTAAAAGGTGACCTAGCAAAAATTCTAAGCGCTCAGAGGGAGTAAAATTTTACTTGCAAGAACACTGAAGGACAAGAAAGTTTAAATCGCTCTGTTTTAATCACACTGCTTAAATCACAACAGGTAACTGGCGCTGGATCATAAACAAATGCTTCTGGCATAAACACATTTTATTGTATGGTGCATGTGCTTCTTGCCAACTCAAGGCAGGTAGAATATATTGCTGCTGAAAACCAATTTAATTCAATTATTATAACAATATTAAAGTGTCTCTTACAATCACAAGAAGTATTTTATCTTCAATATTGATGCTCTGGAAAGAAGGGGAGATACTGTGTTACCCCAAAAAGGTGTGTTACAACTTGCATTCACACAGTGTCATAGCGATATTTAGAAATAAAAAGACGTATTACAAGTTTCTGACATGAATATTAATCACTACAGAAATCCCAATAGCAGGGATAAAGGGTTCAATTATTTAGTTAAATGCAGTTTCTGGTATTATCTTGTGGTTGGCTTGGTTTGGAATCAAATTCACGTTTCAAACTAAAAAACCCTTAAGTGCAAAGGTTGACGTTTGCCCATCTCTTTCAGCCAGTAATTTACTTTTTCTCAGTATAAGGGCCAGAGTGGAAACAAGTTCTCCGATTTTTTCAGACTTCATTTAAAAGCAGGAAACATCTTGCAATATTTGTAGGCAGCTCAGTAATATTTAGCAGAATTGCCAGCTTCCACCATTGCATTAAAATCCTGGAAAAAAATTAGGAAGAAATGGCACTTACGCATCATATGATTGTGGGCGCTCAGGTATAACGATCAGGTATGGGTATAGCTCACGCTAACATTTATTAAGAGACTGTCAGTGTAAGCAGACTATGGAGAGAGAGGTTCAAATAAAAGCTTAATCCAAACTTGTGGTATTTCAGTTTTGAATTTTTCATTCCCTTAGGGGTGAGGCTGAAGGATATGGAATCTGGATCTAGTTCCTAATTTTGTGGCTTGGTCTCTTTTCCAGTTCCCGCAGAAACATGTTCATCAAGATCTCCTGACATTTCTCTGCATTTTTTTTTTTTTTGGTCTTTCAATGATAATTTGAAGCAAGCCCTGCCCTTTTCCACATAACCTTGTGCTTTTTGCATGACTGCAGCATGTAAACACTAAAAAATGCAAGCATAGCAACTCTGCGAAATACATAGAAACAGATTCGAACAGACCAGCCTTTTCCACGTTTTTATAGGAGCTGCACAGACCTGGGAACGCAGACGCAAAGCAAAGCAGAGTTGCACATAAACCAGAGCCCCGGATAAACAGACTGGCTGTGACTGCGTGGACTGGCGAAGATGAAGGAATATGAGATTTTGGTCCTGGCCTGCCACTGAATCATTTCGCTGCCGTGGGTGTGTTATAATGCCATGCGTTATCATTACAGATGCTTGTCTTGGGAACGCAGGTAAAAGCTTCAAAGAAATGGGTAGTTTGACTGACTTAAAAGATTAACAGTGCTTTAAAAATTGTCCAAATAAATGGAAAATAGGGACTAAAAATAGGCTCACGTCCAAAAGATGAAATCAAAGCCCTGATACCTTTTATGATTGTCTCATCATAGCTAATAAAATTTCCATAATTATCTGAGGACACTGAAGCCTTTTATCTGCGATGAGTGACAGAGCATTGTGTGTCTTGAGTTACCAAGATAAATACAATACATGCCTGTGACAGCATCTCAAGAAAGAAAAATAAACAGTGATCCAATTACAGATGAATACTAGCATAATCCCCAAATTGCTGTTTCCCCTTCCTTGCTCTGCACCTTCCCAACCTCCAGATGACCACTGAGCTGCTTGCTTTCTCCTGTGCACTTCAATAGATGGCTATTTTAGCCCAAGCTTTGGCAGAAAGTGGGCCCCAAAATACCCCCCCCCCCGTTTTTTTTTTTTTTTTTTTTTTTAATCACTGGAAGTAGCCTCATCATTTAATCAAAAGCCTCTGCTTTAATCAGTGATCTCCTTCCACTCTAGGCTTACAAGGAACAGAAAGCATTCTTCTGTAACAAGCCTCTTTGCTCCTGAAAAATGAGGGATTGTGTAGACATTGAAGGCTGAAACTCCCAATTTGCCCCAAGGGATGCCAAGTGCAGCTCAGAGAAGTACAAAGGGAACCTGTTCTCATTGCTTTTCAACTGTGGCCCTACTTAAATTGCCATGGGGGTTTCACATTTCATTCTCCTAAGGTTACTGTCTCAGGCTTCTCTGTAGAAAACATTAAGGACGTAGGCCCTGCTTTAAACTGACTTCCCTGGGAATAAGATTGGGCCCGTAATCTCACAGTAACTAACAACTCACATGTTTGGTATTGTCTGTATTTCATGCATGAATCAGCCGGCTAGATATTCAGAAAGAACTCCTAATTTAATCTGTTCATATATACACACAAACACACGCACGGCACACACAGGGAATGGAAAGAAGGTAAGATAAAATAAAAGCAGTGCTTTGTACTTCACACAGACTTCACAACTGAAAAATTCACATTCTTTTTAGACATTTGATTAAAAATCTCTCTCCAATCTTAGTGGCACAAGCCAGTAACAGATATTATGCAGGAGGATCACTTGATCTACCGTTGAAATGCTGCCACCGCAGAGTGGAACACAGCATCTGTTTTACACATTATAATGGTTTGGGACATGAAATGAAAGTTCTTATAGCCACCTGAAGCTGTAAAGGAAAATGTAGGTAGAAGGAATTTTAATTAGCTGAATCACTGCAGCAAGAGCCCTGGGAATGCCAATGAATAAAGCAGGTAAGGGCCTATTGCTAATATTTTGACTCTTCTGACAAGCCCCTAAATCATTTTATATTGCCTCTAAAAGATGTTCTCACTTACCTCAGCTTAAATCAAGACTAAGTCCACTAAAGTTGCAGAATTATGCCAGATTTAAACAGGGGCAACGACTGCAGCACTGCATCTGGCAAGTGCAGCACGTATTACAGCTATCAGCTGTGTCCTAACTGCAGTTAAGGTGCCCCGGCACCACTCTGCACCCTCCTACGGCCGGTGCAGCACGAAATATAAAACAGAAAGACCATTCCACCCAGGGAGCGGCAGCAATTTCAGGGTACGTCTGCACAGACAGGTGCAGGCAGAGGAGAGCTCCCCAGGCCTGTGTGGCTCTGTGGGCAGGCGGCCGCGCTGGGTTGCAGCCAGCTACGAGGCTGGGCAGAGCTCGCGTCTGCATCGCCCAGCACGGGGGTTTTGTGGGTTCCTGTGTTTGCTGACAGTGGTTAAGAACGGAAGCACAAGGGTACTGTTTATCAACTTACATTAATTGCAGCTCTGAAGGATGATTGACTGAATGAACTAGGAGGCCTTTTCTTTTTTCTTTGCTGAAGCTTATTTAGAGTCTGTGAAAGAGAAAGAAAAAAAAAGAGTACTGATTTTCAAGTGTGGGTGAAGTGCACATACTCTCGTCTCCCCTCCTCACCTGCTCCTCTTTCAGACCCACTCCTTCTCCGCCTGAACATCCTGATCCCCTAACAGATCCCGTAACTCCAGTTGGAAACGGCTGCTGCTTCCAGCATGCAAGAAGATAAAGAAAAACTCACACCACAGCCCGCTCTGCCACAGTGAGAAGACAATAAATTGTGGATGGGGTGATCCGAGAAGTGTAATATGGTTTCCAACAAATTCAGCTAGATCCCCGGGTTCTCACTGGCACTAGCAACGTGCAAGAGCCAAATAAACAGAATATTGCCAACACGTCCTCTCACCCAGCAGATGTGCAGTTCTTGTTCTTAGTGCTGGTGAAGATACAATATAATACATGTGCAGAAGATGACTACAATTTAATTTACACCAGTTGTACTAGAGAAACATAAGCCATCACACAGAGCTGAAATCATGCGGATGGTGCCATCTGTATGTAATTGTTAGGGTTACGTTTTCCATTACATTTTCTTCTGGAGGAAGGCGAGGATATACAACTGGGTAGCAATCATAACAATCAGGCCTTACAAAATATCAGTCAGAAATCACACTTTCATTTGCTGAAGGGGTGATTTGCATTTCATTCTGACACATACAAATGGTCTATTTCTAAACAATGTCACAGAAAATTATATGAAATTAAATTTTTATTCCAAATATTGTAAAGCAATAGGCCAAACAGATGGACAGGTATGGCATTACTTCATCTGTGGCATGCTAAGCTTGGCTAAGGGCCTACGCAGCACAAATGTTTCAGCAGTCCTTAGGGGTTAACAGGCATTACATCCAGCGAGGCCCAGAAATTGAAAGATCTGGCAATTGTTGCCTTTTCTTTTAACCCTGGAAGAGGCTGCTAGACTGGGAAAGCAGCTAAGATTAATCAGCTTGCCGTTTTTAAAAGGAAACTTAAGCAGATTTAATTGAGACAACTGTAAAACAAACCAGAACATGTTAAGCCTGAAGTTATTTAATTTGTTGCATTCATTTTCTTGGAAAGTGAATATGTAACAAGACCCCAAGTAATCCTCATAGATCTAAGAATATTTTGGGGTATATGGAAAAAAGATAGCAAACAGAGTAACAGCATAACTTAGAATGCTTAAAATTAAGCAATCCCACTGGTTACTCACATGCTTAAAATTAAGTGTGTGCAAAGACTGGCAGACAGTCCCAGAGGTTCAGATAAATACGCAAAGCTTCAGACAGGCGGATCCTTCTCTGCCAAGTCTTATCTTGCACCTTCCTAATGGAATCACTAATAGTTTACAACTAGGAGCTGAAGGTGCACCACCTTCCTCTCCCCACCCCGTGCCCTTGGTCAGCTCCCTGCAGCACTGACATCCCTGGCTGCAGGACTGAGCCCTGAGCCCCAGCAGGGATAAGAGGGGATGGGGAAGCCTGGCACTAAGCAGGCTGTTTGAGTGGAGATCACAGGATGCTACCCCAAGGCACCGAGTTCCTTGGGTCTCTGGTAAGGACTAACCAGGGACAGAGTATTTTTCTTCCAGAGCCCACAACGGCATCAGCTCCTGCAGGGAGTCCAACACAGGGCGCTGTAGCTGGAGAGAGAGAAATGGCTTTGATTTGAAACACACTTTTGCTGTGTATATTTATCTAACAGTTCTGAGTTATGCCAACAGAGCCAATTATTTGACATTCCCCTCCAAAGTTTGCCCAGGTTTTGTGAGGACATTTTTTTTTTTTTTTTTAATCCTGCGAAACTTCAGATTTGCATCTACTATTTGCATTCCTAGCCAGAAAAGAAGAAAGGGGATAACCAGCCAACTGCTCGAGCCACGCACTGCAAAATGGTCTGTGCCATTTCACATCGACACTTGGACAGTCCAGAACAGGGATTAATTTCTTTGAAACTTTGACCCTTAGCAATTCCCTATGGATCTGGAAATACAAACACTGCAGGAAAGAGAAGTTCTGCAAAGCACTTGCTCATCCAAACTGACAATATACCTGTCAGAATAAGGCCCTCCTCTGACATCTTTCAAGATGAGCACTGCAGCCAACATGCACTTCTACCAAGAAATAGCTAGAAGAACCTACGTTAAACAGTTTTACCAGCGTTCACCCATCCATCATTCCGTGGAACAAAACCTCTGGCAAAACTGCTGCAGCACAAGACTTTGATGGATAGGGACTGGATGCCCTTCCAGGGAAATCAAAGAACTTCAGCTTAATTGTTTTAACTGTTAAAAGTGGCAGTTTTAGCAATGATGCCTGTGAGATGCTACAGAAAAAATAGTTTTTGTTGTAGTTAGGTTACAATGTTTTAAAAACCCTTCTAGGCCTGTATATATAAGTTAAATAAAATTCATGCCCACAGAATGCAAGGGTTAAGCTTCTGTCCCCTTCATGTGAAAGTGTTAAATGTTTCCAGAGAGGCTGGAACTATGACTGGGTAGTGCATACTTAAAGCTAACTGGCAAAGAAGTGTTGCTTTAGGCTTAGAAGCGCTGTCTTTTCACTTCTGGGGCCTGGGTCTGTTCCAGCTTAATCCAACTACAAATTGTTGTCTTGAAAAGCCTGCAGCTTCTTTTCAATGCTTCCCACCCCCCTCTGCCTTGTAGAGCATAATTACCCAGCAATTAACATTCTTGTTTACCAGCGGTGATTTCTGAGTTGTGTCAGTACGTGTGTGTTTATGTAAGAGACAGAGCCTTTATTAAAAGCTACATGAACTGACCCAAAGCTCCTGGGAAGGATAAGACAAATTGGTGAGGAAAACTGAAAGATCTTAATGATCCAAAGGGGAGTTGAGTATTAAGACAAAACACAAAAATAAAATATCTAATTTGTTTTTGCTTCGTTTCTTTGAGAGACCTACCACAGAGTTGTTTCCCCTACCTGATGTAAATCATTGCTTCTGCAACATCCAGTCATTCAAAGGCTGTTGTGTTAGAATAGCTGCAGGATGATAAAGTACTCTGGAGATAAGTTTACAGAAAGAGAAATTAGACCTATCCTGCCAGAATAGTGACTCAGCCTAACGTGCTAGTTTATAGGCTGCCCTGGCCTTGAAAATTACGGTTCAAGGCTTGGCAGAGAGGTCCAGGTGAACATCGTGTCCTTCACGTGGAGCATCGAGTTTCTGGGGCTTTGGCTGCCCGGCACACGTGCTCGGAGAGAGGTGCTACTGCACGCTCAATTACACAGCCTCACCGCCTGAAGCAGCAAACCCCATCTGCTGAGTTTCTGTGCAGCGAGGTGCATTCATTCAGTAGCAGAAAAGGCCCTTCAGAAATAACCGCAGACTTTAACGAGATGCAAGGTTTTCCAGGAGGACCAGAGAAAGCACAGGACCACTGCCGGATGGGACGCAGCGCAGGATGAGGCCGTCTCTAACGCATACCAAGATTAAAAGAAGCAGGCTGGCTGCATGAGTCTCTGCTCCAGAGACAAGCAGGATAACGTGAAGAGGGCACTGGTGTGAATCCCAGAGGAACTGGCCGGTGGCTGCTTGGCATTCTGAGCCCACTGAGGAAGTCTGGTCGTAACCTCTCACTGGGAACCAGCGAAACAGTTGTACATGCTGGTGAAAGGCCAGATGCTGTGGTGCACAAAGCAGTTCTTTTGACACTGGTGGCACGCCAGCAAACCTGTGTTCCCACTGTGAGCACTGGTTCATCTATTTTCTGTAGTCTAAGACACTCAGATGTGCCCTCTGCTCATATCTCAGCATCTGCTGCATGCCGGTATGGCCACTTCTCTGTCAGGAGGAGAAACAGGCAGTGACAGAAGGGAATTCTCAAATGAACAAGTAGAAGGTGAAGAAGGAACATATATTCTTTTCTGCTTTGCCACTTTATATCTGCCACTTATTGAAACCCCTCATATCACACCGCTTGTCTTTCAAATAACGAACTGAAAGGTTAATGAAACCATTTTAAGAACATGGCGATAATTTGCCTTCTGTCATAGTTTCTACCTTCATTTCTCTTTTTCCTTTCTGTAGAATCTCAGTCACTGAGAGCCCAGTGCTCAATGATGACTGAAGAAAGAGGGAGTAAATCCAGTAACACGAGTGAAGACAGCTCACAAAGTACCTGGAATTAGCGTCCAAACAGCTCCACCTAGCCCACTAATGGTCCAGGTACCTGAGAAAGCATTCTGCAGCTCTCCCATGGAGCTACATTTCCCTCACTGCATTTTCAATAAGCAGTGTAACATTAATCACGTGTAGCAGTCTAAAGGAAATGCTGAGCTCTGACAACAGCCCACAAGAAGAAAGTACCACTGATAAGAATGGAGTTAAAACAGCAATGATGGAATAACTTTTGCAGCTTGCTAGCCAGTTCAAAGGAGCTGTTTAACGCTTGTTTGCTGGCTTTAGCAGAATAGAAGCAACCTGGTATCAACCTGCATTCTTCCCACTAACAGTTCCTCCCCTTTCTACAGTTGACTTTGCAAGTGTTGTTGCAAATGAAACATGTAAGGGTATTTATCAGAAGGACGCTTCCTTTACTTAACTCCTGCTGGATGTAGGGGGCCCACAAAAATTCATTCATACCTTCCAGTGCCTGGCACCTAGTAGCTATTCTGACTCTTTCCTCTAAAAAGATAGGCAACGTGCCTATAAAATGTACTTGATGTAACCTCGCTGTAACAAACAGTGTGTCACAACCAGCTACCAGCAACTGCAGACCACCGCAGTGACACTGCAATGCTAGAAGGACATGGAAGTTAGTTTAGCTGCTTTATTTAAAAATCAATGCTGGTGGCAAAGCTACATTTAACAGCTACCTGTTCTTGCAGGTGGTCAGAGACTGGCCCAGACAGAGGTAACACAAGGTCTGTTTCACCTCCCCATCAGCCCCTGCCACCCCTTGCCGCCTTGGGGGCAGCAGTGGATTGCTCTCACCTCTGGGATCCGCAGCCTTCAGCATCTCTCAGCAATCTGCTCATGTTTGCCTTTAACTCCTTTCTCCCTGGAGGCCTAGGAACCCTTCTACTTCTGCCCCTACTTCTTCTGGAAAAGGAAATAATCAATCGGACTTCAGCGAGCTGAAGAAGCTCTTTCAATAGAAAGTCAAAGAGAAAGTTGCAATTTCTCTGAGGTATTCATTCATGCTGTTTTTCCTGTTTTCCTTCTTTTTCTCCTTGCCCTTCAGCTAGGCACAGGCCTGCCAGTAAGGACTATTTAAACTCACCTGAGCTCACTCTGTAAACCCTGGGAAGGCAGCAGCAGAATGGTAACTGCCCAGCCCAGGCTCCTTCAGCTGGAGTCACGGATCAAACCAGCAGGTGCTGAACCTCCTTCTGATGACAATTAATGCCAACACAGAGCTGGTGACCTGTTTTACAATCACAGAGCACGTTATCAGTATCAGTACTTGTATTAAATTTTCAGAATTCCAGGAAGAAAACCAATTCTGATCACTTTTAATGTGTGACAAAAAAAATAATAAGGCAAAATGAGAGAAAGAAAAAGTAACCTGTTAAAGCCTGCTTCAACACCCCTTGCTCACACTGGATACGGCTCATTTGCAGGAGCACTTCAAATGCTTAAACAGGCAGATTGTAAAGCCTTTTACAAAGTTTAAGTCTTTCCAAAAATTTTTGTGAGTTTGCTACAAGTTTAGAATTAAGCTGTGCTTTATGCTGACATCGAAGAGTTACTACAGATTTACAAGTCCACAAGAATTCCTTCATCCCTTAATAATTTCACTTGTCTTAAAGCACTACCAAAGCTGAGTTCTGGGTGATAACATGTTTATCTAGAGCTTAGTCTGGGATTTGAGGCATAAGATTGTTTTCAGGCATGGAGGCATAAAGAAGGCTCTGAAGAAGATACTTTGCTCCACTCAGTCGGGTCATAAGCTAAGGTAATGGGCTTACTAATTCTGTGCTACAGTTCACAGCGTAGAGGAATTTAGCTGTAAGGCATTCACTGAAATAACAACAACAAAAGACAAAAGACTTGCATTTTTACATTTCTGAATGCAAGTCTGCATGTAGGAAAACATTACCAAGCCAGGGAGTAGCAAACAAAAAATTTAAAACAGAAGAAGAAAAAAGCTCTAGATCTGTAGCAACGTTTGGCAAGCAGGATTTGGCACTTCGGGATCAACATGCTTTTCTAGTTAAGAGTGCAAACTATACTATTTGTACCAGAGAAGGATGAATCTTCTGGATGCAGCTGGAGGGAGTAAGAATCTCTTGAACAGCCATATGGGTTTTCAAGTCTGTCTTGAAAAAACCTTTTTCCTGTAACTTACAGGCATCCTTTCTCCCCTCTCCCACTCCCCTAGTTAACGAATCTTCCCTGCTCTTGATTTAATCTTAACTGAAGGAAAAACACTGGTGCCCAGCAGAGCTAACACCTTACCCAGCGGCTGTCACCAAGGTCACTTAGCCAGCTGCAGGGTGGCAGTGCATTTAAGATGCAGCTGTTTCAGAAGCACGGGTTGCTATTACTTGCATGAATGTAGAAACAGGACTGGTAGCAGAGCATCTTTCTCATACAAAACCCATAAGCTCCTGCCTTCCGAAAGGTGTACAGGAATGGGATCAGATACATCCACAAAAACATCTCATGTTCCAACTCTTAAGTATCCCAGAATTGTGGTTTGGGGTTTTTGAGCTCAAGAGCGTTAAAGGTTGTAAAGAGCTCTTGCAGCTGTGGGTGGAAGATGGAACATGGGGAAATTACTGTGGTTTTGGGGTGTGGGGTGCAGGTGAATCCAACTACAAAGCAGGAAATTCAGCTGTGACTTAGTCATCATGAAACTATCGCAAATGCAGATGAGGGGACGCATAAGTTTTGCGGTGAAAGCATGAAACACCCCCAGAAACAAACCGGGGAGCCAGTCCAATCATATAAAGGAAAAAACTAACAAGAATTTAATAAAATAACAATCTCAGCAGTGAAATGTCTGAGGTGTTTCATAGCTGAACGTAATGCTAAAACCACCCTTCCACAGCCTCAAGAAAAACTGTGCACTACAGCAATGATGAGAACTTGATGCAGTGTATTTTCCAAAGCACAAAGAGCCAAGAATAATATAACATCACCGAGCAGACTTCAAAGCCCAGTTCCACCGCTCACTCTTTGCTCCTGTGCATCCCGCCGATGCCAAAGCACACACGGATCGGAGGGCCCTGCTCAGCAGCTGCTCACAATGTTTGACAGATTTCCCAAACTCTTACAGCACTTGTAAAAGAAGTTTCCAATAGAGGCAGCATTTTGACCGTAGCGTTTACAAGAACCAAAGATAAAAACAAAAAAAGAGATTTGTTTACTGATTGACTGACTGAATTTGCACTTGGTTCCTGGAAAAATGCATCACTGTAGTAGTGCAGAGTATTATCCTGGGGAACTGCAAATACTTACAGAACTACATGGGAAGACTTCTTGCTCTAGAAAGGAGTAAAGTCATCTTGGAAACCATCTACAGATAACAACACCAGGGGTTTGTTTGTTCTGTGCATTAATTGCTTTACTCTATGACCTATCATAGGCAGCAAAACTGAAAGCATCCAATTTTAAGTGTCAATAGTCATAAGTGTCAATTCATACAGCATCTACTAAGACTTCTTAAGAAGTGAGACAGGTGGTATCAGGCTAAGAGCAAGAAGCACATTGGCTGCACGTAGATTTACAAACCAGAGAAAGGGGTGGAAGAGACCCCGCAGTACTGCTGAGCTCCAGGCTGCTGCCCCGGCAGCGGTGGTCGGGATTTTGGAGTGAGATCAAAGGGAGCTTTGCAGGCACCCAAGTACAAAGGTTTTAATTTGCAGATTGGTAACGAAGCCTCAAACCTAAAGCTATGAGTCAAGGTCAATTTCCATCTGGGTTATCATCATCATTATTCATAATGTATTGAATTTTAGAAGTGTTTCTGCATCTGTATGGAAAGAAAACATGATGGGATGCCTTACCAAAAGAAGTCAAATGGTTGTTTTGCTGCCACCTGTGGCTGCTCAGTGAGTTTGAACCAAATTCACAATTGGCAGCAAATCTCATCCCCAAGTGAATTCCACTATCTTGGATGAACAAAACATTCACCCTGATCATGCCCAACACCCACCCCAAACATCCCATGTCGCTGCCCACTCAGATAATTGGATGGGAAGTGGTTTCCATTAGTCTCGAGCTAATTTTTTTTCCAGTTTAATAAAAGGCAGCATCAAAAACTTATTCTCACCCACAAATGCCACATATAGCCAGCAGCATCATCAGGCCAGGATACTGCAGGTTGGTTGTGTTCCCTGTCAGACAGCTTTTCCAAATATTCCATTAAGGTCAGATCAGTCCCTATGTTCCCTAACAAAAAAAAAGGGGGGGCACGGAAGACAGAGCCTGGCTGTAATTTTGGTTGTTGGTGGTTGCTTTGCCCTTTTTTCATAGGGGTTTATAACTTGGCCATAATCCTGTGAGCTCTTGGTTGCATGCAAAAAGGACTGAAGCCAGAAAGCACATTTGCTAAACAGAAGTTTACAGAAAAATAAATAAATAAATAAACAAACTAAAAACACTTTTAATATTAAAACCGCTGATTAAAAAAAAGTGAAGTGTTAGAAATAATAGAAGCCATATGAGCTGAGGGGAAGAACAGGGTACTTGAAGGTAGCCTGATGTTCTCCACTCCACAGCTTTCACATCAGCTCTGCCATGGGCTTATTTTATTCATCAGTTTCCCTTGGCTGTAAAACAGAGAAAGTGATACTCATGCTACGAAACTCTTCTATATTTAATAGGTTAGTGTTTTTAAAATAGCTTTAAACATGTGAACCATATATATATATATATATATACATGCTGCTGAGGTGGTTTCAGTTTTAAACGCCATTAGTCTAATGTGTGAAAATTTATATTGGCATTTTAAAAAAAACACACCAGTGAAGGTATCAAACTTTGGAAAAATGACTAAAATCTTAGAGCATGAACCAATGTTACTAGGAACAAGCATCTGGCCTTTGTTATATCACTAAAATCCTTTTTAAATCCTTTTTTTTTTTTTTTGGGGGGGGGGGGAACAAACAGTGCTATCAAGCACGAGACAACATTTCTGCTGGTAGATACTGTTCTTCAATTTTACTTTCAACTCTGCCTTCCAAAGTGCAATCTGGAGACGATGCATGCTCTGCAAGGGTGGTCCCTAAGCTTTCCTGTCACATCACATTAGATAGTCTAACATTAAAACCAGTTCCATGTTGCCAAAACACATATGGATCCGTCAGCACGCTTGGACAAACAGCAGTCCATGTCCTGACAGGTACTCGAGCCTTAAAATACTTTCCGTTCACATCAAGAGGACAAGAGAACAAGATCAGATGCAAATGAGACACTTTTACACATCTTGAAAACCACCGTATGCCTTCAAAACCACTGACCATGCTTTCCTACAACGTGGTGCACAAGAATACAGTACTTGGATGTCCTCAACACACTGACCTTGTTCTTTCCATAATAGATGTAATCTCTTCCTCTTAACCTCCAAATCTCAGAACGGCCACAACCTTGCTCTCGGTCTAACAAATAACTCCAGCAGACCGCAGGGCTCTTCTCTTCTAACCCTTGCCCTTTATGATCTGCCCTTTTCTCCCAGCACTTTGGAGCTGATAACTTTTGGCTTGCTGTCAAACAACCCCATGGATGTTAAAATTCTCTGTATTTCAAAATATTGTGCATTTTTGATCACTTTCCTTCACTGACTACTCGGTAGTTCTTTGTGTGTAGCTAAATAATGATTTTATTTTCAACAGAAAATCCGGTAAGATTAAAGCTCTGGTATACTCAGGAAACAGCTCACCCTAAAATTAGTTATCTACATGCACCCACGTTGAATTTGACATGCTTCACGCACTACTTCATAGCACAATAGTCTAACAATTAGCTGCACCGCAGACTGCAATGGCTTTGTGTAGAACAATGAGGATCTTTTAAAAACATGTTTTTAAAGTAGCTTTTCAGCTTCAAATTTAGGTTTTGCAATAAAAGACTTTCTACAAAACATTATACCATTGGAAATGCTTTAAAGAAATAAATTGAATTTAGAAAGTTCATAGTTATTTTTGTGAAGGGAAATGTGGTAGAGAGTTTGGATTCGAGATCGCACGACATCATAAGTCTTGGAATACTTGGAATTCTTAAAAGACAGAGGAATTTCCAGAGGACTAAAAGAAAGCTGGTGGTATGCCAGTTCTCTAAAAAGGATAAGTTGGACAGCCTGGCCAAATACAGCCTGGTCAGCTTCACTTCCTAGACAAGAAAGTATAGTGACAGTAACAAGCACAGGGCTTCGACCTGTTCAACTCAATTAAAGAACATTTATACTTAATCCAAATCAACATCGGTTTACAGAAAATGACTCTGGCCAAACTTAAGAAATATATGTTTACTGAGAAACCAGAGAGATACAAAGTCAACACCGCATGTATTAGGATTAAAATTAGCTAAATGACAACTCTTTGCATATAAACAGGGTGGCAGAAATACACTTGCTTGCTGATAACCACAGAGATCTTGGCACTACATTAAAACATCGTATTAGTGACTAGGAAGAAACAAAAACAACATTCATCAAGGATTAACGTAAAAAACATTGTGAGAGCAGAAAATGGAAAGAGCTTGGTCACTGATAAAGAGCGATCTGCATCGCTTGGTAGCCTGGCCAACAAAATCAACTTCAGCCAAACTACAGCCAAAGGTAATGTCATGTATTTTGTCTACAGCCATACTTCAGGGGCTTTTCATCTGCTATGTTGTGGCTCCAAACCCTGCGCAGGGCTCAGTGGATAAACAGTGCAATGAGAACTCCGAAATGCAACGGCATGGCTAAGACCAGAACACATCCAAAACAGAAAGTGCGGCCACATTAACCTGTGGTATGGCACCTGTGCAGGTGCTGCTCCAGCACCATCACGCGGTTGGCACCTACACGTTCCAACTTGTGCCTTCTGGCTTTGGTTCAGGACTGACTATTAAAGATGCTCTGGGGAAAGGTGTTTAGGAGTTAGACTGGTTTAACTTCCTAAGCGGAGGATTCAGAGCTAACTTGGTAAGTACCAAAATGAAGAGATCAAAGAGCAGAAGCATTTCAGTCTGAGACAAGGACACTTGCAACTCTACTGGGCAGAAAGTCCACAAATAGAGACCAGGAGTTAAGCAACAAATTCAAACACTCTGGTAACCGACTGTTGGAATAACTGAAGATACGCTATGTTTAATCAGCAGAACTGTAAGGCTGGGAATCTTCTAGTTCAATTCTAAGAATTAATTTCTGTGGTCCGTGGTCATTCTGCATGAGCACAGTAGCCCACTTTTGACTACAATCCCTATGATCTGTAGGTCACTGGGACACATCACCTTCCCCAGACTAACACATGAGAAATGCACAATCTGGCCCCTACAGAGAAGCAGGGTACACAAAGGATAAGCATCACGGTTAGCATGGTTATAATTTATGTATTAATATGTGGTCTGGGTTGTGCCTCACTGCATCTACACAGGACACTTCTGTACCGTTTGGGCATCTCAGACAGGAGGATCAAAGGGAGCTCAGTCAGAGTTGTTTTTGCTGTTAACATTTGAGCAAAATATAATTTGGCATTAGCTTCAAGACCAAAAACAAAACAAAACAAACAAACTTGATCTAAATATTCATATTTTAATAATACAGAAGGTTTTATTACTAACACATGCAAAGAAAATATTTTAATGTGAGGTTTATGTGAATATCGCATGCTTTTATAAACACTGATATAAGTTCATATTTGTAATCATTCTTGTCTGTTGAATAAATCTTCTGTGACCTTTCTGGGATGCAGACTATTCAAAATAATTTTTTTAAAATTCCTTGTTACCTAACAGCTTTGAGTAGGTATGAGGGCACACAATGCAAAACATGGACTTTATAAATTTTTATGAAAGATCAAAAGAAGGGAGGAAAGCAGCCAGCATCAGACAAGCATACACGTAATAACAAATAGCAAGGATACAACTTCTGTGACCAACACTAACTCAAGAGCTTGGATGTTGAACTTTGAGTCTGAGTGCCCAGTAGAGATGGAGTGAGGACCCTACCTTGGAATTTCCTGGCTGTCGTCAATTCTGTCACAACCCTAACATGTTTCAACATGTTTTCAGCTTTTAAAATTTTCCCTTCTCTTTAATATAGTCTAAACTAGACACAAAATGGAAAAAATGTAACATTTCCACTCAACACTGATGCCTTTGACATCTGCTTCCAAGTGTTATTCATCACCACACAGTGTAACAATCTGCGAGTAAGTACAACATACCTTTTGGAAAAAGTGAGTCTCTGTGATTGCTTCTCATAACAAAGCCTGCCCTTTCCCCCAGTAATTAAAGCTTCATGGATGCTCATAAAAGAAAAGTACAACAGCCCACCTAACAAACAGTAGCATTTGCATTGTTTCTTCTGAGGGTCAAACAGCCCACACCTCATGGATGGCCAAAGGGAGGTCCCCATACATCCAACACAATCATACTCCTTTTTTCCACGTGTAGTTTCCCATATAAATATGTTTTTATCTAGTTTCATCCCACCACGGCATAGTTTTATGCTTATGACAAATTTTGAGTAAAGAGCAAGGAAAGCACTATTTAAGGGACGGTTGATGGGATTCCTGAAAATACTGTTTATTCCATTGTTTTATTCCACAAAATATTGTTAAATCAACTGGGGTCCTCCAGGGTAAAAGATGGATAGCGCTAAGACCTACTACTTCCCTGAGCTGGCAACTCAGGGAGCTATTTAAATCAGAACAAAGCGGATACTAAATATTATATTAGAATGCTTTAAACTTGTTTTAAAAGTATAACTCCAAAGCATATAAGGCAAGTAAATATTAAGCTCATTAAGTAATATTCTGTAATTTTTTTATGAGATATTAAGCACTGGGGATGTTAGCTAGATGCATTTTTATTATTATTATTAAGAGTGTGTTATATTGCCCAAAACAGGAAACATGCTTGTTTGCCATCTCATCTCAGAAAATCTTAACTGCTCCTCCAGAGTTTTGACTGAACTGCTTTGTCCTAAAACTCATCAACAACCAGATCTGGGTGGCAAGTGAATCATGCCTGTTTATTCCTTATTCCCGAGTTGCAAATAAAACATTCTCCTTTGCCACCAGAACGTCACCTTTTTCCTAGGTCACATCTTTTCCAGCTCAGCTCATGGGTGGTTTCTTGTGTCATGCATGGAAGCATCACCCCTAGGTTGCAGTGACTCAATTATTTTGTGAAAAGATTGTGTGGAGCACAGGTTTTAGGACCACCATCGTTTTCTTCTCCACCCGTCCTTTATTTTCCGTTATCGTCTAACCTCACCTATCTTATTTTGCTTATTTGTGCCTTTCTTCCTTACTCTTCAGCTTTTGCCATCTTCTTGATTTCCTATTCGCCTTCCCCCCCTCCCCCCCCCTTTCTTTTTCTGGCTTTGCTCCTCTTTCCTACAGCTGTGCTTACCATGAGAAGCATGTTTGCATCACTGAGCAGCAAGAGCAGAGGAGGAGATGGATGGATCTTATGTGTTCCAGTCCAGCAGAGCTGGGGAATGATGATGAAGAAATGTAATGGAAATAGTCAATAAGGGATAGGTACAAGGGGTTGAAATCACAGAATGGTTTAGGTAGGAAGGAACCTTAAAAATCATCTAGTTCCAATCCCCCTGCCATGGGCAAGTACACCTCCCACTACGCCAGGTTGCTCAAAGCCCCATCCAACCTGGCCTTAAACACTTCAAAGGAAGGGGCATCCATAACTAAGTGGTTATGGCTCCTTGTACATTAAGAAAACTTACTCTAAATGAAAGAAAGTTACATACCACTAGCTGGAATTCTTTTAAGAGGTGTGATCTCAGAGTATGTGCATGCTTTTGCTGCAAATACACCCAATTACTCAAGGCTGGATGAGTTTTCACCCTATCATTACTTGTAGGGTATGCTTTTATCGTCAAGGTCATGTTCAATTGCAATGCCATCTCTTGATGCCATTTCAGCACCCTGCTTTCTCCTAGAGCTACAAGTTCTCAAAAGGATATTGAAGAGTAAGAGAAAGGAAAGAAGCTCATATAAACACAGAAATATCTTAAAGATCCTCTTTGTGTTCTGCCTAGGAGCAACTGTCCATCTGTACATTTACGTGGTTAGCTCCAAATGACAGTGCCCTAAACAAAGAGCTATTTGGAAACAGACCGCAGAGTCCTTCAAGCTTCACATCCCTGAAGGGGAGCGAGTGACCACAACAGGATGTCGGTGTCTATTGACTGTGGCTATGTGAAGTCCCTTCTCTCAGTTTTCTCACCTGTAAAACATAGCCAACAGTAGCTAACTTCCTTGCAGGGCTTCTGGGCAATGCAGATCCTATACAAAGTCTGAAGAATATTCAACAAATGTAACAATGGTGGCGCTCTTAGTGCCACTGGCACTAGTGTTACCTGTATCAATCCAGAAAGTTGTTAATATCATTTATTAGAGATTTAAAAAAATAATCAAGAACAATAAACATCAAGCGCGTGCTTTGAACCTTTGATACCTAACGCTATCTTTTTACCCAAAGAAACCTGGGTTAAACTTGGTCACAAATGAAACGATCCAGAAAGATGATCTGGAACAGACACCCAAAAGCTGGTGTCCAGAATCTGAAACTTTAACTAATGGAAGGAACAAAGAGAAGGCCATTAATGTTCCTGCCTTATACTATGCAATTAAGCAGAATGGAAAGTAACCCAAAAATATGCTATAAGTCCAGAAGATAATACCCTTTTTCTTCCAACTATTTTTACATCTAAGCATCTTTTATTCTGAAGGCAGACTTGAAAAATAGCACTTGGTTTTGACTCTTTTTATCTACCTGTTCAGTTTTAGGTATGGCCACATTAGATATATGGGTGGACCTGTTCTTATCAGCTCCATCTTCTCTCTGTGGTGAGTAGCAGTAACAATTCAGAGTTTTTATGTTTTATCTAGATAAATTTTACACATTTACAATTTAGGCAGCTGGAATTGGCTACTGCAGGTACTGCAGTAGGAAGGAGGTGTGTATAGCTAACACTATTCTTCTTTTTGAAATCTCTTATAATATTTTCCATACAAAGTGAATTGTTTAGTGCAGGCAATTAAAAGATGATGCATATAAGAGACTTGACTCTGCACAATTATCTTCTCCTTTCAGGATCATAATGCTCGCATCTTAGTTCCAAGCATCATAACAGGGTAAATGACAGGAAAATTGCACTAAGGTTACAGCAGCAATGTTTGTCATTGATTTTCACTTTTTGCAGAGAATTTGATTCAGTTCATTACACAAAGCCTCTGGCTTCGAGTGTTTGACACCAAAACCAGAAAACTGTGAATAAATGGGGATCTCATCTGTCATATGTAGCACACTGGAAAAAGAATGAAGTTCTGGGTAAGGATTTTTACTTTTTGAATACAGAGCATCAGAAACAAGTGATGGCAATTACCACTAGCAATTAAGTAGATCTCAACTTGCTGATTTGTACAGCAGTAAAATGAATTTGGACAATTTCTGTGACCAGTCATAAGTCAAAAACCAAAGTCTGTGAACAGCTAGCTGCTATGATTTCTCATTGGTCTTGTATAGGACACTCATGCATTGTGCTGCCAAGATCTTAATATAGATCTTAGCCAAGGCCTACAGAAATCCAAAAAGTTATGCTCCATGTCACTCTTTTGAAAGAATCTGGGCTCTGACCTGGGGTGCAAATTAACTTCAGCATACTCTTACAAAGTGTTGACACAGAGACGTTACTTAATTCTTGTACAGCAAGGGTGACTTGTATGGATCATTTAGGACTGTCAAAACAGACTGTTCTGTGACTAAGGACTTGCTCTAGATGAGCTCAGCTTGCAGTATCAAATTCATGTGGAAGAAACCACGAGCCTATTGCTCATACCTTTGGGGAACAGGTCAATTTAAAATCTTTTAACACAAAAATACTGTTCTTTTCAGGAAAAAAAATCATTGAAATATTACAAAAAAAAAAAAATAAAAAGGAAAAGAAAAGTGAGGGCGTTGTAACAGAACCATTTTACTTGCAGTCTCTAGTAAGCACACTGGCCAAACAAAAGAACAATCTAGCTATGCCAGTGCTCATTTCAGCTATTTATTTCCCTTTGCATCAGTTTTGAGATTAAGCATATCCAATCTCTACCCAGGAATAATGAACCCCCTACACTGGTAAATCCAGGTATACTCCTGGATTGTCCTAATGCTATTGCAAAAGCTACCAACAACACCGTGACTAAATTCAGAACAAGATGAAGGAAACTAAGAGCAAATATTAGAGCCAACGCTGAACTTTTTACACTTGTTAAGGAGCAGAAAAAGGATCTTTGTTTACAGCTTGCCTAAGAGAGAAAAACAGCTGTAAAGAAATGGCGGAAGAAGTATAAATGTCTTACAAAGGCACTGCTGCCCGTGCTCCCTGTCGCTGTTCAGTGCTCAGTGGCAGAAACCACATGGAGGGAGCTGTTCTCCGCTCCCATGGCAAACACGCGATGCTCCCGCTAATGGGTTCCAGGCTAAAATACGTGAGTAAGGGCTCATGTAGAAGTATGGATAGAATATTTTTGCTTGAAGAGCTTACCAGATTCAAGTACAAGAAAGAAGGTGCTTGGCAAAGTGACGGCACAGAGAACTGACAGGGAATTGGCATGTTTTCTTAACTGAGTATCAGCAAAAATGTCTCACCTTTCTGGTGAAAAGGAGAAAAGATGCAGTCTAACAGCGTTGTGCGGGTAAGCAGCCCTTTTTGCGTTTTATCACCCTCTCCGTGGGATCCAGTGGTAACAGCAACGTGGGAACAAATCCATCAGGCCCATTACAACCTCCCTTAAGCTGGTCCCTGTCCTGCCAGTCCTCAAAGCTGGAGCACACTACAGAATTAACATCTGGAACAAAGCACAAATGATATGGCAGGCAACATACAAAACATACTTGAAATATCAAGTCACTGTCATGACTCTGATAAAAAAAAAGTAATTGCATTGTTATTTACAGTGGCATTTTGTTTCTAGCACAGTTATTCCTCAAAAGGAAATTCCTTTATTTCAAAGCATAAAATTCAGCTATAAACATAAACTACATACTTAAATTTCAGTTGAGGAATCGCATGCTCTCTATTAATAAAAATAGCCAGTTTATTTTTACTATGAGAAAAATAATTTTTTTTTTTTTTCCTGGTGTTGTTTTCTCCCTACCTTTTCTTTGGACTATTTTTGTTTCCTAAAGAAAAATCACTAAATCACTTGCAACCTTTTACCTCCATGAACTTGCCCAAGAACGACATCAAACCCAACAGCGTTTTCCTTCAGAAAAGAACAGCAACCCACTTAGGCTGCACATTCTGCTTGCACTGAAAATATTCAGCGTGTGATAGAAAAAAGACTAATTACAAAAACATTAATTCACGGCTTCCATATATTCATAGCAAACTCTACTGCTGGGACAGAGGCACATGGTGGTAGGAAACGCCAGCACCACCAGTCCTGGTTCAGAGCTACCTCACTTGGGACACCTCTTACAGACCAGATCATTAATACTTTCTGCATCAAGGCAAGGTAACAGAGATCAATGAGAAATTGAGAATTCTGAGCTTTTCTGAGCTTTTCAGGGTTACTTTATAATTATTATTACCACAAATTCTTACCACAATCTCTCTTTACCTTCTCTCCACCTTTTCAAGTGCTCTGTCAGTTCTTCCTAACAGCCCGCAGTCAAATCAAGAACTGCAGTTTGAGCTTCTACCATTCCGCCCACACAAGTCCCACACATTTTGTGCGTTGCTCCTAAAAGCCACATCCACCTGCTCTTTGCTCTGGTTGCTAACTCCTCAATGGTAGCATCACTGCCGTTCCCCTCCCTTCCCTTGCATCTTCTCCTAACATACCTACCTCTGATCTGGGTCTCAGAGCAAATGAGCTCACCCCTGATACACCAATACTGATTGCAACATGTGCAACATTCAGAAGTAGTGTTAAGCCAGACAGCTGGCTGGAAGCCATCCTCTACCTCCAGCAGGCCAGAAGAGCTGCTCAGCTACTCACCCATTCTCCAGCCTGCATCCTCTTTTCACTCTTGAATATAACATCAAAAAAAAGGACCAAACCTGACCATTAGGTTGTCCCCAAGGGCCCAAAGCCACAAAGGTCTCCATAGGCCACGACCAAAGCAAGTGCCCATATTTCATGCAGCTAAAGGTAATTCTGCTACCGTCTTACTCGTGGTTCCCAAATGGCACTCCATGAACCACACGTGCATCACCAAAAGACGGTAGGGTGTTTGTGAACTGTGACTCCAAGGACTGAGCTGCTTTGCTTTTGAAAAGACATGAAGTTAAGAACAAAAGAAATACTGTCTAGTTTGATCATTTAAAGTATTTCCAAGAACACTCTTCTTTTTGTTTTAAATGGAAGACATATATACATAAAAAAGTATTGAAACGCAACTGAATTCACTATTCCTTTGCCTAGCTACATAGTACGAGCATTACTTTATTTCTGACCCCTTCCCCTGGAGTGGACACAGCAACATCCCGAGATGGAAAAAGTGAAAGCCAAGCACGTCCTTTCAGCTGTACCTATCTGCTGCTGCTAGATACCAAAAATCCTCTGTTGAGAGAGAGAGGTGAAGCAGAGGTTCTGTTTGGCGTGGCACTAAAGGGATAAACAAAAGGCAAAACATCCCAAAGTGCAGCTGAACAGCTCTTTTAAGCTCATGGCGTAGCCATTTAATCAGAAAACAGCTGGGATGGAAAATCTGATATTTCCTGGCAGCCTGTGTAACATTTTCTTCTCACTGGTGAAAAGTACGATCCCAAGGGTTTACAATTAGGCAATAATTAATCAGGCATACAAGCACCTCAGCAAATGACACAAAGCTTCAACATGTCTGAACATTCCTTCGCTTCTTTCTGCTTTATCCAAAATACACTGTGAAAATCAAACTCCAAAGCTACAGCCTGAGAGCCTGCCAGGTGAGGTGAGGAAGTTCATAGCACCGGTCAACAACGACACTGAAATGTGAGCAGTTCTGCTCTACACCTAAACCAGAAGGGGAAGATCCATGCACATGCTATGGCTTAGCAAGGTTTTGCAGCCTGAAGGAAGATATTAAAGGGAAACATACAAAGAGAGGTGGTCCAGTAACTGTTTGGCTCCAGAGTCAACTGAGGCATCGTACTTCAAGCTTCATTTTTTTGTCCCACGAAGGGGGAGTTACCCGCACAGCCTGGAGCTGGACCTGTCCAGAGATGAGAAGGGCCCAGAGCTGGATTGTGAGTTATAGCACACTGCATTGCGCTTCTGTCATGAGATGAAGTTCAAAAGCCAAATGGCAGCAGTGGCTTTTCTGTAGCTGTCTGTTCCATGCCATTTTCAGTGCTTTCTCAGCACTCAACAGACCACCTTGATGCTAATTGTTGACATATCCTCCACTCCAGCAGCCTGAATTAGAGGAATATTTTAAGATGGCACCAGTGAAAAAATACACCTGTCAAATGAGTCCCATCGTACAGAAGCAGACATACAGACCACAACTGCCATTGAAGGCAATGGCAAAAGATGAAAAGATGAAACAGCGTCTTTTGACCTAAAGGATAAACTTTGCTTGGGATGACAAAATATTCAAAATAAAACCCTACTCCCTTTGTTAGCATAGTAACTTCATTCCATTTCGAGCTGTATCAGATTGAACTTTTTCTGTAACATCGTCTTTTCTACTTTTTCTTAAAATATTTTGATTTTTTTTTATGACAGATCCACAAGAGAGAAAATGAGAGTGCAGACAGGATTAAAACCTCCAACTCTGTACTGTACAGTTTATTTCCATTACCTTGAACTTCCATTAATCTGCAGTAGAAATGACCAGGCACAGGTGGAAATGGGCAGGGTGACAGCCAGAGCGGTGGCCTTGTGTTAGGCTGCTTTCAAGTACAAAGCTGAGGAGAGGGCTTTGAAGATTTTTATTCCCCTTTTTTATTTAGCAGTTGCTGTTTCTAACCATTAAATGGCTTTTGCCTGTTCTCAGAAGTTTTGGTGATCTCTCCTAGTGACAGGTAGTTGGCCTTTGAGTTGTCTATGATTTTGGTTCTTTCTTCTAAGTGGTGAGGACATGTAGCTTGAAATTAATTAATTTCCCTCTTGAGTCCTTAGGAGATCTGAAATCACAGAAAGACAGATAATGCTCTGGATTTCAGGCTTTGCACGGAAATTCTGTATTGCCATTTACAGCCCAAGGGAAGCAGCTGGGAAACAGAACAGTGACAGAGACTGTGCTTGCTCTGGTGATCGGTATTTTCCAGCTCCAACGCAGCCTGAAAACAGGCTCTTAAATTAGTTGGCACCCAGATAATATGTTTTCAAATTTCTCTACCTTGCTGGCAGTTTATCATTAAAATATTTACAGCTACAGACCATCATCTACAAGGTTCATGTCTCAACTGAGATGCTGGTGTGCTCTCATTCCTTCATTGGCAGTGATAACAAAAGAGAACGTGGTCAGCAATTCTGCCCCCATTACATGCTAAAGCCAGGGCAAAGACAGGAGGAAGACATCCTTATAAGAGCTGTGACTACAAAAAGAAACTTTTAATGAAGAAACTTTCGGATCATGCTCACGTAAGTACCATTTAACAGTGCGGTGGAAAACGCTGTTGGAGGCAGAAATACCTACTGTAAAGTTCTGCACCTACAGAAAGAAAAGGAAAAGGTTTAGGAAAAATCTTTCTTAGGAAAGATTTCTTATAATACCTTCATAACCCCCCTGCCAACACTAATAAACACTTAACCACACTATCTCGCTAGTCCTGCCTTTAGCCAGAAAGTGCATGTTTTACATACAAAAGCTTTCCACGGACTGTACTGGAAATGATCAATATAGAATTTTTAAAGAAAATGCCTTCACCTCCATCTGAGGCAGCATAAGAAGAGCTTTGCTAAAACTAAAATTGTGTCAAGAGATACCAAACTTCTAGTTCCACCTGGTCAAACCCCAGCCAGCTAGCTGCTTAGCGTTGCTGAAATGTTAAGGCAGCACATAAAGTTCCTTCACAGTTACCGTGAGTGAGTGCGAACTGGCAATAACCACGTTCCCAAACAAGTCAATGACTAATTTGCCTGGTGTCAGAATGGTGTTTTTATACCAAGCATTTCATTCCAAAACTCACAAACTGCTACGGTGCCACTGAAACAGCCACTTCTGTGGCAGACAGTGGCAACTGAAAACACATCATACAACGTTTGAGGGAAACAACTTTTTGGCAGAGGTAACGTTGTGAAAACTCCTGTTCTGTGAGAATCGCTCTGGGAACTTTCAACTGAGCTTCAAGTACATGCAAGTATTTTCAATTAACGTACTTTCGACTACATAAAGCAGAGGCAAGACCTCAAAATTATATTTTAAGTTTTCTTCTTACCTGCTCGTCCCAACAACCCAGTCTTTCCTTAGAATTAAACCAGATAATACTAGGTTTGTACTTCATCTTCTCTGACTCATTGTTAAGACCAGCTTTGTTACACAAAGGTGAGAAAAAGGTATTTGCTAAACTTATGTTTAACTGGGGAGAGTATTTGACCCAGGGAGAGGTGGAAAAACCAGTGCTGCTCCTGGTTCATTGACGTGAACACATACGGCAGGAGCGCTGAAACAGTTGTGAACAGTAATTTACCTCTCGTCATTTTGGTCCAAGCTCTGACATAAGTGAATAGAAATCGCACACTCAAGTGTATACATAGATGAAATATAATCTTGCCAGCTGAAAATTAATCAAACTATATAGTTATTCTATATTCTGAATCTGGAAAAAGAAGCAAAGAGTAAATGGGCTTAAAAATGCATCTTCAAAGGAAAGGAGGAGGGAGGGTCAGGATAAAAAAAATGAGTATTTTGACTTTTTATTGTTGAAGATATTTATGCTTTGAGCTTGGCATAAAAAGGATTAGGTTATTTAAGCAAAATTTATTGCAAGTTTATTGTGAAACAATTTGAGGTAACCAAGAATTCTTCAGTTCTGTCACCAAAATGAATAGTCCATCATTCCACCCACTGCACTCAGGGAAGGCAAATCTGGTTATCAAGGAGCACATCTGGGACTAATACCTAACAAGGAATTCTCCCTAGCTAGAAAGGAACTGCCGACACGGCCTTCTAGAAAATATGGAAAAGAGGAATGAATATTCACCATGGAAAATATCTTAAGGTCTTTATAATGCACATTCTGTTGGAACAAGTATTATTGAATAATTACCTCTATGCGGTCACAAAAAAAAGCAAAAACAAATATCAAACGGACTCCAGGAAACAAGAACTGTTTTCCACATGATGTGCAGCCTGAGCACAATACCAACACACTTCTTTGAGCAGCTGCTTAACACTTTGCTGAAGGGCTGTGGATTCTCCCTCTGAGCTATCGTCTCTTCCTGCTCAAACACGTGGGCTCTATGGTGATTAGGTCTGGACAGGATAGAAAATTATGTTTGAACATGTTTCTTTGGGGAATCTGGTATCTGTTAATGATATCAGATATAAGCAACATTTAAAGCCATTACAATGTCCCTGCTGGAACTTCAGTGTTATCCAGTTTCACCAAGTTGCCAAGAGATGCTATTAAAAATTGGCAGAAGTAGTGAAGAAGCACTGCAGTGCCATGCCTCATGCTCGTGACAGCTCTAAAGCACAACAGGCCTCCTCCTCATCTTGCTTATGCTGATGGAAATCCAGCAACGTCAGTGAAACTCCTCTTGGTTGGCACCCATCTAAACAAGTCAAAACAGGCTTTAATTTGGACCAAAAATACGCTTCAAGCTACTGTACCACCACCTGGGGTGGGATCACCCTTTTTGTTTTGTTTTGTTGATTGCTTTAAAGAACTGTTGGAACCAGAAAGCTCAAGTCCTCTAATATAAACTGGGGTGCTACCAGCAGTCTTGTATCATATTTCATAAAATCAAATACATTTCTAAGTTTGATAAGGCACACGTTCAGGCTGCAGCAGACACTCAGAGACCTGACAAGGACAGGAAGAACTTTCCAATGGGGTTCCTAACAACCAAGCTGCGGTCAAGGATTTTAACAAGAGCCCACATATAAGCTAACGGCAACATTAAACAGCTATGGAGCAGATATTTGAGTCTAGAAACCCAAAGAGAAAAAAAATAAATAAATCTATCTAAACATTTTCTAATCATTTCAAGATTTAACTACAGATATACTAGACTAGGAATTATAAGTTGTGAGCCAAAAAGGTGCATTTTTTATAGCACTTATCAAGAAATACTCAACACAAATCAAGGTATGGCTACTCACTTGTAGGAAATAACCCCTAAGAAGAAAGACATAAGACTTACAAAGTCGTACGTTGAAATAATAAACCCACAAAATTAAAAGAACACAGATGATAACAAGGGATAGACAGATTCAGCCCAAAAGAATGAAAATGTAACTATAAACCACCTAGCATATTACACCTGGCATACTGTAGATGCAGTCAGAAGCGGTAAGAAAAAAAAGCTGAATTTGTAAGAGATAAAAATCTCAGCATTAAAAATAAAACAAATGCAAAAACACACTTGAAAGTTGGTAATTTGAATGCGAAAACATACTCATGACAGTATAATATCCACCTCGTGGTTTGCTTGTATGATGGGAGTTTAGTTAAAAAAAAATAACTATTTCATGGCAAAAATACCTGCATATTTTTATAGTGTTATATAAAATCAGGAACTAGTATTATACTAGGTAGATTTCATTAACATTGAAAAAGTTGGAAATCTACAAGTAATAAAATTTGTTTCTGGTGGTGAATTTCTCTGCTGTCCCTCCCAGGAATGAAATATTTCTAGTGATTTATCAAATGGTAAATAACATTTCCTATAAATGTATACATATATTTACATATAAATGCTAGACATCACTTTACCAAGTATTACATAAATAATTTTACAGCATCTTATAAATAGTTTTATTCCTTCATGACGAAGAAGTTGATGTGAGAACAAATCGAGGCAAAATGCTCAGAAAAGGTGAAAGAGACTTTTCAAATGTTGGGTAATGGTATGGCCTCAAAGACAAAGCTATGATTTGAAAGAAAAAAAAAAAAAAAAAAAAAAAAAAGCCCTCTGCATATAATATATACAGAAAGTTCTCTATAAATAGAGATTTTAAAGCTGGTAAATACAATGCTAGCCTACATTTTCTTTCTCAGCACTTTTGCTGGTGGGATTATCAGGCGTTCAAGAACCCCCAGCACCAATTTCCTTCTTTTTGCATCTATTTACTTCAGTGATTTCAGCAGAAAAACTCTGGGGATTCTTCTCCATTTGTTCTGAGCCAGCTGGGCATAAGACCACGTGCATCAACAGCATTAACAGCAACATCTATGTTTCACATAATAGTTTGTAAACTATGCATGAAGGCTATGGTGCTCAGGCTTATTCCTCTATTTTTATCCATTATTCCTATATTTTGAACCAGAAATCAGGAATCTTCAACAAAAGACTATGAAGGTCATGTCATTCTAATTTTTTTCTAAGCTAGTCATACCTATGAGGGATCCACAATATCTGAGCAGCATAATCCATGTGCTGAAACATCAGTTCCAAGGCCTTTTGGTAAGCAAGCATGTTTTTCTGGAATATCCCCTTTGAAATGTTTTCTTTAAGTTTGTTAAAACAAGTGAGGCCTGCCCACCCTCTTATGTCTTGTTTGATTGGTTTCTTTCCAAGTATGACATGATCCCGGTCCATATGGTTTAAATTAGGGTGAGGTGCTTTGCAATGCTGTGACAAAAAAGAATAAGTCATAACAAAGCCAACCAACTGCACTAACAT
Organism: Nettapus auritus; assembly: GCA_011076525.1. Classification (NCBI taxonomy): domain Eukaryota; kingdom Metazoa; phylum Chordata; class Aves; order Anseriformes; family Anatidae; genus Nettapus; species Nettapus auritus. The sequence continues at coordinate 16,610,220 of CM021768.1, forward strand.
GTTTAGCAAGACCACAGTTATGATTGCTTAACTCTACAGACCGGAGCCATGTGCAACACAGCCACAGACCTGACATAGCAATGGCTATTGAAAGCTTCTCCTGCAACATCTCATTGCCATCCAGGATAATCCTCTGCCACCTTCCGATGTTATCATTTGCCTCCCCAGTCATTTAAATGTCAATTTATACTCAGGTTTGCTCAACACCTTAGCAGGTGCCCCTTAGTCAACAAAACACAAATGCTCTGGCAGAGCCAAAGCTGTTTAGATACTTTTGCCTTGGAATTACCCTTCACGCTACCTCAGCTTTCATGTCTCAAGGTCTGAAATCATTAAGTTACTGATATCACTTAAAGATGACTCTGGGTTCACATGAGCTGAAATTATGAAGTGGCACAACTTTGGAAGCCACGGCCAATAGAGCAGCACAAAAATTGGTGGGTTCAGTGAATTGGGTATTGCCTCAAGACATTAGTGATAGCAACTGGGGAATAACTGGAAAACTTGGTGCTAGCAGAACAAAAGGAACAATCCCCCCTCAGAACCCTAAGCTGAATTCTCACATAAGTCTATGACAAACCTGCATTGACAGGAAATACAAATTCAAAAGAACGCAACTTCTCTGAGCATCACTTTGCAGAAAAGCAGGAATTTCAGAGCAATATCTGTGCTGTCATCATATCAATAAGAACTGAGACTGACAGTGGTCCTCAGATTGACTTGGGATTCTGTTATAACTGGATATAGACTACCAGCAGTTTTGCCCCACGAGCAGGCAGGTAACTTCTGTCAGGGACTGCCTGGGCTCTCAGCCCTGCATCTGACAAGCTGTCAACAACCAACTTCCTGTTAGTAAGGTACCTAATAAACTGAGACCAGACCAATTCGGAGCTACAGACTGATCAGCAGGCTCCACTGGTTGTTTACTACATTACAAAATAAACCTACCAGCCGTTACCCCCTACTTGGCCTACCACACGACGGTGCAGGCCCTGTAGGCCCTTCTGTAGGCCCCTCTTCCAGGCCTGCCTCCTGCCTTGCTTGCTTTCTGCTCAAAGTTCCTGATCATCTGCATTCCAGATTCCCTCCATCCGTTCTTCTGTCTGCCGTATGGGTTTCCTGGCCCCCTGATCTCCAGGCAACCTGTCACAACGCTCCTGGGAAATCTCATTTGGTACAAACATCAGTATCTTTGGTTCCTAGCGATTGATTTCCTTCCTTACGGTATTTGCCTCCCAGTCTTCCCCTAGACATCCCACCTTCCACAGTTTGTTTTTCGGGAATACCACCAGGGGCTTCCACAAAACGGTGCTGCAACAGCGATGGCTTTTACAGTAGTGTGAACGAACACAACAGAGTAACTGAAAACATCATCACTAGACAGCTCAGAGACTTGTCAATAGGTTTAACCACATCACAGCCCCAGAGGCTGTTTTAACAGTGCCAGCAGAACAATGTGTGACTCTTCTACAAGGCCGTATACAAGCACTGGAATGGATCTTTACAGCTTGGCATTGCTGCTGCCCTCTGAGGAAGAACAGTATGATGAGGTGGGAGAACAGCACCACAGCCTCTTTTTACTCTAATGGATAAAAAATGCAGGCAAACTATTTTTAGATGAAAGCATTCTGCTTGAATTAAACTCAGAACTAACTTTAAAAAGCAAGAATAAATTTGGGATGGGAGAGATGCAAAAATACTCTTAGGAGGAAAATATGTTTACAATTCTCTAAAAAGAGTCTGAAAGACACACTTCCTTGCAAACTTACATGGAGCTTAAAAATGAACCAACAACCGCCCTGTACTCTCCAAGCACTCTTTGAAGCTGCCTGAACTCCCGCAGGAGTCTGGAGAATGCTTCAAATGAGCACAGCGATGGCCTGAAGCAGCATCCGTGCTAATGAGGATAGCAGCCTCACACTGGCCTAAATCGGTGCAAAGAGGAGACGGTGACAGCGAGTGGCTTTTCAAGAAAGGTAATTTAGAAAAGCCCATCCTCCCTCTACATCCTTTTAATTACCCTCTGTCAGCTACAATCCTTTCTTTCTACACGTACTTTACTCAGGCTTTACTCAGGATAAAGGTCTTAAAACCTGAAGCTGAGCAGAGCAGGGAGGGCTGGAAGGGTGCCAGCCTGTGATTTCTCCCAAGTATCCTAGTCCAAACCCATTGATTGTGCCAGAGATGACCCCTCCTGCTATGGTAGCTGTGTGTTGATGCCTCAAACAGTTTAAAATGGACTTAACCTAGAGATAAAACTTCTGTTTAAAGAAAAAAAAATGCACACATTACACTCTGCAGAGACAAAGGCTGAGCAACCGCATGGTGCAGCTTTAAAGTACTTACTCAGTGCTACCACCATAGTATTTGTCTGTAGATATTTTGCTTAAATAATGCTAGAGAAGTATAATGTTTCAACTATCTCATCCTATGTGAGGGTTTTTCTCATGAAAAATACATTTTCAGACTTGTTTTCAGGAGGAAAAAAACCATCAACAGTTGCAGCTGGAACATACCAGGTTCATCTTCATGCTATCCAAAGTTACTCCTACACAAGTACCAATGCCAGGTCACCCAATAGCCCAGCTTGATCCAGATCAGGTGTGGGCACACAATTTAGTTTTTCTAAAATTAACCAGAACCCCCAAAATGGAGTTTATGCCAGCTTTATGCGGCGTCCTGCCAGCTGCAAGGCAACAGAGAGCACCTGGCCTAGCATAAAAGCGTATCGGTACCGCAGAGAAAACCTGAACCAGAACAAAGACAATCAGTACTAATTTAACCTATTTAGATACTCTGAAGACATTTCGCTGAACTAACACGTGGAGAAAACTTGCTTCTGATCAGGTACTAGGAATGTGAAAACCAGACTTACTATGTTTTTAAACTCTGGGCCAAGTGCAATGTGGAAAGGCCAAGCTGACAAACATCTATTTTGGTGTTTGGCACTAGCTGGGAACAAAACGCACAGCAGGAACGGGAAGGCAGTCTAGCAGAGAAAGCAATTAACAGAGAGCTGTAATGAAGCAGCCTCCTGTCACAAAGCACTGTTCCTTTTAACCACATGATTCCTAGAAGGAGGACAACCAAGTAAGGCTGGGGGAATTGTGCTATGTACAGAGGGCAGTTATGCTTATTTTACATACCGAGAATGTAAAATACGGTGCAAGTTCAGGAGTGTTGGTGACACCAGCAGTTTCCTGACAAATAAAGCTGACGCATCAGTCTCCCACTGAGGACAGGTTGCTGCAGTTAAGGCAGGTTTTCCTCCCCCTTGCCCCGGACCTTTCATCCACAACCTCATTTCCAATGGAACTGGAGCTTCTTACACTGAAGCAACAAACATGCATGGGAGGAGTGAGAAAAAAATATCCTCACTTTTCAAGCAAAAGGATTTTTTTGGACAGCTGGAAATTAATGAGGAAGGCGCTGAGGAAATGTAATGAGAAGTAGAGCTTTGCTCATGTCCCTTCCCAGGAACTGTTGCCTTTTTTGCCCCTGCACACAATATCTGACAGGTCACACGTGTACTCACAAGATAGATAGACTCCAGTACCAGGATTTAATAGCAACTGCATCTCCATAGGCAAGTATCTGGTTTCTCTGTCACGCAGGAAGGACCACCCTTTGGTCACTCCAGTGTCACTTGGCACCATTTTGGAGTGCTAGCTTCTTACATGCTGGTGCTTACATTTCAGCATCTGGCTGGTGCATCACAGCGAGGAGTTAAGTTCGCAGAACGCAGCCTCGTACAGCGAGATGGACACAAGTAGGTTATAGGCAGGAATAACATAAAGGGCTCAACTCTGGCTGGAAAGCTCATGGAAATAGCCTGCATTTTCTTCTAGTGAGTTTTGAATTAAAGTTTTGCTTTCTTTTTTCTTCTTTTAAATCTGTTTTCAATAACTATGGAGCTAAAAAATATGAAGATAATTATAGCTGTCTGTGCAAAACAGAAATGTCAGACCTCACATTTCCCAACTGACCTTTCATCAGATGGAAATTCCCACAGCGACCTTCTCCAATCACAGAGTTAGGAATTAGGAAAATTTGCAAAGCAGCATTCTGTCCAATAACCTTGTGCATGTGGCAGACGCACAGGTGAGTGTTAGCATGATTTACATGGGACGAATAGCAGAAAATAATAAAAACTTAGTCCAACTTTAAAAGTTGTTCTGTAAGAAGGCCTGCTCTGAACAACCAGAGAACTGTCTTGCTGAGGTACTGGTTGTGAAATCTGGTATGCTGGTCTTCTGGCTGCAGGAACAGGAATGCCAGAAGCTGCCAAGAAAGTCTGAAAAAAACAGTGAAAATCGTGTATTTTTAAAACATGGCTTGACTGGCTCCTTCCACTCATTCTGGAGTGCCGCAATGAAAGTCAACTGCAAGGAGAACATCCCCAGGAAGGAGCAAGGGAAAAGGCTCTTCATAATAACACTGTGATAGGAGAATTGGCTTGGGTCAATAAAAAGTGAGGGAAAGCCACACAAAACCTCAGCCTAGCTGGAAGCAGCTTAGTACTGGATATCATAAAAAGCATCTTAAAAATAAATTATTTTTCTCCCCAACGTACTCTGCTGGCTAGATGTAAAAATATCACATATTTTGTGTGCAGAGGGAACAGAGCGCAGTGGAATGTACATATATATGTCCAAATGGCTCGGGGGGAAGAGATCTGGTAACTCCCAAGTCCTTATTTCATACCTGATTACAACTCCTCCTGCAGCCACAGATCTATCAATCCTCTTCGCTTTCACAGCATGTAGAGGTTTCTCCTCGTAAACTGATCCCGGCAGGAATCAGACCCAGCTTGAGTTCCCTCTCCCTACAGCACATTGCGCCACCCAAACCAGTTTTGGGAACCGTCACGGGTGTCAGGCTGTCCTGCCACACTCCCATGCACACTCGCGCATCTGGCAGTAAACCAAGCTAGCTGACTGCAGAGCCGACTGCTCTCTACAGTCTTCTAAAAGCTGCTGGAAATACCTGTTCAGCATGCACATGGGCACGTCCCAGAGGATGCTCGGCGCTCTGCACAGCCCTCAGTTTTTGTATTGCTCACATTGCCCTACCGGCTGAGAAGGAAGACCAGGGAGCAGTTTATAGGAAATGTAGAACCAGCTTCAGTCCTACCAGCATCACAATATCTGTTATGCATTGAGCCTTTACGAGAGGGCTGTGGCAATTACTAAGTCTTTTCCTTGTTGTAACAGATTCTCAGCTGCTATAAATTGACATAACTTCATTGATTTAAAGGCAGCTATAATGATTTACAGCTGAACACTGGGCCCACTTTTATAAAGGACAATGCTTCCTGACTTCCCCTAAGAATTAGCTTTCAGATATAGGATGCCTTTCCTTATTTACTACGTAAGCAATCAAGATCTGCTAGGTGCCATGTAACTACAGTCTGAAGGACCGCAGGCTTCTCCCAGCAACCCTACTTTGTGCCGAAGCCCGATTTGTCCTCCACTCACCGTTCAGCTGAAACGCAGCCATCCATTCACAGGCTATATCAGGCACCCTTGAAATCATCAATAAACATGAATGGTTTCAATCTTTTCACGTGGTTAAATGTTTTTGCTCCTAAATTGTAAACTAAAAATAGCACACACAAACAGGATTTGTATTGTTCCACCTGCAGACACTTCTCTCAAGAGTACGAGCATCTCTTTTATGGAAATGATTGGTTTAAATTTCTTCTTTGGTCATGACAAACATTGTCAATGAATTTGCCTTATGAATTTAAAAGACAAGATGTATTCTTACAAAACGAGCCAGATCTAAACAGAAACAGATCAGGCTAGGTAAAGTAAGAACAAATAAAATAAGAAGGTGAATTCGTCTCTATAAAGGCAAGAATACAATTAAAGACAAGTGTTTTCTCTTCAGTTTAGATTTTGCACATGCTTTTCCAGTCATCACATTTCTAACGGTAGCAAATCCCATTTTAATTATTATTTCTTACTCTTTAATTGTATTTTCACAACTTGTACAACCAAGTAGGAAGATAAACTCTTTAGTAAGGTGCATATCAGGTTTGAGAGAAGAAATATTTTAATATCAACACACCATTACCAGTTTTACATACTGGTTCACACAACTACTCTTTGTAACATTTCCCAGCCTGTTTTCAGGTAAATCACAAGCCTAGGAAAACTCTGAAACCAGCAAGTAAAATCCAGACCGCAAGTGAAACAACTACAGCTGCCCCAAGACTGCACTTTGCAACCATGTCTTTCTAACTGATTTTGATTAATCGCATTCCTAAAGGCAATCCACTGAAATCAAATGGGGCAGTCGCTGGGATCTGTTGCCTAAAAATAACAAAACCAAAATGGAGCATTTACTTCTTCACTTACTAATCAAACCTTCCCATCAAAATTTCTTACAGAGTAATTTAATTTTCAATGAAAAAAAAATCATTTTTCAAACCTGGCTTTCAAAAAAGTGTTGGGTTCTGGAAACATTTTGCTGTGAAAGGAAAGGTTCTGCCAATGCATTCTGGCCGACACTGAGGTTAAGGGAAAACGGGCTGCTTAGTTTTTTATTGTGGTGAAAACTTTTACTGTTTTTCAGCAAACATTCTGATAAAAATGTCTTGTAGACTGTATGAGTATTCCCTGGGGAAAGGAACCACGGCAGGAGCCAGCTGATGCCCTCTGTGAGGTATAGTACTGCATAAAGGTGTGATGGCTGGTTCTAAACCTGTAACATTTTTTTTCCCCATGTTATGTTTTCATCCAGAAGCCTCAAAGCACGTATAAATGTTCTCACCCAAGTGATGTTTCTCCATCCTAGTCACTGGAAAGCCAAACATGGCCAGGACTTGCTTTACTCTGACAAACCCTGGCTAGCAACGTCAGAGCCACCACCCAGGTTCTGGTTCTATAGCACACTCTAGCTCCTACCCAAGTTCAGAAATACTCATTCCACTTGAGGAATCCAGGCATGCAACACTGTTAAACATCTCAATACCTATTTAATCCACTCACCCCAAGTTGCACTGCATCCAGGGACCGTACGTTGTTTCTAACCCGTGTGCAATGGTTTGCTCTAGAAAGGATAAGCCACGTGCTACAAGCAGGACTGCAGAGCCAGAAATAAGCAAAAAATCTGTAATAATGAGAGAAAAATAATTTAATTAAAATATGACATGACTAGCACTCCTGCCCGCTTGTACACTGCTGTTTGCATTAGCCAAGGTAGAGACCCACTGTGGAATACGCAGAATAAAACGTGTTAGAGGATGGAGATAAAAACAGGGCCTTAACCTCTGAAGAGGGTTCCTAAAGCTCCAGCATCCTTGCCAGAAGTACAACTCTTAATAATCCCATGGTTGTGATTTATTATCAATGTATGTGCACATTCTGAAAAATTCCCAGGGGGTCTGTAAATTGCATATGTAACTATAGATTAATGCTCATAATCCCTGGTAAAAGCTGCAATAACACTTCTATAACCCACAGAAATTCTCCCACTAATATTCCTAATCCTTTCCCATTGGACTTTATGATACTTCTGTGATTTTCAGGCAGTCCAGCAGTGACTAAACAATATTTATGATTTAACTCCGCTGGTTTTGATTTCCAGCCTAGAGGGGTTTTTAATTTTGAGTTACACCCACATACATAAATATCCTCCTAAATATCCAGGAAATGACAAAAAAGAAAAAAAAAAAAAAAAGGAAAAGAAAAGAGATAAGAAACAAGAAGATGCTTGTGTGTCCTTTATTGCCTTTCCTACCATTGCTTACCCATTTGGAAATCCACTTTTACTGTCAGATACTTGAAAATAGACCAGGGAGCACCAGTGACCTTCCCCTGCTACTGCTCTAGCATCGCACCTGCAGCTGCATACATGCAAAGAGTATTTGGGGGCAGGACGAATGGAAGGAAGGGGCTTCTATTTTTTTCCCCTTTTCATTACATCATATTTAGTCTCATTCTTCTTAGACTGAAAAGCTGCCAGTTTTCAAGTGTCCCTCATTAACTTTTAAAGCCTAAGCTCTGCTGAAGAGGAGTTATTACTTTTTTCCTGGCACTGACTGAAATTGCAATACCCATATAAGAGCACTAAATCCTAATAGCTACTCAAGGCAAACTAAGAAATAAAGGCTTAACAAGAGAACTAAAACTAAGTATTGTACACAACAGGTTGTCACGTGCAGGAATTTGAAGTGTAGGTGATTACATATACTACACTTCTGGAAAGACAAATGATCGAGGTGCCTAAAAGGAAACACACCTTCAAAAAAAAACAAAAAAACAAAGTATAGGAGAAGATAGTAAATAAAGAGAAGACAGTAAATAATTAACATTTCTGTACTGCTTTAGGGAGAGGATTTCCTTATACAGGTATGTTGAGATGAAATTCTGTTTGTCTGTAGTCAACCTGAGCACTGATAATACCTCATCCAGCCAACATCATTATTGCAACCTGCACCAAAATTGTTTGCTTTATACTCTGGGGAACAGTCCTAAGCCTTGTGTTGCTTAAGTGCCTTTGCTTCTGGCCATATCTCTATGTGCTTTAAAAATAGGAAGCAGCAGAAAAGGTTCAGGAGTCAGAGGCTGTCTTGTAGGACTGCTGTATGTGGACTTCTTATGCTCAAGAGCTTTACGACTGGCTAAAGACAAACATCTTGCAGGGAAACACTGGTGCAATGCAACGAGGGGAGGATTGAGTTTCATTCTGAACTATGTTTAGAATGAAGCCTGGCTGAACTAAGTTTACAGTATTGGTGGCTGGCATACGCAGGGTTGAAACTATCTGTGAGGTCAACCCTAAATAGCAGGGTAAACATAAACAGAATGCCTCTGCTAGATCCTGCTCCTCCACGCACCTCTCAAGTGCCCTGCACCTCATCAGCTGGACATCTGTACTCTCACACTCGGTCAGGGTTCTGGGCTTCGATTAACACCTGCTTTGGGCATCAAAGGGAAAGATGCTAAATCAAATAGATTTAAGTCTAATTTTGGCCTAATGTGTGATAAAAATAATCTAAATATTTTCACCAGAAAGCTACCTGCTTGCCCTTCCTGTCAGAGGGGAATTACAGCAACATGAACTCAGACTTTTTAAAAACACACGCACATACACATACAGATAGATGTAGCAGCAGTGTTAGAAGGACATAAATCCCTATATGAGGTATTGTTACCTTGTTTTGAAAGCATTTATATGCAATATTTTTTTTTTTTCAAGAATCACATGACTTACAGAATTTCCACTCCAGTTTACTGTTTTCTCACAGCTCTGCTGAGCAAGAGAACAAATAAAAGCTAATTTCTATTACTCAGCTATTCATTCAGTAGCCCAATAACGCCAAAGAGACTGCCTTCTGGGAAACTGCAACATGTGCTTGGTTACACCAGGGTAACTCAGCTGATTTAAAGGGGATTATTTGGGATGTACACCACTGTGATGGGGCAGGGTATTAAAATCGGAATCCCCCACTTTAGTCTCAGCAAAACAGGATGGAGGGGAGAGCTAAGGCAGGGTGTTAGTTCAGTGTAATGGAACTTTCATCACTGCTCTGTACCATACACTTAGCGCACTGTTTGTCTCCTGAATTGAAGAGATCTCCCCACCACTAGCAGAACATGGTTTTCAGTTGATGGAGATAGGAAGCTCAAAGCGAAGAACAGGTGATCTTGCTCTGGCTCACCAGCATGAGATATACTGACTCACGGAACAGTTGTGATTTCTTAATAAAACTAAATTTAATGAGAATGTGCCAGATTGTTTAGATTCTATGAGTATAACTTTTGTTTTATAACACAGAAGATATTATTTCTATTAAATCTCATGTTACAGTAAACATTCCTTAGCACTGTTTACAGGACAAACAGTAACAACGACATAGCCAAATAATGTTTGCACACTTATCTTCATGCAATGTACTCAGCTCTCATACACAACACTGTCAATCCCTGCCCAAGCTTCAGATTTTACTTTGCCCTAAACCTGTTCAGACAGCAGACAGTAGTCAAGGCTTACAAATGCATATCCTTTGTTCTTTTGTCTCTGCACTAAATTGATTGGTTTTAAAAAGCAGAGAGAGAAAACAAAAAGTAACATATACAAAGTGCTTTGGAAATGAGGAAATTATTTATTTTGCAGAGACATGGGTCTGACAGACCTGTAAACGTGCTACTAGTGAGCTAATCGCACAAGATGGAAACATTTTCCTCCTTATACTCACACTGTTTAACTCACACTTTAGGAGAATGAGAACGGCAGCGTTTACTTACTAGACTGTGGTATGACCAAAGCACAATGAGAAGACACTTCCCCTCCTCAACTATCAACGATCATGGCTTGAATTCTACCTAAGCTTTGCTACCAGACAGAAACAAGAGTCCAGAGATGGTGGTCTTGAGTGCCAGCCAAGCACTCCTGAACCCAAGTTCAATGAATTGCCCCATCTGAACTCAAGCTTCATGAGACTTTGTTGAAGAACTAGTGGGCTAGTTCCACTTCCCTTCCTAACGCAACACAGCAAGCAAGCAGCATACATCCTTGGAGGCAGCAGTATCTTCCAATTAAAGGTCTGGCCTGCTGTAAGGCAGTTACCCACCTTCTGCCCAGTCATGTGCCTGAGGCTTGCAAAGGACCTATTGAAGAACGAGCTATTAGACATCCAGTTTCTAAAAAATTACAAATTTATGATGCTATTGAATAAAACCACTGAAATATCTCAGTACAAATAGGACATCAAAACTTCCCAGATGGACCGATCCTGATCATAAATGAACTCTAGCACCTGATCTTGACTTCAAGAAAAAAGTTGTGTCTCTTTTCCCTTCTCTTCCCCCTTAAATTGGTTCTCTTTCCTTCCTTTTATCAAGTGTGGGACTGCCAAAATTCCTGTAGCGAGGTCCTAGAACAGTATTGTACAACCAGTTCCCTGGGAATGATGGCCTACAGCAGATGAAGGAAGAATATCTTCTAGATGCTCACAGCCACTTTCACAGTGCTTTCATTTCCAAGACATGCACCCGTAATACAGAAGCTTTCTCACTTATTCAGGTGGACCCAAATACACTCTTCTCAGCACCTTCCAGTATGAACAGATGTGTACTTGACTTCAGGAGAACGCCAAGGATGTTTAAGAAAAATAAGGCTGCATGACTCACAATACCTCTTACATTTTACATTTCTTCCTGTGATGTCTGCTATAAAAGCGTAGGAAGACTTGGAAGCATGCAGAGACTTGGAATTGCAGAAAAACACGTGATGCTCTTGGAGAATTACCTTGGTTTTCTTCTGCGGCACAGCCAGTAGCAGCACAGATGAAACAGCCGAGCTCTGCACCGTGCTCTGCACAGCACAACCAGGAAGCTGCCCTTTAAACACTGCAACGCACAAATAGATCTCAAGCAGTTACATAAGATACTGCCGTGTGCTTATGTTTGCACACACGTGTGCATAGACACACACTGTTAAGAGATTTTATTTCTGGGAAGTTGCTTGAGAAGTTGAGTGTCTAAGTTGAGTGCTGGCAGACTGCAAACCACACGACTGTCAAGCTTGGAAGGAATCTCAGCTGGGCCAACCCAGTCCATCATCCTCCTTCTTAGCAGGAGTGATTTCACTATCCCTAAACAATCCCCCAAAGATGTGTGTCAGACTTAGCTTTGAATATGCCGGCTGATAGGACTGGTCACCTCCCTTGGCATCTCACCGCGTTGACTAACCCTTCTTAGACTTAGGCAGTTTTTCCTAAGTTTTCTCTCTTCTGGCCTCATTGCTCAATCAAAATAATTGGTCCTTGTCCTCTTTATAACAGTACTTGAATATATTTGCAGCCACTTATGTTTCCCAACAGTTTTCCTTTGGTCTAGACTGAACGTGACCCTTGAATTTTCCACAGAGATCTGACTGGTTGATGATCTCCCCCAGGGCTCTCGCTGGGCCTGGCCGCGGCCGGTAATGCAGCTGGTAGGAGGGCTCACTGCGCTCTGGAGCAAGCTATCGACATAATTCTGTCACTCACTGAAACAGGTTCAAACATTCCTCTCTTGTCACCACATTATGGTGAAATTTCTGTTTCTCCAGACCCACAATCATAACTTATTTATTGCTGTTTTGCCTTCTGAGGCAGGCTGCTCTTAAGAGAGAAGAGAATTTGGCTCCGCTCTAACGCGTGGGCTAGTACGCTGTCCGCTGCTGCTACGTGCAAGAAGCTGGTCCTGTGTCCACAATCAAAAGGGAGTTTCATTAACTAAAGAGAAAAATTTTAAGGAAATGTACATAATAAAAGACCTGAAGAAACCCGATCTATCCAGTTTATCACAGGAAAAAAAAAAAAAGAAAAAAAAAAGAAAAAAAAAAGAAAAAAAAAAAAGAAACAATTTCAACACAGTATTCCAAGAATTACCTCTATAAGAAAAAGATAACAAGGCTTTCACTTAGCTAAGACATGTTAATATCCAAACTCTGGAAGTCAGCAGTATTCAAACTGGAAACAAAATGGAAATTTTGAACACCGAAGACAGGTTACTGAGGAACATCTCGAAGTCTCCACCACTCTAGGTGACACCAAAGTCTTTCTAACGAAAGGCCAATTCAGCCACATGTGGAACTCTAAGGACTGCATTATGCACAAAAGATTGTAATATTATTGTAATATTCCTTGCTGGGAATCAAGTCCCTATTAGACGATTTATAATTTTCCTGATGGGAAATCAGCTACAGCATATTTGAAGACAGACTAGACTGCTGAGCTGTGAATTAGTTTCGAATGAAACTGCAAGTCCATAAAATGTCATGAAAGGTACCGCAACCCTGTCTCCTCTGTCATAACTACAGTTCTAGGAGGGGGAAAGAAAACTGAAGAGATGAAAAGTAGAAGACTTGTCTAGGTAAAGTTTGCTCAGCCTGAAGAAAACAAAAAGGCTTTGGCATATTTAGAAACTTTCCCTAAGTCTTTTTCCTTTTTTCTCCCCTAGGTTTGCTTTACTCCTTGAAAAGGGCCTAGTGGAACGTCTCCTATTCCCATTTCTATACCAGCATAGAAATCATGCACTAATTATAACCCTGAGCTGGTTAAGCACAACATGAGCTCCCACTTCCCTGCTGTTTTGCTTTACTTTGTCTCCTCCTTCCCTTCTCCGTCGCCACCGTTTCAGACCTGCTCTTCATTTCTATCCCATCCAGCCTGCTCTGGTCCTCTCTAAATGCCTACCCTTTAGCTTTATGGCCACCAGTTGGCAATCACACGTTTCTGTTATTAGAAAGGTTTCTCCAGTTCTTGAACGAACACTTCAGGCAATGGAATTCCTTCCTTAACCTTATTAATGTCAAGTTCTATAGTCGCTGTGGCAACTAGAAGGTAAATTAGATCAGTTTTGGGGGATCTAAAATTGGATTACAGACTGTAGTCTGTAAGACCTGCTAGAAATGGGAGTCATAAATAAATAAATAAGGCCCCATGGCTGCAGTAACTTACAAAACATAATAGGGGAAAAATTGGCCTTTGCTGTTTGAAAACAGATCAAAGTATCAAAAGGGTGTCACACTGCAAAAGGTTAAGGCCTATTAAAACATTATAATTTTGCAGTCTCTAATATTATTAGTATTTTCCACTTGATGCTGCCAGAAAATAAGTAACAGTGGACAGCAAACATCCTGCCTTTACTGTCTTAGTATGTGTAGAAAATATCCTCCACCTTTAGAAGAAAAAAAAATTCCCTAAATGTAAGGCTGGGGTCCCACATGGGATGGAGTGGTGAGGCTGCCATTTGGTAGCTGCAGAAATAAAACAAGCATTGCCATACTCAAACAGGTGCTGCCCAGAAGTGTTCCTTCCCCTAGACAGACAGGCAGGCACTATAAACTATGCCTCATTTCATCTTGTCGAGCCTAATTCTGGTGGTGTTGTCAGTCACGGAACAGTGGGATGGATTTCAGAGTTAAATAATAATCAATAGTGTGATGTCTGGCAGATGGGATTCCCCCCCACCCGCCTCTGGAAAAGATTTCACATTTACCCTTGTCTTTAACTGAAAGCTGGCTTCAAGCTCCCTTCTAGCTCATGCACTGCTCCTTTAGCTAGTAAATAATGTTGATGAATGTTCTTCCTAAAGTTCAACCAGAGAGCAAAGGCATGACCTGCCAGCCAGGATATCTGAGCTACGCACACCGCAGCAGTCCTCTAACAAGCTTGCTAACCAGAGGAAGTGACAGCTTGACATTTTCAGAGGTTATTCCCTAGTGCCGTGGAAAGTAACTTCATCAGCCTGAGTGCTTAGAACTGTAGGAGAGTCAAGGCACAAGGTCTGGAGTCATGATCATGGCAAAGGCTTTGATGGAGCTAACAGCCAGCACCATCTAAGGAGGACCCACCTGGTGTGCCTACACCACCTCTAGCCTTGCCTGCTGTGACCGGTACTTGTCTTTGTCCAGAAACGGCCCCAGCCTCAAGGCTCCCCTGTACCTGTGACCTCCATGCATTAGGTGAGGCTCCCGCAGAAGCTAAGCAGTTGGTACTCCATCAAAGCACTTTTCCAGGGACTCTCAGGACTAAGTTGCAGCTTAGGTAAAGAATTGAAGATATTTACGTTACTGACAACTAGTAAAAGAAAACAGCAGCAATTCCCCCCAAAATAGGATATGTAAAGAAATCTATGAAAATCTTTCTACCTTTAAAAACGTTTAACATTTATGTTATTCTTTCACAGTTTAGGATACACTTTCTTTCACAAATACTTCAACTCTGTAACACTCTCAGACGATGGAAATATTATGGGAAAACTGGGATGCAGTTGTTTAAATAATATCAAGGAGTAACAAGAATAAAAGGAGTCGTGAACCTACGCTGTGCTCCAACCACTAGGCAATGTTGCATCCGTATTAGATGGACACTGCTGCAGCCCTTGACAGGGAGGGGATGATCCTTGGCAAAAAAAAGACAGCAGAGGGTGTGATGCTCAGGAACTCCAGTATCTGTTGCCCAGCACAACAATAGAGTTAAGAAAAAAGAAAAAGATGGAAAAACAAGGCAAGAAAAGATGAACTTGGCTGAATGTGTAATAGGTATATTGAATAACTGAGAGTTAACTCATGTTCTTGTTTGTGCTTTTAAACATACTTGCGGTGAGCAATCATACACCTGCTATAAATTACAAGCAAATATTCTCCATTTATATGTCTCCAGTAAACATAGACACACCAAAAAGAAAAACCTCTACAAAACAACAACAAACAGCAAAGCCATCCATAACGAACAACATTTTTCCAGAGCTGGACTACAAAGTTTCCAAAGCAGACATACAGCAGATTTCTTAAAGATTTAGATCATCAGAAAAGAGTCCCAAAGAGTCAGGCCGTTCAAGATTGTGAATTTCATTCTCCATCCATCAGGTTGGAGCTCTTTGCTAGATGTAATTTGAATATTAAAAAAAAAAAAAAAAAAAAAAAAAAAAAAAAAAAAAAAAAAGATTAATTTGTATACTTGAAGCCTGTTCTTTTTAATCTTAAAAAGAGTTTTGATTTTAACCAGTGTGGAATCTTATCCAGAATAGTTTTCAAAATTGCAAAGAATAAGATCAGAGCTTTGAGAATATAAAATGGGGTTTTATCCAATGTACGACTAGATGTTTCCAGCTAGCATACCATGTTAAAGAGAGGAAAACGAGCCATTAAAAATGAAGTATTTTTATAGGAGAGCTTCACAAACGTGTTACCTCTGCTGACCTTTAGATAAAGGTGAAAAGGTAAATGAAAGAATTTGGAAATTATTAGCCTGAAAACGGAGCAATGACCCTCTCAGGGTTATTCCCAAATTTCCCTAGCATAGCTTGTAATTCCTGGGAGATCACTTGAGCAGTGCAGAGACCTTACTTAGTCAGAGTCAAAATATTTTTCTGCCTTTGTAGTGGCTCTCCTAAAACATAAAACTTGGAGTTTCCTTTTGTTCCACCTCCACCCCTAGCTGGGGCGGGTGCCAGCGCAGGCTTTCATTCATGGGACTACGGATTTTCCACCTACATACCATACCAGAAAGAATAATAACTGGGATATGCTTCTCCCTAACATATCCCCTCCAATTTTAAAGGTTTGATCACTAAACCATCACTTACCCCAGTCCACCAAACTCCACAAATTCATTTCACCATTTACATCATAGCTCAGTTTGCCCTACGGTTTCCTCTCCCGTTTTAAATCCTGACAGCACTGACAATACAGACCTAAATGAGGAGCGCAGAATAAATCCAGAGCTTTGGGTTCCTTCCCAGCTCCTTCATTAACTTGCAGTCCCGCTTGGGCGAACAATTGGATTTCTTTAGGTCATTTTACTGCTCTACACCAACTTAAAAGTAAATTATAACTCTAGGATGGATGCAAGCCTCAGACACTTTCACAAGAAAGCCCTTCAGAAATTGGAATAGCTCATGCTAACTGCAAAGAAACACAGAACTGCAGCTGAATGAGGGAAACTTCAAAGGAGGACCTTGGGTAGGAGTCAGAATACAAATTTTGATCAGAAATTCCTCATTATTTTAGCCCCTTATTCTTCCAGTTACAGATTATCCTCAATTCAGGTTGTCATTTTTTCCTTTCTCCAAACCCACTCAGGTGAACTCCAAGAGACAAGTTTGCTGCATGACTACAACAGACAGCATCCTCCTGACTTTGCAGGAGCTCCTCTTGCTCACAATCAAGCTATTTTTTATTCCCTGGAACATATGTCACATTTAATTCAAGGTTACAGGACTCTGCAGACAGGAAATTAAATGATTTAAAAGCTTATGTGGTATCAAAAATGAAATTTGTAGCACTCAACATGCTCATAGGAAATTAGTAATCTGGGTTGAGAGTATTACTTTTAATATTTTAACAGATAGTTCATGATAATATATCATATTTAAATTTTTATAAGGGATACCTTAAGAAAGGTACAATGAAAATTTTCACTTTCCTGATGTCACTTTGCTTACTATTTCTTGTTTCTGAGGGTTGTACTTTTTTTTTTTTTTTTAATAAGGTTCTATTATTAAGCCTTTTTTAAATGAACAAGTAGTGTCTGTATGTAACAAATAGTGTCTGTATGAAGTCTAGGATTGATTTGTATTTCTCCATGAAAACAAAATGGAGTAATTTCTGACCACGTCTGTAATTCATTAAAATAAGCAACTGTAATGCTTCTTTTGTTGACAAGCTTTTCCCCCATTAAAAAGGCACTCGTTTCTAACGTTCTGAGGGAAGATAAAGCAGTTGGATGAGAGCATGTGAGTGGGGGGGGTGGACAGATATTTTTCACTGATTATTCTGACTCCTAGGTAAGTGCTACAACTGCTGGATTGAGCAGTCATTTACTCTTACTCTTCCTGAGTCAGTGAATCTTGAATTCTCCATGGCCTCTGGCTCATGATCTGCTTTCCCCACATACCGAGGAGAAAGGGAACTTCACAGACAGCTTTCAAATCCCCAGTCACAGCTGCTCTGTTTCCAGGCAGTGTCGCTGCTTCAACACACTCCACTTCCATCTTCCCCTGCCTTCCCAGTGTCTGGAAAGAAACTGGATTTTTGCTCTCTCTATCCACGACTTCACACGATCTGTTTCTATGACAGAGGATGTAAGTACTTGGCGGGGGGTGCGTCAGGGGGAATTGTTAAGAAGAGATAGGCAGAGTGCCCCAGAGCAGAGAGAGGGAAGGGAAGCAGGGCAGGACACTCACCCATTCAACACAGTGGCCTCTTGACAGAATTTCACAGCTTCTTTGAAAAAGCTGCCAGAATTGGACTTCTGGCTGCTACAAATCAGGCACTGCACATGCCAGCCAGCTATCAGCCTAAGCTCCTTGAGGGCTCAGCCAGCTCTTGCATTAGTTTTTTTTTTTTTTTTTTTTTTTTTTAGTCCCTGGGTCCAGTATTTTCTATGCAGCCCTAGAAACTTAAATTTCCTTTTATTTAAAACTTATCAAGTAGCAGTGTAGCTATATGAATCATAGTGTGTATGTGCATATATACATAGAGAGAGAAAGAGCACGAGAGAGAAATTGTATTTTTTCGAAAGAAACATTAGTGGAATCTGGATTTAGCATAACCTTCTGAAAGAATAGGGGGCCTGTCCTCCCATTTATTATCATCACAGCCTTGGTACAGCAGAATTGCTCCTCGGTTTCCAACACGCAGCGGTGGTGCCAGTAACCCAGCAAAGACAGGCTCCTGTCAGCTTTTTATAAAGCATTCCTGCTGATGCTGTTCTTTTCACCAGTAGCTAGATGAAAGCTGAGATCGAGATTCAAAGCCAGTGCTTCGCCAGCCACCCTAAGTGAAAGCCCAGGAATCCTGACAAGCAGCAAGCAGCACCGTCTAGAAGCTAGACACGCTAATAATAAGGCTACACGATGACATGCAAACCTGCTTCACAGAGCTCAGGTTATTTATTTGCTCTCCCCCTGCCCAGTATATACAGAAACCACTGGCATTAACTACAGTTCACTAGACTACATGTTAGGGGTTACTGAGAAAAACTGTCACTGACAGGAAAAGGCACAAAGAGGACAAGGTTGAAAACTGTTTTCAATCTGAGCTTCGTTAAAAAGTCCAGTGGTATCTCAAGGAGCAGGCTGACCCCATTATCGGGCCTGCAGGGAGTTAAGACAGCAGCCAGCAGCGGAGCCAGCCAAAATGCCTGAGCGGAGGCCAGCCAAGAAGGCAGCCAGGCGAATCCAAAGCTGCTGGAAAAACACATTCTGGAGCATGGTGTCTGGGACCCCGAACAGCTACGCACGCCCTGCGTTAGTGGACATGGGTGTTGGCCTGCGCATAGCAGCACAGGGGAGAGGGTGAACGGGGAAAGCGAGTCAGGTCGGAGTTACATAAGAGGCCTACTGACTTTGCAATGACTTCTCTGGAAATAACAGGTGTTTACCAGAACAGATCTCCTGTTTTACAGTAAGAGTTTTACAAGGAAAGGGTATGTAGAAAGGGATTTTACACTATAATGTTAAAGAACTACAGAGGACCATGACAGGCAGTGCAAGAAGTGGGATATTCCTGCCTACTGAAGTCTTCAGAGATTTTAGTAAGTGTATTGTTTTCTGTCATCATCGACCATAAATGCATTTTGGTGCCAACAGACAGAAGGACCTAGGATAAACAAGGCCTTTACCACCAAAAGCGGTAGAAAGCAAGAAGATATATTAGGACCACTAACTGCTGTCCAGTCACTTCCAGATCTTTACTGCATTAATAAAGCAAGTTATTAATGAATTGCAAAATATGGTGTAGAAGGCAGGGCAAAAGGTAATCCAGAGACACAATCTCTGGAACCCTAAGTAAGAAAAAATTACCGGAACCCTAAGAAAGGAAGTCCCAATGCCTACAACTAGAAATGATGATGAAATGTCCGTCTTGGGAACCTGAAAAGTAGATGTGAATATCTGATACAGCTCCATGGCTTGTTCCCAAGCTGCGTCCATCCCCACTTTTAAGAGCACAGCCTACGGTCTTGGCCCATCTGAAGCTCCAGGCACAACACTCACCCAGGAATTCAGATTGAATTTTGGACCCAGCTCCCCTCAGAAGGGAACAGAAGACCATTAAGGAACAAAACACTAGGCCCACAAGCAGAAACAGCAAAGGACTGAGTTACGAGCCTAAAGTAGAAGAGGAGAAGAAACAGCATTTGAAAATATTTTCATAGGATTGTCAGCATTTGCAGTGCTTCAGGTTGAAGTGGATTAAGTATAGATCTGTTATTGATTCTCTTTTAAACAGAGAATTGCCACAGAGACCTATGCAAGATTAAGGCCTTCATTATAAATGAAGATTAACAATAATTAATCTAACAGCAGCACAGAGAGCAATCTGGTGTTCCTCAGACTAAGAACTGTGATTAAACAGCCATGACCCTATCAAAAATGGAAAATGGGGCTCAAGAAATATTAGAGATTCCGGTTTCCTTTGAGAACACTGGTTAAAAAACAAGCAAACAACCCACAACACATTTTACTCAGTTGCACAAAGTGTTTATCCTGAAAATGCTATCATCCCTGTTTGCTCTCCCATGATAAAAGACCCACAATTTTCAATCCTTACAGCATTTTATTCTCCTCAGTAGAAGTCTGTAAATCTCATTAAGCCTGGGTCTCTTAGTGCTTCTCAGTACCAGTAAGAGTACATTTAAAAAAAATCTTGCCAGTGAAGTTAGTTTCTCTTAGGAGTCCCAGGTAACTGTAAATCAAATACATAAGATACAATCTATTTTTGGGCAAAAGGAGAAATAGAACAGAAAAGTTTCCTGATGTCAGAAATGCTCTTTTTAATCATTAGCACTTTGGCAAGAAAACATATGTGCACACACACGCAAGTTTAACATGTCTCTGAAAGTCTGATCTCTTGTACTTCAGACCAAATAAAAAACAAAGAGCACGCCAAATTCTGACCAGAATCTGCAGCAAAGCTAAGTTGGTCTTTAGTGTTGAAAGACTATAGCTGTTTAAGACACAATTTACAAGGAGTGAAATAAACTTTGGGTAAACACAGGCAACTACACTTTGGCACAGAAGAGACCAACATAATTTAGAAACCTTACTACTGTTTTCTGCTCACACAAGACCAAGGACACAATAACAGCATCCGGGAGGCACTAATGCTTCTGACAGGAGAACGATAGAACTGCCAGAGGAGATTAACAGCTGCCCTAAATGAGCAGGAAGACAAAAGAAGACGGTTAGCAAGTTGTAGCGAAAATCACCCAGCCCCTCTATCACTGGAGACTGAATCTTGTTCCTTTACCTGTGGGATAAAGCATTTAGAACAGAAAGTGGAACAGGAGGATATCTGGCAGCTGGCAAAGTACCACACAAGGGTGGTAGATTTAAAAACCTACAAGAATAGCTGTGAATGCTGCAATCCTGACAGGGCACATATGACTGGTATTTTTGACTGAGGCAGGATATTAGATCAGTCTCCATTTTAGTATTTTTATTTTTTAAGTTCTTCATGTGTGATAACGCTTAGAAGCAGACAAATCTCCAGAAAGATACAGAACAAACTGGAGCAATGAAGGCATCATTACAAATTTCCTCCTGCTGAAGTGATAAAAATTGGGCAAAAGAGAGTGCAGACACGCAGAGGTAATGACTTCTTACCCTTTTCTGAGAGACTGCCATTATTTCAGGCACTAAAGCCCTGAGAGTCACTTTGCAACAGCTCTCCAGGCACATGCAGGAGGTTCAACAGCACCTGCTGAGGACTTCCAGTAAGAGAACATAATTGTCTGGCATGAACCACACGTGCTTCCCGTAGCACCTGTGCTACACTGTCCACTTCAACATAGTTGAGGCCCAAAGCAGAGTGCTGGTTTCTCACTTCATTAAACATTAATCACGATGAAAAATCAAATCAGAAAATGCTTTAAAATACATGGCACATTCCTTCAAATGGAAAATGTGGTTAGTCTTTGCAATAGACACACTGATAAAATGCATATATTGTAACTAAGATCACAGCAAAGAGGAAAGAGACTTTTTTTTTTTTTTTTTTTTTTTAAAAGTTTGTATCTTCCTAATGAAATGCCAAGACTCACAGATGATTAGTGTGTGTCACTAGCTTTCTTATTTGGAGGTTGCTAGTAACAACAGACAGTTAAATCGAGACCTGGATGTGTGTTTTTCTAACTTTAAAACAAACAAAAAACACTAAAATGTAGTTTGCCTGTGTTTTACTGCAAGGAATGAAACACAAGAGGTTTCCAAGCGGCATGCTGAATCAATCAGACATCAAAAAGGCATTTATCAGCATAACTTTACAGGCTGATAACAACTCCAGAGCCCCTGCGCAACAAATTTTAGGTTGAAGAGGATCAACTTGTATTTGTTGCTAACATTTTGAATGGTGAATAAATGTCAGGTATTTACTTTTATGAAAACATAATCCACATACTTAACCATAAACCAAGCGCTTTAATGGCTTCCATTTCTCTTGCTATGGCTGACCAAAAATGTAACAGCAGCATCATCCTTCATCAGTATCTTCCATTTTGGCCAAAGGAAACAGAAGTTTTTCATGGAAGAGGTAAGTAACGCATTTTCTCACCGGACGTATGTTTCATTAAAGGTGGTCTTCAACACGGTCTAGAATTGGCAGGCACAGATCTATTTAAAAGGACTCAAGCAGACACATCAAGCTAGGCTAAACACACATTTTAGTAAAAAGGGACCAGTCAGTAACTGAATCAGGGCCACAGAAAAGAGGCAATACGTTTCTTAGACAATGGCATTCTAAAGAACTCCAAGCCTCTCTGGATACACCGGATTTCAGTCTCAAATCATTTAGTGGTGTAAGACATGAGTCAATACGAAAACTCTGAAAGCAAGAAGAGACACTTATTAGAGATGACTGTTTTAGCTTGCTTTTCATTAACTCCATTTTATATTTACTCAAAACAATCAATCACTATTCCCCTATCAGAAAAGGAAACATTGTCCATATTTTCCCCAAAGAACCAAAAGCTGTCATAAGCAGGCCTATGAGCAGTAGCAGGACACTAACTGTTCTATCCTTCTCTCGAGGGATTTTTCAACATTTCCATGTACACCTAATTACCATGTGTCAAGACAAAAAAAAAAAAATCTTGAAGACTCTCCAGGACTCCACTGTCTTGCAAGGAAGCTGCAATTGTACGATTGTTGAACGATTAGGACAGCTTTGGATGGGATACTCATCTGTCTCATCTGCACGTAGACTGCACATCCGTCCAGCTGTACAAAGCAATCATGGAAAACTAAAGATACGCCCGGACACGTACACTAGCAGTGAATGGGCCCTAAAGGATTTGATGAATGAAAAATACTCATATTGTGAACTTACATTTGATTTCCACTGTTTGGGGAATAAGGCTGACCTTTTGGTTACCATGCAACCTAGGAAAATGGGAACTGAGAAGGAGTGTGTCACCCTAAAGAAGGGCTTGAGTCAGCTCTTGCTCAGCATCTTATGGACCGTCTGCTGTCTGGATACATGTCCAGATTTAAGACTGGTCCCCTGCCAAGGAAATAAGATCAAGTCTGAACTGTTTCTTCCTGAAAATGGGATTAAGGAACTTTAAAAGAAAGGAAACATTGTATCATCTTGATACACCACTACAAAACCCAGCTAAACCACAGGAAATAATGCTTGGACTAACAGAGATAAATGCACTATAAGTGTGAAGGGTGCACAGGGAATCAGGCTCTCCCAGCAGTTTATCCAAGGGACAAATAACCATTCCCATCAAAACTCAATAACCAGAACCCGATATGAAATGAGAGATGGCAACTGAACTTTATAAGCCCACCAAGATGACAATTCGAGGCAGCTCATCATTCCCAAAAGCCACTTACTGCACATGCGACAAAAGAATTGAGACAGAAACACACGGTCCGGAACGCCCCAAACTCTTGCATGTTGCGCGCTCGCTCTCTCTTCTTATGAAGAGAAAACTAGGTACAGGGTGGTTTTTTTTCCTCTTCCTTAAATAACAACAAACTAAATTTAAACCTTTGATTGTGAAGGCTGTTTTTTGCATACAAAGCTATACCCACCATGTTTGTCATGGAAACCTGAACTCAGAGGCTGCAGTCTGAAGTCAGTGCTGCATTCACGCAAATAAAACCTACAAAACACTTGTTTTAGTTACCTAACCTCCCAAATCCACATTTATTGATATCCTTACATGACACAACTGCTATTTCTGTAACATTCAGTCTGACAGACATCCCAGAATAGAGCATGAAATAATCAAACTTGCAAGAGTTTCCAGTAGAGCTCTAAGAGGAAGAGTAATTCGTCAGAATCAGAACTGTTGCCTTCCAGTCTAATTTCTTTCAAACAATATATGAAATGTCTCAGAAGAGAAACTGTGCCAAGAAGCAAGTGTGACAGGTGTTCTTCTTCCCCCAACACTTACTATACTCCTGCTTCCCTCCCACTCACTTCCCTGAAGAAATTCCTGCACTTCTGTTCCCCCCATCCTAGAAAGAGGTTAGGCATTTTTCCTCATTAAAAAACCTGTAGGAAAAAAAAAAAAAAAAGGTGAGAAAGGAAGTGAAACCTGAATGATGTGTAATTAAAAATAATCATTCTGCTGTTCTCAAAGAAAAAAAGGTAGCTTTACAGGTGTAACAAACTGCTGCTACTCCTGAAAATAGCTTCCTGGTCAAGCATCCTAATAAAGTTGGAAGCACCCGGCTTTGTTCTCACTTTTATCTCAGCCTTTCCTTCCAGTCTGACTAAGTCCTCCTGATTCATTGCTACTTTGGGTTATCGCTATGGTATGAAAATATCTCCAAACCAGTAACAAATTCATCTTCCTCAGAGCTGATGGGCAATGACACTAGGAAGCTTTAGGACAAACCTTACCCAAACTAGGCCCAGCCAAGGATTTGGGCCTCTGATTCACAGTGAAACAAAGATCAATTCTTTCTTCCTTTTTTTTTTTTTTTTTTTTTTTTTTAATCTCACACCCATGTTGTTTTCCATGTTGTTCATGCTTCCATCCACCCCATCCCTGCCCTAACTTCTGTCCAGTAACCACCACCCACGTTCCTGCTGTATCTTAACTCTTTTCTATCGTGAGCTACTGACGGACGATGCCCCAGCAAGTGCAGCGTGGCTGGCCAGTTGCCTTCTCTGTGCCACCCAGACTGGAGAAGAAGAAGAGATTGTGCCATCTTCCATCCTCACAGGGCAGCGTGCTGACAGCACGTGAAAAATAGCAGCATGACTTCCAACCAGGGAGCTTCAGAGCTCTCACTGTCCTGCAGACACATGAAGTCGTGTGGCAGCTACTGAAAAAAGCATTTGGGTGCTCTTACTCAGAGCTGCCCAGCTACGGAGCCTTCAGATAAAATCCAGCTCTTGCTGGCTTGTTCTCTGAATCCCAACCCTGCTCCTTTAGAAAGGAGCAGCAGGAAATGTAACTAGTCCACGGACAGGTCTGTGACCTTGTTTCTCTGTTGGCATTGCAGTTTTGCACAAACATGTTCAGAACGTACCCATCTTTATTTTCCCTTTCCTTGGAGCTGTACAAACTTAGCAAAACACTGTTACTGTAAGCTGGATGCTTTGACTGAGCTCACAGTTACTATTGATGTAGTTACTACATTATTAACTTATTACACATGCTTTCTGTATTTGTATCAGGTCATGTTTATATATATATATATATACATACATATATATTTATATATTCATTACTACCTAAAGACTTCCTTTGGGAAGTAGAGTAACCTTTATCTTTACATAGTCATGTCTGGTTTTTAGATTATCAGCCAGGTTAATGGAAAATTGTCCTGAATCAGAAAAGATTCAGTCGTATCACCCCATGTATCCAGGTGATTTAGCTGTATTACACAGCTCTGTACCACAACAGCCAAGTGGTCCCATAAGAGAGGAGCATCCTGCTTGGGTGGAATTCTTTCTGAATGATAGGTAAATGAGTGATGGTGGGGTGAGTGTTTATATTTATGTGTAATTACACAGCCATGCAACTCACGGGTGTGAACTTCACACATCATCAACAACTTCGCTGTACTGCCTTTTCAAACACACTTCTGATTAACTGCAAGGTTTTAGTTTCTTCTGGGACAACTAGTAGATTTAATAATAATACTTGCATTAGTACATATATATGACATGGGAAATAATTAGTATTACATTAATGGTTAATCATTAAAAGTTAATTGAAAATGGATTTTAAGGTGTTTTCAAAGTATTGCAACTGTCTTGGAATTCCTTTCCCTATTTTTTTTTAAGTAGTGAAAACCATCGGTACCAAAAGGCAACCCAATCCAAAAAAACAAAGAAACAAACAAAAAAAAGCTTCAATGCCAAGGAAGCCCATTCTCCTTAACTAGGAAACCATCACTCAGAATTAAAATACAATTTTCAATCAATAGATTTGATTTTTGGCAGCTACTTCACCTCAAAAGCAATTTGATTTGCAAATGAATATTCAGAACCATGAAAGGCTGTAGGGGAGACAACCTCCCATAGTGCTTGTCAGCTTTTGGTCAGTTCAGCTGAGTTTCAGCACATGAGCAGTGTATTATTTTTAAACTTCTGATATCCTCAAACAGGAGAGCAGGATCTTAGCCAGAAGCCTCTAAATAGTACAAACACTTGTGGACTTTTACAAGGCAGGTAAAGACCTAAATTATGTTGCTAATTAATTTTATATTTCCTTTGGCTGCCCGAAGAAACCTGGAGCTGTTCAGCATTCATTGAATGATGTTTTTTTGCCAAGTATTCAGGTATGTTATTAACAGAACAAGCCAAAAGAGCTGAGGTCATGCTTTCTATAACATCTACAGAAAAAAAAAGGACAAATTCAAAGCAAGCACATGCAAAGCAAGTACATGCATACACGAGACAGAGAGGGAAAAAGGAGTGCCAAAGCACCTGAGACCTTTAAAAACATATAAAAAGTTTAAACTAACATTAGTCCAGCACTAGGACAAAGATAAAACTGCGGTTCACTGACAAGTACCAATCTCCTCCAAAAATAAAAATATTTAAAATCAATGGAGGACACAATGCAAACCAGATCATCTTGCAAAAGATGTAAGATGTGGTTTGTGTTATGCACACAGGATCCAAATGGGTCACACAAAACCAGAAAAAAATTGATTTTTCTAACGAAGCGTGGGACAATATGCCAAACTCTCCTGTGCACCTAAACTACGTAGTTGTGATACCCTGGAGAGAAACAGACAGATGCAGTGAGCACAGGCAGGACATTAAATAGAATATTTTTACCTTCCAAGCTGCTTCATTGTCTGTTTTTACCTGCCCAGTTGTTGTCTTTTTATTTTTTCTTAAAAAGACCTTGCAATGCAGAAGAAGAACACCTGTGTTCACATAAATGCTGAAGATACTTAAATCCTAATTACCGTACACAAGTATTCATTTCCCTCTGCACTGATCAGCAACCGCATCTCGTATCTGCTTCTCAGAGCACAAATGAAAGCCAGCACTGTGTGCCTTTCAGCCAGAAAAAAATAGTTGGTTGATATTAAATGGCTATCATTTGTTAATCACGATATGAGTTATCAAATACCAAACTACTTTTTCTCCCCTACAAAGAGGCTTAAATCAGCAGTTCCCTCATTTGCCTTTTTTTTTTTTTTTTTCCTTTTAAATGAGAAGAGGATATTGCAGCACTACAAAGCTAACATGCACTTTAATGCAGTTTCTGGAGAGCAGCGAAGGGTGCGTACATGCTGTTATGTAAACTGATTACAGAAACTTAGGCAGGTGCCCTGACATCTGCTAGCTTTTTTCCTATATATTTAGTTTCAGCCTCTGAACTAGAAGTTTCCTATCCTGAATAATGTCAGAAGGCTTCAATTATAGTTAAAAAAAAAATATTAATAATATTTTAAGACTATTTGTTCTTTGACTATAATAGGTTCCTGCTCATGCCACTTGACTTTAATCTGTATTTTCCACCCACATTTAAATGCATAGAACGTCACTCAAATTTGTCAGAAGGATGTCCCAAATCCATTGGCCTCTTACTTTATCTAAAGGATGTTTATGACCCAAATACGTCACAGATGCACAGCCAGCCGTAAAGTTTTTATCTGTTAACTTCTGACGACACACCTGATGGGGAAAGACCTTGCCAGGCTGTTTTTTTAACATTCCTTAACTGCAGCAAGTGCTGTTTAGAAGAAGTGGAATCAGATTTTGTTATTTAGCCAGAACCATTACGTTCGAGGTTATTCGGAACAACAGATCTTTATTTTACAGCTTCAGCCTTCCCGTCAGAAATCTGATCAAGAAACGCAGTCAAGTTTTCCTCTAGTCACAGAAGACTTGCTCATTATTTTCACCTCTGTTTCATACGATGCCATGTTGGCTAAAAGAGCCCAGCCTTTCCTGTACTAGAAACATACAGCTATCCATGCATCAACTGTGTACAGCAATTTCTTATAAATTCATACCTTTAACTAAGAGATTCCCAATTTTTCCATCCTAAATCACCCCCAAGATTATTCTTACAGAGTCAGTGCTCTCTCCCTATCTCATCACTGGTTGGAATAATTTTGACACCATCTTATTACCACACTATACAGAGCATCCTTATTAGAACTGTGGCAGAACTACCCCAAGAATCTGTGTCAGTCAGACATCTACATAGAAAGAAGTGTTAAAATAGCACTTTAACTTTATTCAGCAGTCACTGAGATCCTTCCACGTGCCCATATTCAGGTAGCAGATTTGTTTATGGGTCAGTAGCCAGCTCTCCTTAGGGTGCTCTAAAGCAGGTTAAGATTAAAAAGGCCACCTCAACGCTTAATTATTTTATACAGGGTCAAAATATTCAGCTTCATTATCAAGTCAGAATTTAACAGTTTATCCCAATGACTGTGGCAGCACGCTTTCATAACACTGCTACTGCCTTCAAAGGGAAGAGAAGCAGAAGGTCCCAAACACCCTGTTCCAACCTGCTCTTTAATATTCTAACTTCAAAGTTGTTGGCCTCTAATGTAAACAGTTCAAGAACTTCCATCTTATGTCAAACATTTTGAGTCACTGTTTTTAAATCAAGTTGATCCACGTATCACTGAAACTGTCTTAAACTGGTATCATTCCATGCAGCTCAAAGAATTTACCTCTAATTTAGACACCAGAGGTTCAGCTCTCTTCATCTCCAATTTTTATGAGCTAAAAACCTCAGTTGCTGGTGGCTGGATGCAGGAATAACATTTCACGTCTGTTACACCCTGCGTACGCTGCCTCTCCCGAAGCCGTAAGCGTAGAAGTTCCAGACTTCAGATGAGAGGGCCAATGTTAACAAGATGCGATCCAACTACACATGTTCGGAGACATGAATAACCGTCTGAGACAAATGGCCTTGAAGTTACATGCTTACGGGAAAAAGCGAAGTTGTATATTAAAACACACGACCCCCTGCTTTATGGTCCCTGCAGAAGTGGATATAAATGTGCAAGCGCGCAGAACATTTGCATCGTTCTCCTGCCCGTGATCTGTTACACTGCAACACAAGTCTGGGCTTGAGGCAACTCTGTTCTTATGCCAAAATTGTATGGAATGCACAAAAAGGTCAAGGCTAGGAATTTATATGTTTCACAGTTATTTTGGAATTACGGGAAAGAACTTGGCTACTCCCGGCACTGCACAGGTGTAGTTAACAGAGAGCATTCTCTGGGTCAGACTTTTTCAATCAAAATTCCACTTTATCAGGAGCAGAGACCCTGTCCATGTGCTTATTAGAACTGAAAAGATAGCTCAATTTGGGGAGAGAAACTAAGGGGTCAGTTTGTAAGTTTTTTGTTTTTTTTTTTTTTGGTACTGTTTCCATCAGTAAAGTCTAAACCTGATGTTAGAGGACTATTTTCCAAAAGATAATTAATGATAAGATATTTATTCTGTGTAAGTGGAAAAAAATATAGCTTTGTAAGAATCCTGCTGTAAGTTTTCATTTATGTTCTTCGGTGGAACAAAAACAGTGAATAAATCATCACAGCAAGTGTCATTTGAGTAAAATGTTTGAGAAGTTAAATGGAAGAGCTGACTCACTGACCGTTCCATCCATAAGCAAACCTGAACTCCTAAACTTTTGAAGTGTATCTTGTTATTATTATTGCAAACTGTGCCCTGAACTGTAGGGCTGTATCTGGAAACAATTAAAGTTATCTGTTTGCATAAAAATTCATAAACCTATTGATGTATGCTACACTTCCTAACCCTGGAAGTGCCCAAGGCCGGGCTGGATGGGGCTCTGGGCAGCCTGGGCAGGTGGGAGGTGTCCCTGCCCATGGCAGGGGGTTGGAACCAGATGGTCTTTAAGGTCCCTTCCAACCCAATCTGTTCCGTGATTCCAGGAATTATCAAGTGAATGCTGAGCCTCTTGTTGGTAGGTACTAAGTGTGAGAGAAATGGGCTCAGCACAGCTGCTGACACTTGTTTAAACAGACGAGACCTAGCAGCGGTTCGAAAATGGTGAGGCTGCCAGATCAACAGAAGTCAGCTGAAAGCAAGGTTGCTGTAGAGAAGGGGCTGAATCTTACCTGAAATTTCAATGAGCGGGAAGAGCTATGGTCTCAGTTGTTAATGAGGTGTTCTGGGTAGAGGACAACACAAAACTTGGCCGAAGCACGTTAGCACACACACCTATGCTAACGTACCCTATGGGGACCACACAGCAAAGACTCGTGCATCATAACAAAAGCTATTCTTTAAATACAGAACCAGACAAAAAGGGAGCAAGAAGAGAAGGAGAGAAGGCACAGCAAGAAGTGAAGGGGATGACAGATGGAATAGAGGAAGCGTGGCGAACAGTCAGGAGGAAAAATAAAAAGAACAGTAAGGAACAACCTGGGCAAATCTCACAGACAAGCATTAGGCTGATTCTGAACAACTTTGTCAGCTATGCAGGGCTGTTATTTTTTTTGTGCTCTCAACACTTTATCTGTGAAAAACACTACTTCAAGTTCTTACTGTTTCCTGGGAATTAAACACACCAATTGAACACTATAGCATTCAAATTAAGGAAGAATTTTTCCTTTCGAGCAAACGTTTAAAAAATCCTTCAGCATCCTTCAGCTCATGAAAAGAGAGTCCCAACAACAGCTTTCCAAAGCAACACATTCAGCTTTGTTTGTGGGCAAAGAAGTCTTTCCACATCACGGTGTGCTACTCAAGTAGTCATCTGTCAATGCGTGGAAAGTTAAGAGTGTCTGGATAGCGCAGCGGTGGGTAATGCAATACAGATGATTTCACCTTTAGGTCTCCAGTTCAAAAAAATTCAGCCCAAAAAGTGTCATCACCTGATAGTTTTTACTGCTTCTATTTACAGTACAAAATTTCCCAGAGAGCCAAACTGAGATCAAGAGTTTCTGTCTATTCCCTCCCTCCTTGTGTAAGGCATTGTGTTGATAGTGAGGAACAGACTTTCTCTACAGATTCTATACTGTAAACAGTCTAAAGATAGGAAGGAAAAAAAGCACAGGAGACTGAAATGCATTGTTGAAATCCAGTGAGTCAGATATAAAAACAACTCCGACTCCCAGGCTGATGACATTCTTACTTGTGCTTTGTTCAGATAAATCTGTGTTAGGATAGCTTAATTTTTCATTTTATTTTTTCCCCCAGAAGGTAATATACACACGCGCAGCAAGATCTGAGCTCCAGGGCACTCCAACCTTACTAAACAAGAGCACATTTACCTCTTAGCCTGTGGGGAATGGGGCCAACACCTCCCCAGAGTGCTGGGCTTACTGGACATAGGCTGCAGAGACTACCTGTGTCCGGGGAGCACTTCCAGAATTCCCAGATATCCAGCACCCCACAGAGAGCTACCACCCTGAGGGGCTGGGAAACGAAAGCACAAGTTTAAACTACAAAATTCATTTTTACCTAGACAAAGCATCCACGTCCAAGATGCAACAATCTGAGAAAGTCTTCCTTAATGTTGATTGAAAGGAGTAGGAATTCATCCTCCCACTCTGCTCCTCCAGCAACAGAACCCCTATGGCTGTAATTACCCGTAACGCAGTAAAGAAGCCCTAGTACAAGTTCTCTTCTACCTCTGAAGGCATCCTTCCTTGCCAAGCTGGCATAGCAGGCAGGAGTCCTGCTGAAGCTTAGGCCATAGATCCACCACCCATCCATCTTCCATGGATGCCAACCTCATTCAACCTAGACAAGTTATTTTCTCAGCAAAATAAATGTTTTATAAGAAAATTAAAGCTTCGAATGTGAGGGAGCCCATGCAGAATAAAGCACCAAGCCCTGAGCTCTTTGATGCCGCTACCTCTCCATTTATACACCCACATCCCACCTCCATGTAATCAACTGCCCTATCTCACCACCGCTCTGCAATAATAAACAGATATTCTCTCACTGCAAGTCTCTTTCCACTGTAAATCATTTCAGTTCTGACATCTTCACTGGGGACTAAATAACATGTGACCTTATCTAACTTAAATGTGGTCTTAATTTTAACAAGAAAAAAGTGGTTTATGAAATTCAGGAGCTTAAGGTAACTGGGGGGATATAGGTCTGCCTCAGGGGATAGCATATGGATTTAATTTCCCCTATGTTTTGCACCAAATTCTAAGAACTTCAGTAATGTTTCACTGTGGGGTGGCAAAAAATCAGAACTCCAAAACTTGCCTAGAAGAATCAGGGGTCTGAACGATGCACTGGGCAAGAGAAAATCATGACATTTGAACAACAACTGCAGAACCTTACATAGACTTGACTTCTTTCCAAACTTGTTCATGCAACTTGCAGAACCTCTAAAAAAAGCGCCCTCCTGTTTGAAAATAAGAATATGCTCCTACTATGAAATACAGAGCCCAATTCTGCTTTCAGTTACACTGTTGCAGTGTGTAATGAAGTTCAAGAAGTTAAACGGGAATGACAGTAAGTCTAAAATTTGATCCTTTATGAGATCTTTGAGATAAGTTACCAGGAAACTTTCTGATCATGTAATTGCTTCAGCTGAAGGGAATCCCTCCACGACCAAGACCTTTCTATTATTCTTCATGTAGCTTTCTTTCTTCTATTGCTTTTCTTCCAAACATCTTCATGCCAGCTAACAGAGACTGCTGCGTACCCATACCTTCAAAAATTGACTTGAATTAGCACTAGCACATATGGTAAGGACAACCTGGACACTGACACCACCACCTTCCTCCCCCATATCATAGGTACATTCATCAGAAACACTATTTATTCCATTACTTGTGCTATCAAAAATCACATCTATGATGTTGTCTCATTTTAGGCGAATTTTCAAATTAAAAGTTGTCTAAAAAGCACTTATTTTTGTTTCTCAGCACCTTACCTATTGATTTTATTGCATGTTCCCTAACTCCTCTGTCATGAACAAACAGGAAATAACCACCTCTTGCTTGCCTTTGTCTGAGCTGTGCCACAATTTGTATCCTGCACTGCTTCCAACCATCCTCCCCAGGCTGGACAGCCCAGGGCTACTCCAGTTCTCCCCTTTTCTGTGTCGCCAATCATCGCTGCTGGCCTTTTTAAAGCTTTCCTAATTCTGATGTGTCCTGAGCCAGAGAAAACTAGAATTTGTCGGAGATATGAGCATCCCTGGGATTTATTTTATGTAATAGACCGTCTTACTTTCTAATTCTACATTGTTTCTGTTCCTTTCAGCATAATTCCTAACAATTTCTGTTTCTGATGACTGTACTCCTTACCAATCATATATATTTGACACAAAGGAATTGAGAATATACCCCTCTGTGTGTGTGTATAGGCGTTTTTCCCAATTTGCACCGAATTTTATCAACGGTGATGAAAATAAAAGGTAAATTTAACTTAGTGAGTACTTTGAGTAAGACGTGGCTATTTCTGTTTGACTGAAATGCTTTATGATACGCATCACACTGGGATTTAATAGAATGACCCCAACTTGTGTCCTTAGTGTGATGTTCACAGTCAGCTTGTACCTGTTGTGGGCAGGACACAGCCAGAGCCCAAATACAGCTCATTATTACTGATATCTGCTTATAAGCATTCAATTTGTCATCTGTTGTTCCATGATGGAAACGCTGCTCTCGTTATTTCTAAGTGGACGCAATAAAGATCACAAAGTATTTTTAAAAATCACAAGACAAATTCACTAACAACTGTAAAATGAGATGCCTTAATAAAAAGGTGTTTTAAAATAGTAAGTGCTTATTACTGTACTCACAAAATGTGCAAGCGTACTATCTGGAAGTGGAACTTCGTATAAAATGGCACTTGAGGTGGGTTTTGTGTGCTTTTAAACTTTACAACATGCAAACAATAAAAGCAGCATTGCAATGAAGGGCGGCAGCTCCCATTTCTGGGTAGAAACGAGGCTGAATTTGCATTCCTTCTTCCTGCTAAGAAAGACAGAAGGTCATGAGCCATTTTACAGCCAGTTTCATCAGCTGCCACAGAAACAACTCCGACTGCTTCCATTACGAAGCGGAACCACCTCCAAGAACATCGTTTTATATTGGTAGGAAAAGTGCTGAGACCTGGAGCACCCCACCTCCCACAAGAGCCCTATGCCATGACAAAGCCAAGACATGAGCATTTTTCCGACTGAAAGCAGATATCTGCTTCAATTCACAACAGTAAAAATCTCTGCTCAAAACGATACCAAGCAGAGTAACACAAAGGCTTACCAGAAGGAAGAACTTATATGTCATCTCTCCCCTGTGCTCACCAAAAATAAATAAATAAAAAGGAACAAGTGCAGGAAAGACATCCTGCTAGACTGCTAAAAAGCTCGGAGCCAACAGCCAACCCATTAGGTAGCCTCATTATCCACTGCCCAGTGCCAAAGGCAAAACAGGTGCAGGGATACTAAAGCTAAAGGAAAGCACAGCCTGTTAACAGAAATCTGAAATTTTAACAGCATTAAAATATTTCCAAATGTTCAGAGAGAAGCCTCACAGTGGAGCAGACATTTCCTAATGGAAAAGTAGCAGAAAAATGGGAATTGCTGTGAAGATGCTGAAGACGGTTGATTTTCCTCATTTTTGGTTCAAAATCTTAACACTTGGGCTCGAGGGGCTCAGGTTTCATTTTTTCCCCATGACAGTGAGGAGCATAAAAGAACAGTGCTATCTTTGTGCCACAGGAGTAAGTTTATCATTTCAGTGGAAGGGAACACATCTGCCTTCTTCACAGGCTCTATAAATAAGTTGGCTCAAGAGGAGAGGCCATATCACAATTGCCACTGCTCTCCCTCCATCCGGTAGTCGACTATTTCCAGTCCAGATCACACAAAATAACTACTAACCAGTAGCAAACCTGGTCAAGTCAGTGAAATTGCCCAACTGCAGAGTCAATGTGAGAATCAAACCTTCTTCACGAGCAACCAAGACAATCAGACCCTGGAGCTGGCATCTGGTGTATTGACCTATCTAGGAGAAAAAATAAAGACTAATAGAGTTCCCAAAGCCTTGCTTTCATAGCACCTGGATTCTCTGATACATTTTCTCAGACACTTCATGCCAGCATTTAGGTGAATTTAGTTTCTTGCATTCCCCCAGTTCCCACACTCGGGTTACACAGCGCCCTTCTATTTACGGTAAGGTAAAGGCACACCTTAACGGTGCTCTTAATGAGCAGTGCTCCTTATGAGACTGAAAGCCTCAGAATTTTATTCTTTATTACATTTGTGTCAACTTCTACAGGTGTTTTTAAAATTTATTCTTAATTATTCAACAGTATTACTACTGTCATTTAGGTTTTTCAAGTTTAAATGACTTATAAATGCTCTGTTTTCAGAGGGGAAAAATGTTAAAAGAAAATCTTTTTGATTGAAGCCACAGGGTTTGCAGACTGGACTTCTACTGGAGGAAATGCGTGTAAGTGAAGGGAACACCTTCATTAGAATTAGTTACTAGCACTTAGATACCTTTTCACATTCAAGATGTGATAATGCTGCCTAATTAGACTTTAATAGCCATGATAAATTGGTTGGCACACATACACATACAGAAAGTGATGGACAGAAGGGGAAAAATGTATAGCCTTGAAGGGTCAAACTAAAAACCTATCTATCCCAGCATCTAGTCTGCATTAACTGATACACTAGGGAGAGGGAAAAATAAAAAAGGGAATGGGACTAGGCAGAAAGTGTGTGAATGATTAACAGTGAACCACAGAAGTTCTCAGTGTAACAGCTGATACTTATACCCAGGACGCCGAGTCTCAGTCTTTCCAGTGCTCTCTTTCCAATAGATCACAAGCTCCTGAATCATTTCATGAACACACCACGGGCTGTGCAGGCCAGGTCATCCCTGCACTCTGAGCAACCACCGCACACTCAGAGAACGCAAAGCAGCATTGATATTTCAGTATCCCTCTTGGTTATAAGAGTGTGACAGATAGCTAATTGTGCAGCCTCACAGATTAGAACTGGAAGCTCTAGGGCCAGAAACTGTTAACCACATGAACGCTCCCTTGCTTGTGCATATATGCCCTTTTCCAATACAGCCAGAACTCTCCAACAGTTCACAGAAAATTGCTTAATTCATCTGGCAGAACTCCAGCTGATTTAATTTGCTTGGTTCACCTGTCTCTTTTTCCAAATGGACTCACACTGCACTTCCTATAATCCAGAATCCAGAAGTCTAAGATGTTACTCGTTAGCTTTCTTCAGGACTATGGTTTAGTGGTTTAAATGGAAAACTCAGAACAATGAATGAATTCCTGACCTCAGCCATGTCACCGTTCCCCATCGTTAGACTTCTTGGGATTGTTTGCCAAAACAATTTAGAAACACATTTTGCGCATTCTTTCCTTGCCTGTGAAAAATGAGAAGAATATTTTGCAAGATTCATTACCTATTTATATATACTTAAATTCACCAGTGGAAAAAAAAAAAAAAAGTGCTAGCACAAAGTGAGTACCTGTTGGTTACTTACTAATCAGCTCTGCTGGGGGTACTCACACAGCCATTTGAGAGAAACTTTTTCCTGGGAAGGAAATAATCTTTGAACTTCTGATTCCTGATTGCAGAGCTCCTCATGGAGCTATTTCCAGCAGGTATGTCTGCTATTACAGGCAGGCAACACAATTTACCATTTAACAAGAGCTAAGTTTGCTATGCTTTTTCCACCCTTCCGCTACCAATCTGCTCTGGCACAAACCCAGGTGTCATTATTTCCATGTAGCCATGCAGATGACTTTACTGAAAAATCTTCCCAGAAGTTTTTGTTCAAACATCGCTTTGAAGATAGCCTCTGTACAACTCAGAATTGCCACATGCATTTCTTCTTCCAGCTCTTATCACATTTTCCAGCCTTTAAGAACTACCACCTACCTACTCATGAACATTTGAACATTCTCCTAAAACTCTTCGCATCTGATGGGGTCAATGACTGATCCACAATGGTGCCAAGTACAGATTCCCAAGAACTACCTCAAGGAAATCATGCGTTTCCCATGACGTTAGCTTTTATTTCAGTGTGTTTCAGAACAGCTCCTCCAGAAGCAGTAGAATTAAGAAATAAAAACAAAAATGAGATCAAAAACCAGCACTGCTTTTGAGTGAGGAAAGAATAATAATCTCTACCTATCAAGCTTCCTTATATGGATTTTGTAAAAGGAATCAACTCCTGTTATCCCTGCTACACAAAGGATGGAGACATGGCAGTGGAAGAAACCAGATATTTCAAGGACATCATTACAGACAGTACAGGCAACTTGTTCTGTACAGACAACGATGTGACAATTTTCAGTGCTCTTGATACAGTGGCAACTTGTGTGCTAGTAAGACTAGCTAAACCCCCAACTATTGGTATCCTAGAGTTGTTTACAAGGAAATTCTATCAAAACAAGTGCAATGGAAATCACAAACGATGAACAAAATCACTAACTGCCGGCAGTGAGTGTTCCCTTCAAACACGCACTTCTGTAATGTTTCTCTTGCCTGACTATTGTGCTAAATAAGGAAGGTTCAAACTACATGTGATTTTTTCCTCTAAAGATCAACACTTTTCCGACATAAAGAGTATAAATTGTATACTAGCTGAAATACTGAGATTGCCATGCTGTCTCACGTAAGAGCATGATGCCAAGATCTCAGTTATTAGAGATGTGGTGTTTTGTTAGACTGCACTGATTTTTATTTCTATTACTCTTCTGTAGGATATTCAACATTTTCCCCTCCTCTGATAAAAGATATAGACTGATAACTCCGTATGTAGTTTTCACTCATGTATTTCAACACACAGATAATTATCACTGATTTAATAATGAAAATCCTAACTTGAAGATCTCCTTCACTTAATTTCTGCAGTAGAACATAGAAGAAAACTGAGTTTGAATGCTCAGTTCAAAATATTCTCCTACAAATTAATATCCCGTTATATATATATAAATATAAATATATAATATACATGAAGATTGGCTCAGACTACAAAATGACCTTAAGGAAAATTCAGGAATTGTGTCCCCCGGGGTGGGACTCTCACACTTGCTCAAGACAAGTCTTAACACCAACAGCTCTGTGAACAACAGAACCAAGCAAATATCTTCTCCTTTAGTCCTGTTCCCCCCACCACAGGCATCTCAGCATTTATTTCCTCTAAGTCCTTGCTTCAGCAACCCCTTTCCCTCCTTCCCCTCAAAAGTCTCCCATGCTCCCCAGCTCCCACCCGGACTGCTTTCCTAGCCAGCTGGCTACGAGGCAGCAGGTGAGATATTCACACTGCTTGCCCAGCTAGCAATAGCGAGCCAGCTTGAGTGCAAGACGATACCTCAAAACATGTAGCATTTGAATTCTATGCACTTGCCTTTTTGTAAGAGCACTGGTTTATACGTCCTTCCTTTGTTCAACCCCTCTTTGCCACAAAAGCAAACAGACTTCATTCCCTTGAGGGGATGGATGGTATTATGCTGTCTAGAGGCAGGGATGAAGGTGTACAGGATAACTCTCCTCAGATACATCACTGAGCTGCTGCACACAGGAGGAGTCCTTGATGAGCAGGGTGAGAAGAAAGAGGACTGAATTTCATCCCAGGCTACTCAGATGAGGCATTTAAGAAGTTATCTAACAATTCCAGCTTAATTAACTAAATTGCTGATAGAAGGCTGGAGTGGCATCACTAGGGCTCTCAAGAACAGCTGAGTCCAAAGTGCTGGAAGGAAACCAGGCCTAGTTTGGTTCCACCTACCTGGGACAGGTGGACAAAATTCTTCAAGAACTCATCCATCCTTATTTTCTGAGGTTCAATTTACATTAAGAGAAAAGGATACCCAAAAAGGCCGGGTATAAAAATTGCATCAAAAATAGCATGATTTTTTTTGTAACAACCAAACACAAGATGAACTAAACCCTGTCACCCTGTTATCTCTGGTAGAGCATGAGTTAAAGCACACAGAAACAGTTAGAGGAACACAGAGCTCACCACAGGGACTCTCTGGGGTTCAACATCTTTAGCTCTGATCCCACATTAAAATGCATTTAAAAAAAAGACAAATCAGTAAAGATCAAAACAGTAAATTATGAATAGGTTTTGAAAAAACAGCCTAGTTTATCTCTTGTATTGTTTTTAATTCAGAACCATGTACCTTATTTATTAATGCCTTACTCTGACATTCAATATTCAGGCAGGATTTTCTTTCGTTACTTTCCTGGTTCTATGGTTTTTCTCCTCACTTGGGTAAACTATTAAACAAATCAGTTTTCCTTTAAGAGCTGGATGGCCCTGCCAGCTTAGCCAACATGAAGCATTTCCAAAGAAGTTTCTTGCTCATCACAGCGAGGAACAAAATATTTTAAAACCCCAAACTTCAAAATCCCAGATGGTCTTGAAGTCCTATTTAAATAAACGGCATGAATTTACAGTCTAATCTGCCCAAGAAATGCTTATAATGGGGACTGAGAACTATAAATGTTCTCAGTTTATTAAAAAATGATTTGACACCAGCACAGACTATTTCACATTTTTTCCTCGCGTTGCAGAGCTAGACACACTTCTCAAAATATTTGCGTTCAGTGAAGTGACAGCAGCTCCTCAGGAAGGGGGATGTAGGAGCCAGGTATTTGATTTTTTGTTATATTTCATGTTATATTGTCTGTTGAATAAAATGCTTTAAAAACATTACCGTAATATAGAATTTCAGACTCTTAGTCATTTTGACAGTTTTCTGTAACTCTTCAGAGCAACCTTTGAGTCAAAGCCCCTTGCAACCCACAGCCCTGAAATCGGGGCAGAACTGGGGGAAGGGGAGAGGAGGGCTACAAAGGTCTCCCTTCTAGAGCACACGCATTCATTAGAAGAGAAAAATGCCTGGAAATTTGGCACAAAGAAGAGTGTTTAAATGAAGCCTGCCTGAGGGGATAGCCCTGACTTGCACTCTTACCAACTGGATGGATATCATGTGACTGTTAACAAGTATTACGTACCATGTAAAAAAATCCCTGTGAGAAACCACAACACCGTGCTACACTACATACAACTTCAGAGACAATACTTTCTAAAGGGGAAACGTTTCTCTTGTTGCAGTCTTTACACAAAAACATCCAGTCAAAAATGACAATAAACCCCAACCAAGCCGCACCGCACGCTGCGCTTTTAGGGTGTTTGTTAAAGGTGAATTTGGATCCCAACTAAATTCACAAACAGTCGGGGTTTCAGGTTATCGTGAACACTGATCCTTTTGTGCCTTAACCTCAATTTTTCTAGCATGTCTTCATCCCAATGCATATGCCAACTTCTAGAGCTATATACAAGTTGTCTCCATCTTACATCTCAGCCCTCTGGAAGGACCATTTAATCACTGAAGTGCCAGAGTCCATCTGCCAATTTATGTGCTCCCATTTGGAAATCGATTCCACAGTTAAGACACAGCAACGGGCTCAACGTGCACTGGGTTTTCCAAACCACAATTATTTAAAAATACTTCAGAACCGAAACAAAGAAGCCTTCCTCCACATTACAGATAATTCTTGTATTGGCTTGAAGCCTTCAGTATTCATTGTCCCTCATGGCACATATATATCCATAAATAAAATACGTAAGCTTTCATATAAGGATATATTATGGTTTAAACACAGGAACATACATGTAAATGTCAAATAGAAGTGTTTTATAACTTTTTGCTCTGCATAATTCTCCTTTTGGAGAAGGTTTGAATGAAAAGCACCTCACTTGTCACTTTTCAGAACATTACAGTTAGGAAAATAGACAAAGTCGAACATACATTATTGTAATTGTATACGTTGCGATACCGCCAATCCCACATTCTGATGGAGACAACTCCCTAACGAACTATTGACAAGTTAACTATCCACCTTTGTCCATTTTTCTTCTAACTTATGACAGAAACAAACGCTCTGTAGGAGCTGCTTCCCCAGGAAAACAGTTCAGATTCAGCATCTGGAGGCCGATGAAGTATTGCTTTTGCCCATTTTCACAGCTGCAGCTGACTGCAAGAGAAGGTCGAGTGATTAACCTGAGGTCACCAAATGAGTCAGTGCAACAGGATTACAATCATTAACGCTCCCGCCTGCCAGTCCCAGCCCTCATCCTCCTACCGCCACAGAGCCAGCCCCTACCAGCCTCAGCACCCGGGTGATGGGCTGGTTAAAGCAAGCCAAGCCAGAGAAAGGGCGATTTTCGCTGTGCACAGTAACGTCAATCCACTGGGTCCTCATCTGTAAATACTCTTCGAGGCCAGCACGGCTCTGCCAACACGTCTCGCTTCTGGCCTGCCGAACGCCGGTACTGATGCCGTGGGCCCCCGTTGAACAGAGACTGCCTGCTGAGCCAGATGGAGAGGTGGCTGTGGAACTTGACAATTAATTGGAAAATTCAACACCAACGTGCACCTGCAGCCAGCAGTTCACTGACACCACAGAGAGCAAAAAGCAGCTCTGACCAGGGCGGTGCAGATATAAGCCATATACCTCATTGCCAGGCTGGATACACGAACGTTAAACAGCATCCAAACTCACAGCATTTTGAGATCAGTTAAAATGGGTTTTACTTAAACCATAAACAAAAACAAGCATCAGAAATTAGCGCCGGTGCTGGGGTACCTGCAAGCCAAACCAGAAGTAGGGTATGTTCATATCATGCACATGGTAATACCTGACCGCAGATCCACGTGCTATAACATAGGTAAAACGACAAACAAGGTATTCCGCAAAGGTTGCGATCTCAGTCAGGATGGTCAGAATTTTAATCTGGGCTTGCTGTAATCTTATTTTCTTAAATGAAGGTTCGAGTCATAAGTACAGCTGTGACTGCAGTGTCCTTTCCCCCATGCCAAGACGAGGAACACGGCGCACTGCTCCAGAGGCAGGGCGGTTGGTAAGCATGACCGGCAGGCTGAGGTTCGCCTGGCCAGATCTACGTGGGACCACATGCAAGGCTCTCAGCGCTTGGAATCTGAAGTCAGATGAAAAATGTTCTCCTCTTAACCCAGTTCTGTACATGCAAGAGGTCTGGACAGTCCTGGAACTGTCATCTTGCGTTAGATTTGCGAGCACTTTTCTGAAACAAGACTCTGAAGCATCTGTGGCTCACCTACCGATGTTTTGTAATGTCATGAATCAATCACATCTGATACACTGGACTTCCTCCATGAAAACTAGGATCGGTTTCACTGCATTGATTCGCTGCCAAGATCCTTCAACTGGTATCATGGGGTAGTGGCGTTTGTCAAGCAACAGCACTGTGCAGGATACAGTTTTAACACTGAACTTACTCTGTTCCTCAGTCTATGGCATGGGATCATGTGCAGAGATTCAAGAACTGAAAACAGATGGGAAAGATATCTAGCTCTTGAAGGGATAACTCATCTATCCTATACCAATGCTTAATTAATTTCCTTCTAAGCTTTCCTAATGACATTTTGCAGGAACAGCTCAG
This sequence comes from Nettapus auritus, assembly GCA_011076525.1. Lineage (NCBI taxonomy): Eukaryota > Metazoa > Chordata > Aves > Anseriformes > Anatidae > Nettapus > Nettapus auritus. The sequence continues at coordinate 16,652,588 of CM021768.1, forward strand.
AACAAAATACACCTGCACAGATGTGAACATAGGAATCCTATGTTTTCTTCTCAATAATAAAAGAAAGCATTTTGAAAGTTATTAAGTACACACCAGAGCACTAGAGCTTCCTTCGTCTGATGACAGGGTGAGGGAAGAGAGAGGAAAACTGAAAACAACGTGTATGGTATCAGCAGGTAACTTCCAAAGTCATGAAGTTAGCTTAGTATGAATGGGGAGGCAGGATTTAGCAACGAGGGAAACAAAAGCAACTCTCTTAAGCTTTCTACACACAGACTGACCCTCTATTTTTCTCTGTCAAGCAACTGGACATGCTGAGGACTTCCTATGCTTTGAAGTATCACCACTCAGAAACTTGGACTGCAATAAGCAGCAAAGCAGCAGTCAGGAACACGCCAACATAGCCAGCAGATTCACCCGTAGTTATGTCAAGGGCAGAGGCTGCTGCTTCTTTTCCCATCGTTCTCACGTGTACTCTCTCTCCAAGGTGGTACTTCCCAAAGTGGCATCAATTTCATTTTTGTTTCTGCTCCAAGGAATAGTAATTTCGGAAATTTTAGATCTTGAATGAATGAACGAACCCACACTAAGCATTCACAGACTGTTAGTACACCTGTTATCGTGAGATACTAAGATAAAAATATCCAATAAACAAAATAAAATGCCTTTAATTTGAAGGCTGTTTCTTCAATTTGATCATTAAAATAATAGAACAATAAAAATGAAGCTAGTGCAGTGCACAGGTCCTTATTTACAAGTCACCTGTCCCCATTTCAGTCCTGGGGCCGGTCTTTTTAAGTCAAAGGAAATTGCCTCCAACTGGCAAGTATTTTTAACTCTTCACTTCTCCAACATTCAAGGCCTCAGGAACGCAGCAGTCACTGGAGTTCTTACAACTCCAACCTTGCACAGCGTGCTTTATCACATCTACAACCCACGTGTTCTCCTCTCAGCTACCCTATAGGAGGGGGTTCTGTATCAGGAAGGCCCAAAATCAGCTGCTTAGGTGCCCTGAAATACAAGCATACACTCATAACAACAGATTTTTAGAGAAGAAAAAAAAAAACAAAGGGCTTTCTCCAGGTTGTACGAAAGGCAGACATTTCACCAGCTGCCATGCCACAAGCAGTACCCAGCCCACCGCCACGTGCGATGCCCCAGTCCCAGTCAACCCAGTCTCCCATTTGAGGGAGGACTGGGGCCGAGTCCTACTCGCTAATTACGGCGGGCACCTAGGGTGGGAGCGAACACCTTGCGGCTCCGCGTGTAACTAATTTGGACATATGGAAGGAGGCAGGGATGCCTGTGTTCTTTTTGGCCTAGGAAATACCATCCGCAGCTGTGAAATTCACACAAGCGCCGAGTGGGTAAAGAAAACAGATGGCAAACAGAAGCAAATGGTTAAAATGTTCCCTCCACTGCAACACATGTGAAATCCCTCACTCCAGTGGGCTGCAATAAACCTACGAGTGTCAGCGCACATATAAGGTGTTGAAGAATTTTTCTTCAGAAGGAAATAAATCTCATTTTTATCTAAGCTGGCAGTACACAGGGTCAAATATTTAACTGTTTCGGCAGCAACTTTCCCTATTGTTTTTAATTCTTATTTTTAATAAGGCCAGCAAAGTCAGCGTTGTGTAGCTCCAGATCAAAAGGACGCGAACGAAGGCGAAGAGGGTCCATGAGGAACCCCAGCCGTCAAATGAGGAAAGTAAATGTTTATTGTGAAGTGCAAACTCTGGTGCCAGATAGAGGAACTCAGCTTCACCAACACTGGATTTATTGTACGTGGCTTAGTCAAGTGATTTATATGGATTACGCCACATTTTCCTTTTTTGTAGCTTGCTTTGATAATCAAAAAATCTTTTTGTAATTTACATTAATAGCTCTGTGACACTGTGGAAAATATTAAAAAAGACCTTCATATTTTTGGCACCTCCTACCGCAGAGGACTGCACACAATCAGCACTCTTTTGAGCTGTTCCAAAGGGCTTGGCAAGACTTTGAGGTACACCCAAAGTGTCATGAAAGACCCTGCACCGAACCCTCAGAAAAGCTGGTCAGCGAATGGCCAGGTCAAGAGTTTTCTTAGGCCCAAGTCCGCAGCGCTCCTCTGCCAGCAAATAAAAGCATTACGCACACAAGTCGCTTCCATTATCTCAAGTCAGTGTTTTTTTAAATAACAACACGTGTTATAGAAGCGTTGTTTCCACAGTCGGTAGATCCCAGCCTGGGGAATCGTTTCAGGCCACGGAAGGATGTCCCCACAGAAGACACCCAGAGGAACCCACGGAAGAGCGAGGTTTTTCCAGCACCTGCTTTTGCCTCAACAGCACGAGCAAATCAAAGCACAGCAGAGGATTCCTACCACGTAGGAATCCAAGAATGGAAATCAGAAAAGCCTGAGGTTTTGATCATAACTACTGTTCTGACCTTGCAGAAAACTTCTTTGATTTTCTAATTCATATTTTTCTTATCGGTAAAAAAAAAGGCTCCTACCTCAGAGTAGTGTTGAGTGAGTGACTGAAAGGTAACAACTAAGAGTTCTGTAAATGTAAAGAAGCTGAGGCTCCAAAATAAGCTAAACGCGTCAGAAAAATCTGGAACGTTTTCCAAATCAGTGACCATTCAGATGTAACTATCTTTTCTTCCCCATCTGTTATGCCTCCTTTGTGAGCTTTGGGCAAGTCTGAATCAAAACTGGATCTGCGCCAGACTTGGGCACTAAGCACAGATGCCAGAAGATCGCTATCTGTACACGTTGTACGTTTGGAACCATTTAACAAATGGTAAAAATGCATTTTGCTGCCTATTTGTCATTAGCACAATAGAGCGTAAACATAACAACTGAAGTAAAACACACTCAACTAAATGCTGGTCCGCTGTAGAGTCGGTTATCTCCCAGGTAGTAAGAGGGCTTTTGGAGAGCTGGTTCTGCTTCCCAGAGACAACGAGCCGAGAACAGCCACGAGGAAACGTCTTTCTGGTTTTCAAGCTGTCGGTCCCCACATCGGCAAAAGGAAGATGAGTGCTGCAGAGAAGATCTTTGCTATCAGTAAGGTATCAGGCCTATGGGCTATGCGAAGCCAACGCTGAAACTTTCCATTTTAAGGACATAAAGGAATTTTAAGCTTTCATTGCTAAACTACAGCCAAACCTTCTTCCAAAGATATGCAAGACCTATAGCAGCTTCTCCCAGGGCCAAGAATCAGTTATTAACTCTAGTAGAAATCTAAGGACACCTACAATTTTCCCATACGTCTATTTCTTTTTACATGTAATGAAGCACCCTAGAAAAACTCCTTGGGAACACTTGGAGACCAGCTGGATACTTGGACAACAACATTTGAACAGACTGGAGCGAGAGCAGCAAAACTGACTTTCACAGCCTGACCCAGATATGAGAAATCTCCAGTACCAACCTTTAGTATCTTACAGAGGGGTCTCTTTCCCACGTGCTGAATATTAAGCTGATATAATCAGGCAGGAGAACAAACCGCCACGTTTGAAATAAAACCACAGGCTTCAGCTCCCCGCATGAAGCGCGACAGCGATCAAATCTGTTAACTCCACGTATCAGATAAAAGATGTGATGAATGAGCATCAACGAAACAGGCACTGAATCTTCTCTGGTTCTTGCTTCCAGGAGTTAGCTAAAATCTAATTACAATTGAAGAGGATTTACTATCAAGATACCGTTACCGTTAACGTCTGGATCCTTCCTGCTTCAGAATCCGACCAAGCCTCAGATAATTTCATATTTAATCATATTAATTCCAGCCTCAATGGGGACAATAAGCAAACATAGTCCACGTGCTGAACAAGAAGAAGGAAAGGCAGACATTTATCTCTTAAATAAAATACCAATGAGTAATAAATCACATGTTTATATCTCTTTGGAGGAATACTTCTAATATAAAGCGAACCCAGCCAGAGCATTCCATGCCAAATCAAATACTCATATGAAAAGAAAAGACAATTTCTGCCAGCTTCTATGTCCAAAAGAGCTTTAAAAATTGGAAAAATGAAAGCATTTGCCCTCTTTCCATGAAAATCCAGAGTGCTGGGCACCACAAAACATAATGTTCCCACTGATCTCCAGTAACAGATGAATAATAACAATTTCAGAGTTATGAGAAGTAATTTGATGCATTCCACTATGCGAAAAAAAAAAAAAAAATAGCGAGTCCTTTTGATACTGTACAGACTTTCCTACAAGATAACTGCATTGTATATTTGATTTTTTGCTCCTTATTGTCCAGCTGAAGACAAAGTGCTTTTCTCCCCACTTACAGAGTGTTCAGAAAGCTGGTCAGAACCACAATAAAAAGAAGACAGAAGCATTTTTTATTTTTATTTTTTAATTTGGGTATCATTTTCCCTTGTTTGACGGGAAGCTTATCAAGATAACCGGTTTACAAAAGCAGATTTCGGAAAGTAGTCAGTTCAAGTTCAAAGCTTCGAGCCTTGACAAGCTTCAGACAAAGTACGAACTGAAGTTACTAGTAGCTGAGCAAGTACTACGAGCTGAATACCAGGAGAGAGAGTATCTTCCCCCGTCTGCAAAAACAAATACAAGAACTTTGGAAAGTCCATCCATTTAGAGTCAATTTCAATTTAAACAAAGGAAACTGAGCAGCCAACAGCAATAGATACAAACAAGAACAGGCAAGAAGTGAAAATAAAGTGCGTTGTAAATGATGTGCAGTAATTTTGGTTCTGTCTCCACTTCTCACCAACCTTACTAACTGCAAACCCATTTCATTTTTAACATAAAATGATGATTTCACGTTAAAAACTTGACAGAGTATATGAGAAGCGTAGTGGCTTTTCAATGACAGAGTCAGACCCAGCTTCAGTTGTCAGTGAAGTAAAGGAGTCTGGAATATATATATATATTTAGGTTCTTTATAGTATCTCCATCACCAGGGATTGAATTTTTTAATTTATTTTTATTTTTTAGAAATAATCTGTTATTTCTTTCGTACCATATTAATAATCCTGTACACTGTGATATAGGCTTGCAATTTTATAGACCAGCCTTATCTGGGGTGATGGAGTGTATTTTTAGGAAAACATTACCATCGATTATCCTAGAGAGAGAAAAATCATGGATCAGCTTGGGTTGGAAGGAATCTTAACATCATCCAATCCCAACCCCCTGCCCTGGGCAAGGACACCACCAACTGGCTCAGGTTGCCCAAAGCCCCATCCAGCCTGGCCTTGAACACTTCCAGGCACCCGCAGCTCCTCTGGGCAGCCTATGCCAGTGCCTCACCACCTTCACAGTGAAGAATTTCCTTCTAGCATCTAATCTAAATTTCCCCTCTTTTTAGCTTAAAGCCGTTCCCCCTTGTCCTATCGTTATCTGAGTAAAAAGTCGCTCTCCATCTTTCTTATAGGCCCCTCCCAAGTAATGAAAAACTAAAAGTTTATCATAGGAGGATATTCGATTCTACCTGCTACTGGAAAAAAGGTGATGTGAATTTCCAAGAGTTCCCAGATCTCATTGTTTTACATCAAAACAGAGTCAGCTGCAATTCCCCTTCCCACTGCACGCAGACATATCTCCACCCCCCCACGCTGCGTTAAGATGGCTGTTGAGGAAACCACAGCTTAAAGCTTAGAGCCCCTCTGTTGTCTCCCCAGGACAGAGCAAGCAGAGCTGCCCATCTCACCCCATGTGAGAGCCCAGCAAACAACCTAGCAGCTCACATCCTGCCTTTACACAACCCAGTGCCAACCCACTCGTTTTTACACAAGGTGGAGCAGCTCCAGCCACTGACAACTGTGCTTCTGCTCCAGAACATCCATGGGACGTTCACTTTGCAGGCAACATTCAACCCCATTGTCACTTTTCCCAACCTCCATGTATAAAACAGGAGGAGGGAATAGATGCTTTTCCATTTTTACTTACAAGAAAGACGCAAGGGTTAACAAAGCAGCTGGTCCATAGTCAGCTCTAGGAGGTGTTCTCTCCCCGTGGCTGTAGGTCAACAAATCTCAGAGCACATTTACCAGCTTCCAAGACAGCTTGTGCAAAAAGAGAATCGGGTTTCTCAATTTGCCAGAAGTTCTTCCAGCGTGCTTAGAAACATGAATTTAGGCTCCCATTAAAATATTGGTGCCCCTGAATTTTACACAGCACTTCGGTTTCACAGCACGCAACCTATGGCTAGGCGGTGGAGGACTTTACTCTAAGACTGTTGATGCTAAAAGCTTACAGATGTTCGAGGGAAGACCAGACAAGTTAACATAAAGAGAAACTGAGGGGGTTTTAAAGTGCATAGATACCATCTGTCTGAAGCTGTTCTTGAACGGCAGATTCTTGGGAATGTTTGGGGAAAGTATCCCTAAAATTATATTGCAATATTTTTCTCTACCCAGCAAAAAGAAATTGCCTAAAGGAGGCCTCGTGCTATAGGACCTCAAGCCTAAGCTCGAGTAGTTAATTCCTGGGTCAGCATCAAGACAAACAAGTAACGTAGAGACTCCAGCGCCAGCCTGTGCCGTTTCCACCCACAAGCAGGCATTGCGGCCTGGAAGATGCTTTCCAAAGGGGACTCTGGCCCTGCAGCTGACTGGTTGGACCAACGCACTTTATCAGCCAGCAAGAGTCAGGCTGGACAGTTATCTGCTGGCGATTACGGAAAGACCAAGGAATGTCTAGGTTGCTTTCCCAACTTTATCCCAACAACTACGTGCTCTACAGGATAAGCCAGTTCATTTCGTTGTGTCTAACGTTCCCCGCTGGGATAAGCTTTCACCTTCGTTTTAAAGCAGTTGCATATTAAAGGCTGAAAAAAGTTGCAATCGTAGCACATGATCTTTTTCTGTAGTTACAAAAGGAGAAGGATGTCTTTTCTCTCCGTGTTATTCTAGACTCTTCTTTAAACAGCTCTGCAAACTTAAAGCCATCTGGTAGCAGCTGTGTGTTGACTGCACACCTGTGCTTGAGCTGAAGTGGGGAAAAGTTCAATAAGGATTATACTGTAGGTGCCAGAACGTCTCATTCCTTCCAGAAATATTGCAAAGATTTAATACTCCCTCCTGCTTCCCCTTAACTGGTTTGTGCTTTATTCAGAGCGCACAGATTAGAAAGACAAAGCATTTTCTGGAGCCCCTTCTGCTAGGCGCATAGCAGAAGTTTCCATGAATCTCTGTTGATCCTGGACCTGCGCTTGCAAAGCTATATTGATTCAGGACAAAAATAGGCCTTTGGCTGGGCACTGTGGCTTTCCATAGATATCTACTCATCAACAAGCCAAAGCAAACGGTACTAGCAGTGAAAACACCCCACTCTGAACAACTAGACAATGCCGGCCTTGCTAACACTTGCAGCTGCAGGGACCATACAGTCAAGTGCAATTAGGGAGTATTCTCGGGACAGTATCTCCAATTATTTCCTTACCTAACCCTCCTTTTAAATTCAAGAAAATAAGAAATCCGCGTACATGGCTTGAAAAGAAATGGACGTTCACACAAAAAAACTTTCAACGTGCAGAGCAGGATGAGCTAAGTAGGTCAATAATGATTTTTATTTTGTATATAGCATGGTAGTGCTACACTGCTGTCGATTCACTCACTTTGGTCATTCCTGCAAGGACACACATTCCTCTAAGTTCTCTCTAGAGCTCAGCAAAGATATGGGGTCTCCCCCATACTTTATCCTTATTAGACCAGGGCTGCTAGCCAGAAGCTAGCACTGGCTTTCTGCTACTGATTTTAGCTTAAATCCTTCCCCAGCTCTCACCTTGTTCCCACCTCTTCTTTATCAATGCAATGCCCCACAGTTCCTGCTCCAACTCAGTGCTCAGCAAACACCCTTGCATGGTTCTAAGAATGTTATGTTGTTAAAGGCATTAACATCTGACTAAAAAATAAACCTCAACCTTCTGCAGATAATTATGATGACCCTGTGGCATTCTTTGTGCCATCCATCTTTTCACCTCTGTTATCATTAGTAAGATTTTGAAATAAGGAGCATTCTCTCAAATAGGAAAATTCAGAAGCTGAGCAAAACCCCCGGCATTTTCTCAAGGAGTAGGACTATAAACATAAAGCCTTGCCACATTTCAAGCTAGGCAACTATTTTCCCTGCTACAGTATTCTTGTAGTTAATAACTGTGTAGATTTGGTGAGTGTTCAACAGCTGGCATGAAGTGCTGTGGGATTTTTCAGCATTAAACAATCTGTGTGAGATACAATTTCCTTCTAGACCCCTCGTCTCTCTATTAATCCATCCAAATGAAGCAATGCAATATCTCATCTAAGTTTAGCTGCTCTCAAAATCCTTCTCTATTAGATATTAGTCACACTTAGATGCCCTCTCTCCTTAAAATCCATGGACGCTTCCGTTCTAGTGGGTAGTGATAACGCGTCACCTGCAAGAGCAAAGCAAAAGGTGTGCCCCAAATAGCTTCCTTGTGACAACGTGGTTATCCAGAGCCGGGGGGAAGCAATTATTTTTCTTCTGAAAAAAAAAAAAATATAACCAGGAGCAAGTTTCAATCCATATGTTAACTTTCAACAGAGAGCATCTGTGTAATCCAGAGTTCACAATTTCGTCTCACATGGAAATCTTTCAGCACAGCAACCGAATTCAGGGAGAGAAAAAGAGAAGAACTCGGGCATCTCTCATCACGAAGTTTAGATAAAGCAAAAGTGTTGGGTTTGGGCAGAGATGAAGGTAAGAAAGTTAAGTTTTTCTGTGAAAGACAGAAAGAATGCATCATATGAACTTCCAAGAAAATCAGACAGGGTTTCCATTCCCTACAAACAGGGATATTCATCAATCCCATCTTGAAATGAATGCTGCACGGCTAGAAATATTTATACTTTTATACAGAAGGAGAGCAGGCCCAGTGTTCTAGGCCCTCTACAAAAGAAGCCTGGTTAAAATCCCAAACCAGACATGCAAGCTGTGTTCAATCAGCCAGTTTTACTTGCAAAGTCTGTGAGCTTTGGGGTGTCTGAGGCAGACTGGTTTTTCAGTTTCAGCCAGGTCACCACCACGTACTGCTCTAAGTCTCACTGTTGGTCTGAGAACCCAGCTTTCAGCTAACCAGGCAGATGCACAAAGGCCAGACCTCGGTTTCCATTCTCCACTGAGAACCGCCACCGGAGGACAAATGAAAAAAGACACCCTGCCAGGCGTAACAGGGTCAGCATGAAAGTGCTTGGGTGTGCTGAGCTGGGACGGTACTCAGCCTAACTGCCTGTTAGAGTTAAGGTTTTGTCAGAGGTGGCTACTGTGAAGTAAAGGAGCTTTGATACACCATTAATCTAACTCTAACGACGTTTTGTCCCCCTACTCCCAAATAATCACGTCTGCTAACAAAGCAGATGACTTTATCATGTCATGTAGCCCTGTCACAGAGGGCTGCTTCACATCATCTCTGGCCTGACCTGAACTGAAAACGGGGGCTTCAGCAGCAGGCATTCACAACGCACGTGGCCTTCAGTTGGTGCGTCTCTTTCACAGCACTCTTATTCCCCATAATAATGTGATAATGGTCTGATGACACAGCTCAAAGACTACATTTAGTAAACACGTATTGCTAAGTCCTTCTTCAAGTGCTAAGGTCTGCCATACTGACAAAAAAACAGAACTTATTTGTAGACTTGCATTCCACTCCATTAGACCCACACTATTATTTCTTAGTGATGCAGTAAATGCCCTACGCAATGGGTGTAGATAATTTCATTGTTTTATGGTTAAAAATCAAAATCTTTAGTTCTTTTGGTGCAAGTTACTGGCCAAATGGGTTCAGCAGTAGTCCAAAGCTCTCATTAATTCAATAAGGAGTGTTTCCTTCATTGCCCTTCTTATGACAACGCATGCCCTGACAGCCAGGAGGGCCAACCATATCCTGGGGTACATCAAGCACGGCACTGCTAGTCAGTCAAGGGAGGTGATCGTCCCGCTCTACTCTGCACTGTTGCAGCCTCACCTCAAGTACTGTGTGCAGTTCTGGGCACCACAGAACAAAAAGGACATTCAACTGTTGGAGAGCGTCCAGAGGAGGGCAACGAAGATGGTGAAGGGCCTAAAGGGGAAGACGTATGAGGAGCAGCTGAGGTCACTGGGCCTGTTCAGCCTAGGGAAGAGGAGGCTGAGGGGGGGCCTCATCGCAGCCTACAACTTCCTCGCGAGGGGGAGCGGAGAGGCAGGTGACCTATTCTCCATAATGACCAATGATAGGATCCACGGGAACAGTGTTAAGCAGAGGCAGGGGAAGTTTAGGCTGGACATCAGGAGGAGGTTCTTCAACGAGAGGGTGGCTGCGCACTGGAACAGGCTCCCCAGGGAAGCAGTCACTGCACCAAGCCTGTCTGAATTTAAGAAGCGATCGGACTGTGCACTTAGTCACGTGGCCTAAACTTTTGGGTAGAGCTGTGCGGTGCCAGGAGGTGTACTTGATGATCCTTATGGGTCCCTTCCAGCTCGGGATATTCTACAATTCTATGAATGTCTCAGTCATACTGGGTCAGCCTTGGCTTTCATAACTTTCAACAAAAGAACTGCTATCCAACAAAAGGCATCCACAAGCGATTCAAACAGATGAGGAATTCTGGCTGTTAAGTGGGGATGGGGTGGTTAATCATACACTCATCACCACAGAATGTAGGTAACCTTCAATTTGAAGTATGCAGTACCTTTTATAGGAGGATCCTAAAGCAAAACCACTCCATGTGCATTATTTCATTCTGTGCTAATTACTTTTGGTGATCTGTTACGATATCTGAGTATGAAGTCCCATTCCACACCTGCTAAGTGCAGCACTAGTTTCAGCACAATACCTGGATTGTGGTAACACTTCAGGGCTCACTCTAGAGTTGTGCCCCTGCTGTGCTAGCTCTTGTATAACAGAACGAAAGACAGATCTGTGCCAAATAAGTTATCACCCAAGAACTTTAATTCCTACTTTGTATTTATGAAAAAACTTATTTGCTTGTAATCACTCAGTAAGTTAATGCAAAATGAGATTCGAGTATGCAGCCAAGCTCCAGTCCTTTATTCACTAGTGCTTATATGACACTTTGAGATCCTGTAATAGGAAATTTCTCAACAGGACAGAAGATTAAAGTAAAAACTTGAAGACTGTCAAAATGCAAGAGTTGCCATTTGCTTCTACACAGATCTACTTGGGAAACAGTCCCAGAGCCAGTACTTTAATGGCTTACATTCTGTATTTTTTCAAAAGCCATTAGGGACCCGAGAAATCCCACAGTGGTTATTTGGCATGACTGCAAAACTTCCATGCCAGAAAAACATTCTGCTTGCCAGGATGAGGTAGGGGAGGCTCCTCTTTAATTGGGCTGGTGACCAGTTCTCTCAAGGAAGGGCTCTTCATTATTCAGAGCCATTTCCTTGGGGATAAAGAAGGAGAAAATTTTGTATGTGAGCAGCCCAGTTAAAAAGCAAACACAGGAACATGTAATATCACACCAGAGTGAAATTTTCAGTCTAGGTTTCATAGACTCCTTATCAAATATATGTGGGGAAAGCATTTTTGAATGGTATTTTTTAAAAACAGAGCTTTCAAGAAAAAAAAAAAATAAATAAATAAAAGAAATTGAAGAGAGAGCTCCCAAACTCCTAAGATGTTCATTTTAATTGAAGCATGATGGTTTTATTCTTTTACCCACACTGCTTTTGTATCACATCATATATCATAGTCTGTTTATTTTCAGTGACCATTATAAGGTAAAGAATCAGATCCTTCATCATGACTTGATATATGTATTTATATATATATCACATTGTCGTTGCAACTCAAGTCCAGGTTTTCACTGTAAGTTCTACCAAACCATGTAAAATTTATGGGGAAAAAGGTTTCAGTTTTCCATGCCATTGCTCAGCACTTCGAGTCAGCAGAAGAAGGCTCATTCACCATCAACTGACTACCTTCAGAACTTGCAGTAAGCTTTTCCAAGTAAGCCCTCCAAGATCAGGCATAACGGAGAGTGGGAGAAACGCCGAAGTTGCAGTAAATCAGTTAATTAACGAAGCACTAGATGGCACTCTAACATTCAGCTCTTTGAGGTGTGTTGGGTTTTGTTTTTCTTTTTTCCCCCCTAAGTCCTTTTCTCACCCAAGTTTGAAAACAGTACCGGTACCTGAATTTGATTCAGGTCGTGAACGAAGATTTTTAATTCTTTATGTGGGAATCTGCCTTATGAAATATCATCTATTATTGTAATGCCAGATTACAACAACAAAAAAAATCCATTCTGTTCTACAAAAGCAAGTATTATTTCTTCTAAAGAAGAAAATCTTAGAAATATGAAACAATTCCATCACTGCACTCAGTTTTAAAGCAGACTTTAGACTAAAGCAAAACATTATGCCGAGATGTTTTTCTTCTTACCAATAAACGATCAAGAAAAAGTTGGTATTAAGTTCTGAAAATCCACCTGAGCGCTTCTGAAAATGCTGGACAAGTCAACAGAGCTGCAAAAGTTTAGCCCTCCTGAGACAGCAAGGCCCTTGTTTTGCCAAACAAGCCTAAGCACACCTACTTCCACTGCTATTAGGATGCATGGAGGCACTGTTATCTCTAGACAGCACATAGATAAGAAAACTGAGGCTTGGAGCAATTAAGTGATAGGGTCAAAACTGCGGAGGAAATTTCTGTCAGAGCACGGAAATGAAGCCATTCCAGGTCAGTGACTTACCCAGGATGCAGCCTTTCCCTCTTGCTTCCAGCAAGTCTTGGGACTTGCTTACAGCACACATCAAGCACCTGGGAGCAGCCAAATTCCTTCCAGGACTCACAGGGAGCTTCAAAGGAGTTGAATAAGGTAGCTGGCCTGTGGGCGGATCACGGCCCTGATTTCAGAACAATCTCATACAACCAATACTCTCCTTGTCTCAGGCACAACAGGATGTGCTATCTTGCCTGCAAATTATTGCCAAGAAACTTTATTAAGTAGTGAAAGAGCAATATCAAGAAGGGAACAGAATTTTAGGTGCATTCTAGATCACTGAAAGAGCAAAAGACCATGCAGACAAATAACACAGGAGGCTATTTTATGGTGGTACTATGGAAAAACAAGACTAGTAAATAAAGAATGGCATAGGAAGCATAGAAACTGGAGGGAAAAAATTACACAAGCAACAAATATGTATATAAAGCAGTAAAATGCATGAAAATCTAGGCCTTGCTGAAATGAGACAATTGAAACTGATTATACAAAAAACCACTTAAGTTACACCAGGGTACATGAGGTCAGAATTGGACCCAAAGAACCTAATCTCTCACCATATCAACAAGTTAGCAGGTGGTCAAGAAAGTCCAGCTGGAGAACGGGCTCAAATTTTCAGTGAGCTAATGCACTAATCTTTTACTTCTGCAGACCTGGATTCAAAACTTAAGATCATGAACTAAAATTAGTCTGCTGCTTTCATTCTAGTCCCCATTTGTGCAGAGCACAAAACCGCCATAAGAAGTGTCATGACTGGCACTCTCTCTAAGACAGGCCCAGTTCTGGAATGGCAGGAAATGTTGTTAAGTTAGGACTGAAGCACACTGGCACAGCTGTGCGTGGAATTTTATACTCTCTGCCCACTCTGTGCTTGCCAAAGCCAAATGTTTTTTCTCCATGACTTTTGCAAGTGCCACATTCATGCTAGAAAAAAATAAAAAGTTAAAAGAGAGAAAGGAAAAGAAATACAGAATGAGTCATTAAAGTCACTGGAACCAACACTGCTCTGATGCCTACCCTGTGTGTCTGCAAAGGCAGGGATATCACATCGGATATAAATCTGCACAGAGTTCATTTACAACAGAATCCTGTTTGGGGGGTTGGGTTTTTCTGTTTTATTTTTGACATAGCACACAGCTTCTCTTTTCATCCCATAATAGCACCGCACATTGGGAAACCTGGTCTAACTTCTGAACTAGACTAAGTCAAAGCACTGCAAAACCAGGAGATTTTCCCACTCCAGTCAGCTAAACTGGGATAGGCCCCAGTGGCCAGCCAAACCTGGAAACCTGCTTGAATTTTTTGTATAAGATATTCAGAGTTACCCATGACAGTTCACTGGACAAACTCCAGCTACATAAAACAAAGATAATGAGCCATGTGTCAATGAGGAGAAATCACATCCAGTGAATAACTCCAAGTACCATCGTGTGTTATTACAGGCTGCCCTACCCAATAGTTAGGAACTAAAAGAAAGGCTCCTGAACTATGCCTTATCCCTCTAAAACCATTTAATATTGAGACAGGGGTTTTGCAAGTAAAATTTCTCCCACGTATCATGAAGTTTTCAGCCAAAATTGGCAGTGAGAAGTAAGGTCTTGGGTAACAAACAAGACAAAGTAAAAAAAGAGCAGTTTGGGGCTGTTACAACATCTTTATGATAGCAATAAAAGCACACACAGGAATGAGTTAAAAGAAAATAACAAGGAATCAGCTGGTCTAGGAGCTTAATGAATTGTTCTATTTGACATCCACCAGCCATAAATAACACGACTCCCCTGCACCACAGAACCGAACAAGACTAGCTGACTGGAATTAAATAAAGCAAGACAGTAACTTTTGCCAGCAAAAATACAAAAGCCAGATAACAGTAGCAGCAGTAGTTGCTGTTAATCCCAGGAAACAGTTTTTCTCCTTTTGGCAAAGCAGCCATTCTCCCCAAGAGCAATTCTCATTCTGAGGCCAAGGTGGTGCTCAAATATAGTAAGTAACAACCACCTTGCTCCGAAGCTACCTGCTTCAGCTCCACCTCTTCAAGTGCCTTTGAACAGGAAGAACTAAATCTCCCAAAAAGGCTTTGACTTTCATGCAATGGAGTTCATACATATAGCTACTGGCACAAGAGCGTGCAGTCAAAACAAGCAGATTAAGTGTTAAAATTTCTATCAATTTACCTTATCTACAAACAACATATTCCCAAAAGACTACGGTCCTCATATGGACTGTATTTTGAAAGAAACTTGTACGTAAGAGAGTGTCTGTTGACTTCTAGGTGAACATCACAACCTCTCCAGCTGGGTGCTGAGTCCTTCCTCACAGTTTCTTGGTCTTTGCAGCACTAGAGTTTGCTTTGGTTTCAAAGACCCGAGAAAAGGTGTTCAACAAACACCAGCAGACACCTACTGGAGGCGCTTCCCTCCAAGCAGCATATTAATAACTGAGTAGTCCTTATTCACTGGCTGTTGTACTGTCTCATAGGCTCCATGCCTCCAGAAAGCTGCCTCTCAGGTACAGGAGAGCCTAAGGTAGATGCCTAGGGATGTAAAACAGAAGGAGACCAGCTCGATTTCTGTAGCTAGGGAAAAAAAAAGGTAATAAATAAGTAATAAATAGAACCTGAAACTGGCTGTAGAACTGAGATATTTAAGCCATGCATTTGTAACACGTTCACTCTACACCTATTCCATTTTCTTCCTGAAGTTATACTCTCAGAAAATCTGTAAATAAAAATATGCTTTTTGTCCATAGTCAGGCAGCAGAGCCTTTTTTTTTTTTATGGTTCTACCTAAAAGAGAACAGATAACACTTTCTCAGAGCTGTTTCCAAGGGGAAAGTCTGCCAGTACCTCATTTTACTTGTGTGAAAGTGACATGAAACAAGGAAGCAGAGTTAAAGGAGACTTATGTTTTGAACAAAATTTCATATTATAGCTTGACCACTCAAAATTAAAGTGTCCATCTTCACTTATTTTGAATTCACTTGAAAGTTAAAATTACAATGATAATAAATGGACAACCCCACTCTGGAAAGTTCTGTTTTTATTTTCAGTACACACTCGTTAATATCTCATATTGATGCAGTAAAAAATAAAGTGACACAAAGCCTCTAAGAGCAGAAGCAGAGGAGTTCTGCTGATAACCTAATTGGACAATGTAGTAAAAACCCCACGTGCCTCTCCAGAAAAAGCCCGATACAAACAATGCTGTCACGAAGTGAAAAATCCAAGACCTGGATTAAAATATATATATATTTATTGTTGATGTGGCAAGGAAACCCTTCGCAGTCGCAGCTCCCTCCTCAGTCACCTCAGCGCATAACAGTTGTAGCTGAGCAGCTTTTGGCTAATTCACACCATTCTACCTCAAATGCTTACACAGGTGTGAGCTGCTGAACCTGGCTCCTTCGCAGCCAGCTGTGAGGGGGGGAAACCTCTCGGACCACAGACCAAAAGCAAAGTAGGGAAGAAAGGAAAAAATCAATTGACTTCTGCTACCAAGTAAAAACTTTACAGCTGTTTTAAAAAGGTACTGAGCTACCAATTTGCTTTTCTATCACACCAGTTATTAGGCACACTCCTGGCTTTAATAACAGTTTTCTGCTCCAACCGTTTGTGCGATACAAAGAAGAACATGGGGCAAGCAAAACTTGTTTAATTAGAAATGCTGTTTGCTAAGCATTCAGAGGAGCTCACAAAATTGTTTGTTTCACCATAATACTACTTAATCTAATGAAAATCTTCTTAAAATAGGGTTTGTTTCCCCTACATGATATGAATGCATTGTTCATGCTAATTACAACAGCTTCGCACAATAAAGCGGCTACCATAAAATTAAGACGCGGATATGTGAACAAGTTAGTGCAGGGTAAACTGGGTTATGAACCTTCAGGGTACATCACCTGTGCTGTGGTAATGCCGTGGAAATGTTTTTGCCCCATGGTAAATTAGAAGTAGCTGATCCTTATTCAAAGAGCTGTTGAAAGAATTTCTGCTCCTTTGCCAGCTAGTCCTCTGGTTTTGAACAGATGTGGTCAGAAACTATACGAGACCAAATCCTGGCAGGAACTACAAATCAAGATACTCCCATTAGCAAGAAGCGAACACCAGCCCTGCTTAAAACACTGTAAACACCATCACGGACGGCAGTGAAAACACAACTTTGCCTTCTGGGTTTCTTTCTCAGAAACCTTGTATCGAATGTGCTCGGAGTGAGCTAGCCATTAATCTAGCACTTGCACAGTTGCAACACAACAGACATTGCAGAAAAGCCCAGTCCAACAGAGCGCTTTAACTCACGCTTTCTTTACAAACACCTTGGCGTATGGAGAGCATTATCCCGGTGGCTCACGATGACCTATGGTCTCCATGGCCAGTGCTGCTGTAACTGCCAAAAACATGTATGTAGTTAGAAAGGAAAAGTGAAGAACAGGTTGAGCACGTACGCAGATACATCGATAAAGTTTCCAGGACTGTCTAGGGAATTTTGACATACAATATAAACAACTACAGTGAATAAGAGTTGTCTGAAACTTCCTAGATTACCCTAAAAATGTTTTTCTTCACCATTCATGACGTTTTGGATGATAGTAGCAGTACCTATTGGAATGAAGGATTACATTGGAAAACTTCGTATTGTGTCTAATGTGATTAAACACAGAGCCTCTGGAACAAGTCTCCTGATAACTCAGAGCATTATTACCTACTATTGATCCAAGAACTGAGCCGAAACTTGGAAATTTTTTTCAGTTTGAGTGGAAAGTATTTGAACTTCCACAGCTATGGCTTCAGGTTTCAGAATAAGTTTCAGATATTCCCTTCATCTTTTCTCAGAAGTGGAGTTTAAGTGCTATCATGCCCTGTGTCCTTTGAAGCACAACAAATTGTCAGCTGGAAAAAAATCACCAGCACAAAACCAATAAATAAATAAATAAAAATCATCTACGATTCCCGGCTCTTTCATCTGAGTGACATTAGTCAAGTTTTTAATGCCTGGTTTTGTAAGTCAGTCATGTCTGGCATTTTTATGAAGACATTAGCCATAATAAAACACCAGGTGATTCAATCATCCCTTTTCACAGCTACCCAGATTTTTTTTGTTTTTCTTTTCAATTTCAGAAATCTATTTTGAAAAGCAGTTCTCAAGTTTTGGATGGGCAGACGTTTCCATGCAGTGCCTCCATCTGAAACCAATTAGACAACTCCGTTTTGGAACTTCTCTTTAGTTGCATTAGATACTCCAGCCTAATAACCCTTGCTGAACTCGCTCCACATAGACCAAAGATCTCATTACACAGAGTAAAGCCCTCATCATTGCTGCTCAACTGGCCACATAACTGAAGGCGTTGGTATCACAGAACTTTGCTTTTGGAGCTACATTGCTGCCTGCTGATCAATCTGGAAGAGGGCTGTATTTGTGAACACTTTGTTCTACCTTCATGCTATATTTTAAAGAGGTTCATTTTTTTTCCAAAATCTGCAGCATCTCGTGACTTGGTTGACCTGTGCAGCCACTCAGCTGAGGTGTGATGTAGAATAGAATCAAGTATGCTAAGTCTGCTTTGCACTACTTTCAACTTTAAAAATAAATAAATAAATAAAATTTAAAAAGTAATGCAGGGATTGGCAAAGGGGAAAAGTCAATAAATGTCCCACCCCACTCTTATACTTTTATATAATTCATATGACTATACATATACTAGTAAAAAAGTTCTCTTACTTACTTAACACTTGGACATAGTTATCTCTGCTACTCTGCTGAGAAACCTCAGAGCCTTCCTGGTCTCCTGTGTTCCCCTGAGCTTCTTCCTAACAGGAGGCACCATAGATCCATGCCAACATTTTACACTTCTGCATTAAAGCTGGGATTTTTCTACCCAGACACTATTACAAAGGCACTTCTAGGCACTTTCTAGGAAAACTTTGCACACTTATTCTTATGAAACCTCTAGGCTTAGCCACAATACTTTTGGGACATTTTTGAGCTCCTGAAGCATCTCCTGATTATAACTTTTTTTTCAGACCTGAAGGAGCCGGCAGACTTCAGGGCCTTAGACATTTGGATGAATCAAGATGGTCAGTAGAGCCAAGTACTTTCACTGCACCCCTCCCCATTTGCAAAGATCATATAAAGCTGTATACTCCTATATGCTGTAGGGATCAAGATGGTCGTTTTCTGTTCATCAGCTCCAGCCTCTTCCTAGGTAGCATTCCTTCCTTCACTATCAGAGCTCTTATGCTTACGTCTGTTGTTTCCCTCTGCCACTACTCCCATCCTTTCTGCCTTACTTCCAGTCTCAAAAGCCTTCAGACAACGACATCCCGCTACCCGTATTTACATCCCACTTGCATTTGCTTTGCAGGTCCGTGTTTGGAGGGGAGGTTTCTAAAGCTCTGCTTCTCCCATTTAGTTCCATAAGGAAGATCTGCTCTGAAAGCTGCCTCCGTACATTTTAGGGTCCATTTGTGACAGCCTTCAAGCATGTTCTCATTCAGTTGCTGTGGCTCAGCCAACTGACAGCGAGCTGGTAAGCTACAGTAACTCAGTTATCTTCCTGATCCTAGAGCACGACTGTCTTTGCATGCCGTCTTCTGGAAGAAAGTGGTCTCGGTTAGCACCAACTCAAGGGCTGGCTTTTGTCTCTGGAGCATTAGTCTGCTGGAACCAAGCCAAGCAGAGGACTGGGTTTGAAACTAACGACTGGGCTTCAGTCCCAAAGCACTTACTCAAACTGATTAGGCCGTGGCAGCCCCATTAAAACAGGAAGACAAAACATGTTAACTCATCCGTCCTTCACACACGTTAAACCAAAAGCATTTTAGACCTTGGATTTCCGACACCCTACATCCATGGAAACTGTTGGATTTGTCGTATGACAGGCAATAACTGAACAAATTTACTTGGCTTAATACTTGCCAAAGAGCTGTGCCTTTCTTGAAATGAATTGTCAGGTCCCTCAGGAGGAAAAAGAATACAGTACTCCTCCCTCTACCATTTAGATCGAACATTGTGTCCCCTGACCTGGCCAATGCCACCCCAGCAGCGCATCAGCTTTCTGCATCACACTCGGCCTCACTCAATGGGATAATTAATAATGGAGAATAGAAATAAATATTCTTCATGTTTTAAGTGACTGAGAAAGAGAGCATCTCTTAAGCTGTCAGCTCAATTATTTCTGTTAGGAATTAATTTGTTGGTTTTTCCACAACCACAGCTTTCCAAAGCCCACACAAGAACAAATTACGTGGGGTGGGGAAAAAATAAAGTTTTGGTTTGTTTTTCAAATTACAGTAGGGTTCAACAACTGGGAAACAATTGTAGCAGAACTACTGCAAAATGACAACCATTGACATTTTATTCTATAGAACATTTAGATACCGCAAATATTTTCCAGCTGAAATCTGTCCAGGTTTTCTTCTATCCAGTGCTCCATGTTTATTCCTGGAACATTAACGATGAAAATCTAGACGGCATTACATTGTGTGAACTATTAGATGCACACTGATGATACTTGGTTTTATAGTGCCTTTGGCTTAGTCAGTTCATAGAATTTAAATGATCTGTATTCTGGCTAGCATCTGCTGTCGAATGAGTAAACACTAAATCAAACTCAAGACTTCATTACAGAGCTGAAAGTCTGTTTTCCTACAGACCTGGTATACCACATGATGCAATCAGACATTACTATCTGTCAAGCATCCAAAAAGGGGGTAAATGACTCATAAAAGCAATAAATAAGATAGGGTTTCTGCCCCTGAAATACCTTACAACACAATATTATGGGAACAAATGAAGAAAATCTGGGGAATCAAGTTAGTCCTATAACAGAAAGGGAGAACACGGGTTACACAACACAACAAAGCAGAGACACACCACTGCAAGGGAAAATGAGAGTAAGTTACCTTGCCACAGCTGCGCTAGGGTAATAGACCCTGTGCATATTTCCTTCCTATGGTATACGTGAGTTACCTCATCCTGTAATTCTGCTCAGACATTTCCATGCTATTCCCATTTCCTTGGGCAGTGGATTCCAGGTTTTCCACTCGAGGAAGAGGTGTTTGCTTTCCCGCTTTTTGTACAATAACCTACTACATCCATCAGGTCGTCTTAGGACACTCCTGAGTTTAACTGGGTCTTTATTAGAGAGCAATCACTGGGCTCTTCCAGCAAATTGGTGCTAGCACCTCTTCTGACTCCCAGTTGCTCACATATAAATAACTCGATGCAGTTGAACTTGGAAAGCTTTAATTTTAAAAGCAAAAAAAAAATAATTCCTACCTCTGCGCTGTAATAACCCAAAAATCATAACAGCAGGGCATACTCAGCAGGCATCCTCATGATTTAAAGTAGAGCCTAATAAAATTATGCCTCATGGAGAAAGATGAAGAATCTTACTCTACCCCACGATGCCTGGCTTGCATGGCAGACAGCAGCTGCTACTTAGATAATTTGCAGAAGGCAGAGTGTATTTCAAGAAGGCATTTAAACATCTAAATACAGCTGTACACATACATGACCATACACACACAAAAAAAGAAATAAATGAAATAATTACAGAAGCCTCCATTATATTTACTGCTGCAGCTTATGCTTTGCAATTAGGTACTAAGCCTTTTATATTGCAAATATACATGGATTTATTATTATTTTTTAATTTGGAAAGTCTAGTCATGATGTAAACAATACAACTGGATTCTGTTAATTCAGGCCTGCTAAGATTAATTACATCTAAAAGTGTATGTATTTGGACAACACCAAGCACAAAGACACAAACTTCTTGATTGTAGTAGCCAAGGAGTGCTATAATGACACTGGACACTCACCCACCTGGCAGTGACTTTTGGGAAGTCAGACCTTCACCAGCTGACAAGGATTTCAAATATGAAGTGGTTAATAGTGCCAATAAAGAGCACTGATAACTACTTTGAAACAGAATTAGGCAAAATTTTGCATTGTATTTTATGAAGCCTGAAACTTTCATTATTGCCAAATTGTATTTTATTGTGTAAGAACCATTCTTCATCCAGGGCTCACGAGGGAATCCGACAAACAACCATTCAGATGGTTTTATCAAATCTTGCCACTGATATTCTCCACTATAATCCAGTTGAAGTCTTTTGTCAAGACAAAAATCAATACCCCTATATGCTTTTTGCCATTACAGAAGCTGTATGCTCCATAAACACTAACTAATCTCTGTAACCACCCTCCTCAGTTAAGTGAGAGTCCTATTTTCAAACAGGACATTGAAGAAAAGTGAGATCAAAAGCGTCAAGCAGTTATAATTAAACTAATTCAAGATGCCCAGAACCATATCTTCCAGATTACCTGCAGATTTCCAACATTATTTTTCCGATTACCTAAACATAGCTTCCACTTTTTGGCTCTAGTCACACCTGACCACCTTTCTTCACACTCATACACAAGAAAAGACAACCTCAAGCCATACACCCAGAAAGCCTCCACAGCACACATTCTGACAGCCCAACACCTCACCCAGCGCTGACCTGATGGTAGGTGTCAGCACACAATCTATTTCTCCAGGACGGTGTTGATCTATGCTACCAAGAGACGACCCTCTTCCTGCAGCCCATCAGCCCCATCCATCAACACCAGCTGGGGCAAGAAGTGATGTAAGGATCCTACAGAAAACAGCTCTTTAATACCCACAGTCTCCTCAAAGTAGATTCACTGTGGGCACTTAAGCAAGCACCAGGCACAGAGAGAAAGGGCAGACTAAACGTACCTGTGCACCACAAAGTACCCACACATATATAGGCAATGGAGAAAAACAAACAAACAAACAAAAAACCACTTTTGTTTAGCACTTTGAAACTTCTATAAGAGGCCTAATTTTCAATTTGATGGTTAAGAAAAAAATCCTCCACCACCTGGCAACATGCTGACACTGATGCATCTCATGCTGAGATTCCTCATCTGCTACAACCTTTAGGTATCCCATGCAGACCTCTGCCATGAGCAGGGTAACGTCTGGTAACAGTACACCGCAATCCCTGAAACACACTCCAGCAAAAGGGGCTAACAGGCACTTCCCCAACAACTTGGCAGGTATTTGCTGGTAGCAGAGGAATGGCAAGTCAGGGAATCCCCAGTTTCATTCTGGACTCTGAAATGGTGCATAATTGTTACTGGGTCCCAGAAAACCTTCATATTTACCCTTTCCCTTACTCATCAATATGACAAAAGATGACAGTCTGGATAATTCATCATCCATCCCCAGACTTTCTCAGCACTTCCATCAGTATCTTGCCCAGTTGGTATCAACTCCTTCCCCAAAACCTGCCTATGTACGAGACCCATAGCCCTTGTCCTTTCCATCCTAATTCTCTTCAGGTTTCAAACCCAGCTTCCTTGTCCACTTAATGCCAAAGTTCATAATAGGCAGCTGAGCCAGGTCTGCCTATCGTGAAATTGCTATTCTTCCCTGCTTCCACATGCAAAGAGTTGGTACAATTTCCCTAGAAACACAAGTTTTCAGTGTTAGGGCCAATTTACCTTAAAAACAGAGAACATCATATAATGTAATTTGTAATGTTAGAAGCGTTCACTGAACCTAGATCAAATATATGCATTTTGCTAACAGAGATGAGACATCACAAACCTTAAAAAGCTCTCATGGATTTCCATTCTAGGCATTATTCAAACAGATTTTCCTTAGTGAATGTAGCAAGTTCTCTGCAACACTAAGTCCCAAAGCAGTACTCCCATGCTAGTACACAAGAAATAAGACAAAGGACCTTGGGGTCTCGAGTGATAAAACATTACTTTAATAAACACCTAGAAACAACAGTTTATCTCAGACTATTGCAGTGGTATTTCTCACCAGAAATAAAATACAACGGGAAAAGAATGGACATGAAACATATTTAGCATCTTTATTTTCAGATGCAATAATCGTAATGCCAGTCTAATTTACGCCAAGTGACATGCTGTTCCATTAGCAGTCCACAGGATTTCTACAGCTTAACGGATTGCCAGGTTTGGATCAGGCCCTGAGAATTCTCTGCCACTAGTTGTATTCTGTATAATTTTGTTTTCAAGTAGCTGTACTATACAACTAGGCTCAGTGGTCCAAGTACCTGGGACAGACGTTAAGTAAAAGTAGTTCTACAAAACCTAACAAATACAAATACTCCTTTACGTTAGCACACAAGTAAGCTACATTTAGTGGTTCTTAGACTGGACAATCCTTAAGCCCTCCAAAGAGTGCTTAATTCATGCTCCCTCTTGGATAATTTCAGCAGAGCCTAATCCTTTTACTACTTCATGCTTTAAATACAGGAAAAGCTTTTTGCAATTTACTGAAGGTTTGCACTCAAGGTAACATAGTTTAGAGCTAAGGCTTATTCTCACTTATGAGGAAACAAACGTATACCAAATTGCAGCTACTCTGACATCCTATTGACTATTAGCAAGCATCTGGGGAGGAACAGCGAGGAATTGTCGCCTCACAAGAAATTGGCAGTATGGGGGAAAGAAAGGTACTCTCTGCCTTCCCAAATGCAATGCTACTTTTAATGTTCTTATCTGCCAGAACCCATTCCAGAAGGCAACAAGTACTGAATGCTAGCAACGAGCACATCTTCAGCCAAGAGATAAACCCACACAATGAACAGTGTACAAAAGATTTCAAACACACGCACATGTATGTATTATATATGAAAAAAACCTCTGGGTCCTGTATTTGAAAGTGTGCATGGTTTATTACCATCAAACGAGGTGTAAAAAAGCACAGATCTTGGCTGGCTGAAGTTGAGAGCAACACTAAGTGCCCATAGACTCTGCCTGCCTTGAGAAATCAGTTCCTGCTGTAAAATAACAGACTTTAGCACATTCTGTAGGATGACGTCACCCAAAGCGGCCTGCCAAAAATGTTACTTTTACATTTCTTCAACAAGAAGATTTCCTTTCACCACTTTTTTTTTTTTAATTTTCCAAAATGAGTCAATCGTTCAAAAAGACAAAAGTTCGAAGTATTTCCAGTCCTATTGATTAGCAGCTTTTATCACAAGCAAGTGACTGCCTTTTAAAAACGTTGCATGTGTATCTTTTTTCCTGGTCTTTTTAGTAGATTTATACTTGCAACCGTGCTGAACTAACATCATAAAAGTTGATGTAATTACCGTACTGAAATGATTATTTCGTTTTGATCCATCACTATCCCAGCAAATAACACTCCACTTGATGTGAACAGCGAGAGTATGGCTACCTGTTTAAAAAGCTGCAGGTAATCCACTGGAAATTGCAGAGCAAAGGTAGGACAGTCACACTTTCAAGGAAATTGTTTAAAGCTTACTGGGTGACAATTACATGTAATTAACTCCACTCTTTTGAATAGCAACCCAAAAGGCAAATATGACAATATGTTGTAGAAGTTTTGGCTCTTTAACTGAAATATTCCAGATAACCTCTTCACTTTTTCATTTCTCATGAGGGTTTTCAATCTTACCTTTGTAGAAGTCACAGCTGAAGGAGGTAGATGATTTTCCTTTGGCCCTCATTATTCTCAGGTTTTACCACGTTCTCCATCAGTACATTTGTAAAGTCAACATCGAGTTCTTCACCATGAAAACTCTTCTTTACTACATTTGAACCTAGATAAGAGAGAATTCAATATTAGCTAATGCTCTAAAAACTGGCACACTTTCTTTTTGGAAAAAACAGCAGGGTGTTCAAGCTAGGAGCGCAACTTAGATTTGTATATGCAACTCAATCCTATCTCTTTGACATTCTTTTTAAGAATGTGAATTAAGAAACCTAAACTTACACTGAATTAGAAAAAGTTCATACATTAATGTAAACCTTGAGGAACTTCCACAGTTGGTTCTGGTTAGGAGTAAATAAAGAACTGGGTTTCAGGAGTCCAGTTTCATGATTTGCAGCTACTTGTACATCACCCAAATACGATGGGTAACAATGCTTTCTATTGCTTGTCTGCAGATGTGTGATAAAAGACTGGTACCATAACCCTCCATGAAACTAGCATTTTGTTTTCTTGCAACAAGAAAAAAAATATATGAATTCACATCAAATTCAATGTGAATTTGATCTTACTATGGCTCAGAGAAGTGAGTAGAGTCTTAAGCAGGCATTAAATGAACTGCTATCTGTTCTACTGTCTATAATTAGCTCACCAATGGAAGGCAACAGGGGATCAATTTAGATTTCCTACGTTCGTTTAATGGAAGGTATTTTAAGAATACAGAAGAAACCCACATGGGCCAATTGCAAGGGAATGGGAGATTTGACTCAGCTCTGCACATGATGCAACATTCAGCAGAATTTGTTACTTTTGAGCTGAAAACAACATTCTTGCATTTATGGTGGCTTTACTTGCGGGCTGTAGTCCTCTTTCTTGAAAGGGCATCAGAGCAAGGTGAAGTTAAAGACAAACTTTATAAAACACCACTTTGTGGCCTTAACTGCAGGGGAAAAAAGAAAAAAGAAAAAAGAAAGAGGAACTTTTCCCTTCAATAGTTGTCACGGCTGCTATAAGAACTTCAGTGCTAAATGCTCAGGTTACACATAATCCTCCAGCTGCGAGGTGACAATTAGCACCAAAATCTCTAGAAAAGCTTTCAGCTCTCAACAGGTGCCTCACCATTGTGTTCACGCTTAAATCTGGCAGAGCGGGCGGCCCACCTCCTACCGCCACCACCCCCAGTGAAACAACTCTTATTACAGCCCCTATCAGGGCAGCTCCACTCTCCTTTTCTCCCAGAGGACGGACCATGACTTTCACTCTTTTGTCTGAGGGCTTTTTTCTATTATCTTTCTCCATCTATCTGACTGGGAGATCTGAAGGAAGGAAGTGGAATTTATTTGTTCCGTATTACGAGACTCTTTCTCTCCTGACTGGAGAAAACAGGAGCAAATCCCCCGAGAAACATGTAATTACACAGATGGAAAACTGACAGAAGTGAGAAAGCCTTTTCCTTTCTCTAGGCAATTTTAGGAATGACAGTCCAGCAAAACCTCAGAAGTACACCAGGCTATAACGTTAACATAAAACCTGTATCTGTGTGAACTTCTCCATAATGTTGTGCACTGTAAGCTTCTCCCCTATCCAAAAAAAAAAGTAACCTTTAGAGTACAATTTTTGTCACTTAGAACGTATTCACAAAGCGGGAACTGCAAAGTGCTTCTTATTATTCTGACTTCAATTGTAAGTACAAACGCTTAGCAAAATTCTCTGAATTTTTCCCTTGTTTCTAGTTTAGAGGCACTCTTTACCCAGAAGGAACACTAGCTAGGAAGAATTCCCTCCGTACTAGCCAGTCAAGGTTTTCTGAGCCAGTAACAAATAATTTTTGGCAAAATATGCAATTTAAAACCCTGCAATATTCCGGGAGGCTGAATTAATCATTTATAATGAAGAACAAGAAAATGGTTAGGAGAGATACCAAATGATGTAGTAAAACATGATGGCACTTAAAAGAATTAAAAAAAAAAAAAAAAAAAAAATGACCTTTGATCTGACTTGTTTCCATGTAGAAACAAGATTGATAATAAAAACCAGATATTCCTTTGGTGCAATTCAGTTTATAAAGTCAAGTTTCCACAACACAATGAGAAAACAGCAAGCAGATTAATCATGCACAATTTCCAGTGCTGCTTTCTGCTCTGCTTCTCGTGGAGCCCTTTCGCCATTCCCTTTCTGGATCATGCCCATGACTGCTCCTCCCAGTTTTTTTGCTGCTTTCTGGTTTCTTTCCACCTCCTGCAGGCAGATCCCAGCAGTCCACACCCTGCCCCTGGCAATCAGTCCCCAGGGAACTCAGCTCCCAAGCGCTGCGGCCAGTTAGCTATAATCTATAGCCATGAAAAAAGCACATGCTGCAGTATGTGTCTGATCGAACGCTTGGCCACCTTGCCGGTGCAGTTAGGCAACAAGTCTTCTGGGAGTTCCGCACCTGGTCAATACTTCCAGTTTTACTGATGAAGCGCTCTTCCCTTTTTTTCCTTGGGTTTCCAATCCCCCTCCTACTTGCCCTTCAGCTTCACTTCACAGTTCTTAACACTGCTGTCAAACTCAGCACTTGATTCTGGATTCCACCCTAACCCACCCCCACCCTCCTGGAGGTGCTAGGCATGTACCAGGATTGTTTCCTAAAGTATCTGTGTTCAGGAGAGTCTCAGATGGCATTAATCTATCCAACTAATTAGTCTAATGGTGTGACAGTTACTCAGAGAGAAGGGCAGCCTAAACATGGCAACCCTACTTGAGAAGTCTTTAAGAGCAATTCTTACTATTTTTTGATCCATCCAATTAATTATTAATTCTTAGTTGTGCATTTCTTCCCCATCCCTCATCCCCACCATCCCTGGATGTGCAGCCTCTGCTGGACCAGAAGTGGTAAACATGATGGGAAGGAGGGCGACTTCAAACATCGTGCCTTCCACATGCAACTAGGGCTGTGGCCAGACACTGCCTAGCACAGCAACCATTTTCTCATGGTGATAAGATGGAAATAGCTCCCAGTTACGCTGCAGTTTCCTGCCATTTTTGGTTAGGATGGCTCTGAGAAATAATAAGTCTACTGTATTGAAGCGGATAGCAAAAATACCAGCAATTTTTGAAGTAGGTACGTTGTGCAAACTTACGAGACACAGTTCTACTAAGTTGCAAAGTGACATTTTTCTTATCAAAATGAAAATTCAAAGCCTCAAATTTTCATAGATTGAAATGGACTCAAACAAAAAAGGCGTAAATATTTAAATGTAAACAGAACGTCATTTTGAATTACCTTAGCTTAACTAGTATTACTTTCTAGAGGAGTCTTTCGTTCTGCAAACAGCAAGAATGGTCATGGGCTTCTTTATTTTTTCTCTCCACGCTATTTTAAATCTAGTAAAAATCACTGAAACTCATCCCATTCTGGAACATCCTTACGTTTTCATTGCACAGCAAATTTATACTGAAAATAAAACTTTCACCTAAGTATTTCCAACTCCCTTTCAGAGATGCAGCGAAGAACCAGAATTCCCTGCCCACCTACTTCGTTAGGCAGTTAATCAGCAGGACAGCACACACAAAGCCAAAAACACGGGGTCTGGAGTCCCAGCCACCCCAGATTTCATGCCAATTAAAGAGATCAGTGGACAACCCGAAGTCAGTCACTATATGTTTGATGAGAAAGTCATCACCTTATTTTTAGGAATTCATCCAAACTCTGACCAAAACACCAATTGTGGCAAACACCCGCCACGGGGAGATGAATGCCTCTGTGCTGAATTATTCTCTTAGCAACAGTTTAGGATCCACCTTGAATACAAACCAAGAATTAATTGTCCTAGTGTTCAAGTGATTGTAACAAAACAACTGTGTCTGATAGAAAGAGCTTACAATGTAAACAAGATTGAAATAAGCAAGGAAACACTGAGAAGTTATCGATCAGTATAAAAGCTAATATGAGGAAACCAGAAGCCTATTGTTGTCAATTTTTGTGCAGTTAAAGAGGAAAATCAGATTTATTGATAAGCCTCTCTGAAACGTGAAGGCAGTAAAGGAGGGAACATAAAAGTGCTTGATCTGAAAATGCGTTGAACATGACAGTCATTTCTCGGAGGCAAAATAATAAAGAAAATACATTAAAAAGAAAGACATTAGAAAGAAAAAGGAAGAAAGCCTAAAACCTGGGAAGAGCCTATATAGGGAATGAACAGGATCAGAGAAGAAAAAGGAAGTTTAAGGAGTGAACTGGAGGAGGTGCGAGGATGGCTGGACTGCAGATAGACAATTCTGGTGCTTCAGCTGTTTTGCTAAGGAGAGAGCAGAACTGATGGATGCAGCCCAGTGTGGGATAATCCTAAAGTCGGAGAACATATGCTTTGAGTTTAATCCAACTGCCGAGTTCTGGCAAACATGCTGCATTTATAGAAGCAAATACATCATCTTTAATTTTTTAGCAGCTGTGCTACCCTTTAATTTCTTTTACCCTGAAGTGCACACTTGTACCCCCTTTGCTAACCTCTAAAAAGCAGATCACTTAGCCTAGACTTCCCAGCTGAAGCCAAATAACAGATCCTGCCTCCTGGAATTTTCTGTGGAGATGTACTGTTATTTTCCACTTGTTCTGCCTGTTTTCTCCTTAATCAAATGCACATTGAAGTGTCTTCCCAGGAAGGTTGAACCACACCAGCAGGAACCAAGACTCTCTGGTTTAGCTAGCAAACCTCTCCCAGGGAATCCCAGATTATCCCAGATCCAGAAAACTTCCCCTCTTCCACCATACAAGCTTCTCCTCCCCACCCCACCAGCTCTACCTCCTCAACATCTCCACACGCTTCAGCATTAATTCCAGTCTTTGCATCAGAGCCGACTACCACCAGCTACATTAAAAACCCACCGCTAATTGCATTTTTCCTTTCATCTGAGGATTTTACTCACACACCTTAAGCTCCTGCTCAAGAGCTCTCTCCAGCAAGGCCAAGCCACCAGGACTCTAGAGAGTTCAGCAGGAGGCAATACCTACACCTCTCCCCCCAAACCCAATCAAGCCTTCACACCAATTAAGCTTATTGACACCAGATTTTATACATTCCTTCTCAATGACGGCAAGCTCTTTCTTAAAGCAAACAAACCTCTTAATGTGGTGCAGTGAGAGGGCCTGAAAGGTAAGGAGATGGCAGTCAGCTCTTGCCCAGGTGCCCAATCTTAAGCCCAAAAGCCCAACGAGGAAAATGGATGTTGCAAGAACACGGGGCAGGGGCAGAAGCATTAATTAACACCTGTTATTTTCTTTCCCTGGCAGCTGAGGGACAGGTGGAGCTGCATGGAGGTGAAGGGTGCAGAAGGAGTGGGAACTGCCATGAGCTGGCACTGGGGGAAAGGGTTTTGGGGCACGAGAGGGGTATTTCCCTGGGATGGCAAACGCAGAATGGGCTAACACGGCTCCTCTCACTGCCCCTTTGTCCAGGGCCGCTCTGGCTGCCCTTCCCAAGCCCTACCTGATGCTGTAGGGTGGACATGGGGGAACATCCTATGGGGGACTGGAAGGGAAATTCCCCCCATCTTGCTTTAAAAGGGGAGCCTAGGTTCCCCCCCAGCCACACACAGCAGCATAAATGGGTTGAGAGGCAATACAGTCTGCTGGACCACGTGTGGGGTTACAGAGGGAACATTCAGCTTCCTGTGCCTTGTTTTCCCATTTCACGGGTCCCACTAGCAATACCTCCTTGTGGCAAAGGGCTTCAGTAGGCACTAACTGGATGTAGTTTCCTGTATTTCTGATTAAGGAGGCGTTTCCCAAGGTCAGCCTCTCGTACAGACCTGTGATCTCTAGCTTGCACAGGAACAAACTGCTGTATGTGTGCTACAGGCACCTGTAAAACATACCTGCAGAAAGCACACACCTGCAGGCATGATTTTTTACAACTGCTGAACAGCCACGAACCCTGCTGACATGAATGCATATAGAAGCTCAGGGCCTCTGAACAGTGGAGCCAGCACATAACTGGCTAAAAACTGAACGTCCCCTGGTGTGTCCATACAAGTGATGCCTTCAGAGCACGGCCTGTCTCTTCTGGGGAACAGACTGACCTTGCATCGTCTTCTTATGAAGGTATCAAGTTTCTGCCCACCTCCAGCACACGGAAGAAATTCGTCTGGCAGAGAGCACCAGAAATGGGCTTTGTGTGGCATGGCAAACAGGCTTCCTAAACTGCTTCACTGAAACACGAATTTCAATCTTGTTTGTTCAGAAATGACTACTGCCTGGTGTTGCCAAGAAAACCTGGTTCTCTGAAACGTTCAAGCTCTAATTATTTACTAAGATTTTTTTCGCTCCTCTTAAACTTTGTGTTTTGTTTTCATTTATCAGACTGCGCACTGGTTGGCTGGGTAGTGAACTAGACTATGACCCCTGATTCACTCTTCCACCAATTCTCTTCATATCTCTTAATTGTCTTGAAATAGCCAGGCTTCTGCATGGCAAGTAATGCTACTGTGAAGCTAGACACTGGAAATCCTAAAACGATTAGATTTCTGGAGGGCTGAATGAACCAGTATCTGCAAACAAAAGGGATGTAGTGGTCTGAGCACAGAATAAATGGTGATCTGCTGACTTCAAAGCTTGGCTCTGCTTTGCTCTTCCATGTCTGGCCTTCCCTCAAAGGTAGAAGGAGAAAATCTCTTCATTTACCTCCAAAATTAGGAAAATAAATCCTGAATGCAACATAAGTGCTAACACTGTAGTCGGCAGCAAAGACTTTCCCTGTTCATCTCAACTTATTCAACAACAGATACCTATCACTTTCAAAAGACCAATCACCATTTAAAAATAGATGTTGTGAGAAAAACATTTTTGAAACAGAAAGTATTCAAGATAGAAAGTCTTGATGATGCCTGGCATAGAAAGAATCAGGCCAGCTCACTTGGTTTTAAGATTTCAAATTGAAAGTTTCTGGGACTTTCTTTTGGATTTTTCTGTTAGGAAATAAAAAAGCTGTTACAAACAAAGAGATAAGAAAAAGAGTTTTCTTCGTGCTGGTAAATTAAGACATCATTTGTATTCCCCGGGAGGGGAAAAATTTGGATTTATTGCTTTTGGATCCAAAGTGTCATGGGGCATTAACAGGAAACCTGCCTAGCTGCCTGACCCCAGACTTTGGGGAATTCCCTATCCCCACAGCACAATAGCATTACAGCCCGGCTTCCGCCTTGAGCCAGTGGTAATACTATCTAAAAAGTAGGTCTCCCAGCATTTTGGCCAACAGATGGTGAAAAGGGGCCACTTTTTCGATCAGCTAATCTCTTATTATTGTATAATAACTTATTAATTAATGCAGAAGAAAAGAAAGACAATTTACAAAGCAAATCAGGATGATCATCTTCTATAAAATGCACAGACATTTAGAAAAGTACAAACCTGAAGCTCTCATGTGACTTTCAAGACGCATTCCAACCAGCATCTATATGGAGAAAAAAATAAAATAAAATAAATTAAAAACAAACAAACAAACAAACAAACAACAACAACAAAAACAACGTCAGGTTCCCATAGCAAAAGTGAAATTGTCAGTTCTGCTCCAGACATTTCATACTGGAAGAATTTATTTTCTCTGTGTTGTGAGACTGTGGATGAAGGCTTTAAGAGAACAAATATTCCATAACAGGAAAAATAAATATTCCATAACATCCTATATTTCAAAATATTTCAGTCTTATTTCATTCCTATTTTAAAAATAAAATAGGAAAGGAATCTGTATATTTTATAAATAAATATGTTGGAGCAAGGATAAAAACATTGATTTTCCTGTTCTTCAGCCTTTCAGTTTCAAGCAAACAACTAAACAGGACTTGCATGTGCCACAAGTCAGATTTTCTTTCAAAGCTTAACAAGAACAGAGTTGGATCTCATTCACTGTTTTGCAGATTAGATCCCTAAATCCCAGTATCGCATCTTGTAGAGTTACTGATATAATGTAAAACCAAAATTTTCCATCCATAAAGACATCAACACTCAGCCCTGCCAAAATAGCGACCTTCTCAGCTGAAGCGTGCTAAATGATGCATGAGCACAGTTTTATACTCAGATACATGAAATAAAATTACAAAATGTTTTAAGGTCATCCTGGGAAAATGGTCGCAAATATGACTGGAAAGTACAAACTGATTCATGGAGAAGTTATCAACTACTTTTTAATCTTTTTGTGAACTTTCCGGAAAGAGCTGTCTGCAGTTAGTCAGGACAATTTGTCATTTGCTATTGCATGTTGCTACTGAAAAATATATGAACAAGTCTGCGGGACCTAAGTTTTTAAGACATCTGTCTCTCAGCCACCCCTCTGATTAGATGGTAGAGGGTTTTGACAACTGAAAACCAGTATGAGCTATTTTGTGAAAAAAAGGAAAAAAAAAAAAAAAAAAAAAAAAAAAGTATTTGTGATTTGGGCAAATAATTAGCCACGTGAAGAATACTTTTAATTTTATAACAGGACAACCCCAGTCAAGAGTACAGTAGAGACAGGTTCCATCTTTAAAGTGCAAATAACACCTACTGATTTAGACTGTTCTCATATGCATGCTACTCATGATACTGTTCTGATAGAAACAGTTAAACAAGTGCCAGGTCTTGAGGAAACAAATGAGTTACAGAATTGATAATCTGCCAGTTCTTCAGGGTTCAAGCCCTAGGTGAAACGAGTCTGTTACAATACATAGTTTCTGGTGGTCTACATGAAATCATTCCAGTGATCTCAGAACAGTTTCTGGTGAACAAGCCTCCGCTGTCCAAAACTATACTGTTGGCTCTGAATGTCGTTTTTGCTAACAGACTTGGCAGAAAAAACGAGGACTCACTGATAAGAAGGGACTCTTATCTCCAGAGGTGGTCTCAGGTCAGAGTTGAGGAATGTTGGCTGGATAGCGGGGTGAGCATGTGCTGCTGCTGCTGGCTTGAGTAACGTAATCTGTTTCTTCCATGACCACCTAAGGCCCCATGACATAATCAGGACAAGTAGTATAGCTGCATACAAAAAGAACCAAATATTTCATCAACAACAACATCATCATCATCAAATACTACATTACTAAGAAATAAAACCAGATTTTTAAACCATTGGACAAGGCTTAGCATGGAAATAAGTTGTCAGACACAAATTTTTGATTACCAGTTATTAGGAAGAACATTTCCTTCAGGGGAGTTTTTTTGTTTTGTTTTGCTTTGCTTTCTGGAACTAGCAACTGTTGTGTTTATTGTGCCTTTTTCCCAGTATTAGAGGCCGAATGCTAGCCTAGATAGAGAAGGAAAATTCATGTGCCAGTGCCAAAACTCATACGCACCTGTAAGATGCTTATACCTAGAGATCATTTTTAATTTCCTAAATGTCAAAGTTATTTGAGCAGCAGAAAGGAAATGTAGTCACTAAGCAATTGCAAACCCTGTTTAATCCAGAAAGATGGAGTGAGCAAACCCAGGTTCTTTTGAATCAAAGTCATCCAGTGTAACCATGAATGCCATGAGAGGAACAGGAGCCGGAGGGGTCAGAAGCAAATCTACATGGGGGAGTCTCTCCCCTCAACAGGGACTACGGTCATGGCTTAATGGGATTGCACAGGTAGTCATCAGCATTGCTTGGAGATTGCTGCTTGATTAGTAGCAACAGCACGTGAGGAATGAACTGTGTCACCCTTAGGTCCTAAGGAAAAAACATATCCTGATAGTTAGAAAATAATTTTCTTATTTTTCATGTCTGATGTGAGGTCACTTAGGCTAACTATACATAACTACAGAAAGTGGTATTTCTTTTATGTCATCTGCAGAAAATTTGAACTTCATGATCTTTAAGCACTTGGCAATACTGCTTTTCTCTTTTCTCCTTCAGTGAGCAGAAACTGACATATCGCTGTGTTGATTAAAGGCTGACTTTTCTAACAGTCTCTGAACGACTAATTTTTGTCTCTCCTAAATGTGAAATCCAAGCCTGTTGAAACTGGCCCATCTTTCCACAATACAGGATGTGAAATGAGGGCTGACAGACCTCAAACTAAAAAATCCTGCTTTTGTAATTCTGTTAACAGTCTAAATGTCATGACAGGTTTTTAATATATTCACATAGTCATGGAATATTACAAGAATATATAAATCAGGGACATAACAAACCAGAAATTTATATTTATGTCAAATGTTGTACCTATATACATATATATTGTGTGTGTATCAAGAGGTAGTCATATCCACCTGCACAAAGCTGAGCTTCTTTAAGACCCATTGTGCACAAAAGTCAGGTCCTTATAAGAAATGACCACAGAAGGTGACACGGATACTGTTTCATAAAAATATTTTATCATAGAGGCATTAACCTCCATCAGGTTCCAGTTATGCAAAGAACTGTTAGACATGAACTAGGCCTTTGATCATTGCTTTTCAAACTTGATTGTAAAATTAGTTTGCAGTAAAACAATTTGTTATACCATTATTGTCTTTAAAATGCAGAAAACCCCAGCATATTAAACATACATTGTGTTTATCTAAATGAAGAAGCTGACGTATATCTATAATTTTCTGCGCTGTGTTTCCTTGTATATCCCTCTGTTCCAGTATTTACAACTCGATCAACAAGTGTTTAAGTCACTTTCAAAACAGTAGGAGAACTCTTACAAATACAGCGCTCTGTGTGTACAGCGCACGCATACAAACTGCTGCATGTATTTGACATATGTATATGTGAAAACATATACAGTGATGGTTACAGCCGCACACATCACCCTCCAGTCACTTCACTCGTACAGCTAAAAACTCAGAAAAACCAGCTGCAGCATCAAGATGCTGCCTGCTACCCGTACGGCCCAACCCTGATAAATTCTGCCGATTTCCTGTGTGTGTGTCCAGGATGTTCCTGTTAATCCTATTGAAAATAAACAAACACAAATAACCAACGTGACCTCTAAAACAAGATATTCTCTGCTATTTCAACACGTGCTGTACCGCACTTCAGGCAGTTCATCAGTTAACTTTTGCATGCCATCATGGTAGTTTGAGACCAAACTGTGTAAATCCTTCTTTTAATCACTTTTTCTGTTGAGGACTGTGGGCTGTTTGCATCTGTACAATACTAGTGTCCAGAAGAACAGCCTCTTAAAGGGAATGCCTCTTGTCTAATTAAAAATCAGAGACCACAGACAAGCAAAGACACAATTGTTTTGGACACAGAACATGAAGGGATGATTAGTCTTCTCCCTGTGCATTCTTGTCAAACGCTTACTTCACCTCTCACTTTATTCAGTTCTCAAAAACCATCTGGCCTGCAGTTCTTTTTTTCTTTTTTTCTTTTTCTTTTTTCCCCTTTGGTATAAGTTGCCTAATTTCTGTTAGTCATGAAGAAAAGCTGAAACCAATGATGATGTGACTGCACCAGGTGCCTGATATTACATCAGGATAGACTCATGATGGACATTATCTTGCAAAACAGTCAAATACTTATTTTGGCTGGAGGATTTTTTTTCCCCCCAGAGGAGGAGGACTGGCTATTCTTTCCTCCCCCACATG
This sequence comes from Nettapus auritus, assembly GCA_011076525.1. Lineage (NCBI taxonomy): Eukaryota > Metazoa > Chordata > Aves > Anseriformes > Anatidae > Nettapus > Nettapus auritus. The sequence goes on from CM021768.1 coordinate 16,689,306, forward strand.
TTATGTTCTATTCTGTGGCACAGAGGACCACAAAATGTCAGAGAATGATGCTTAATAAACAAACAGACAAATGAGTTCTCTTGAAAATGGGAACGTCACTCTTTCACTGTACCTTCACGTATCAAAATCACGTTAGAAATTCTCTAATTCTACACATAACATACACAGCTCTCAGTCTACATAAACTGCTCCTTGACATAATTAGACACCTTGCACAGTGACAGGCACAAGCATGGCTCAGCTCTGGGTGGAATACACAGGTAATACTATGACCAAAAAAAAAAAAAAAAGCCACCATCCATTACAAAAAATACACACCCTGAGCCATCTGGCCAGAGATGAGAGGCACTGCCTTTCAGGAAAAGCAACACTTCGCTCTGATACACAGCCCTGTCCCACAGGAACATTGTGTTCATTACACAGATGTTGAGCTAAATCTCTACAAATAAACAAGCCCGTTTCCCTACCTGGGTATTCTCCTGCCAAATCCAAAAAGGTTTTCTTTGTCTCAGGTCAAATCCCCTCCAAACCAATATGCCCAGACAACAGTATTTACTTGAATATTTTTGCCAATTACGCTGTTTTACATTCCCAGCCTAGTTAAGACAAAGAGAGATTCAAGACTATTACGCTGCCACTGGACTATGATGTCAGACAGACACTTGTAGAGGACATTTCATCTTACCAGGACGTTATTTCAGTGATCTCAGCCACCTTTCTCACGGTGTGATCATCCCTGTCTTTCCTTCTTGGCTACACAGGGAACCCAGACAAACAGATTTTATTTTTTGTATAAAACTCATGCACCTCATCACATTTTAAACTAGCTGCAGCATATAGGGAAAGCAATCCTGCTATGAAAAAAGGTTTAAAATGATCATCAGGAAGAACCTTTTGGAACTTTTGAACCTTTTTTGTAACTAAAAGCTCACAACCTTTTTTTTTATTATTATTTTTGAGACCTCCAGTACCTACACAGTTTGTGTTGCAGAGTTTCATTAAATTCTTAGTCAACGTATATTCTGCTTCTAGGGTATATTATTGGAACACCCTTTTTGTTCTTTTGTTCTCCTTCACAGAATTTAAGTGCTCAAATTATACCCAAGCCCATAAATTCTTGTAAGCCGTTAGTTTTTAATTGTCATAATACATGCACTGCTTTTATACCATTATTTTTGCCATCTCTTGCAATTAAAAGCCTCTTTGGATCTAAATCATTAATTAAACTCTTAGCCCTATTGAACACCTTTAGCAAAGGCAACTTTCAAAGGACTGTGCAGTGGCAGGATAATGTTTCACTGTGAAACCTGGGACTGCGGAGCCATGACAGACACTGTTACGTAGTGAGTTTGACCCTAAATTGCAGCCCAGGACAGATAAAAATAAATCCTTCCTTTACCTTTTTTCAACTTCTTTCCCACATTTACTTATTTTTCAAGTTTATGATGACCTGCAACACATATAAAACCTTACTATTCCGCTTCTTAAGTGTTGCTAGATTTGCACTATGCCACTATTTGAAGACAGAGACTAATGTCAGGATTTTCCAAACGCCCTCAAAAAGTGAAAGAAGCCCAAGCTCTGTGAAAGCAATTCCTGAACAAAGAATAAATTAAGGAAATTAAAATACATGCAGCAAAATGCAGTATTATATGTATATATATATATATATATTCAGAAACAGTTTGTGATCAGAGGTTTCTAGCTTGGTATGCATAAAAACTCTGTTCTGTTGTTGAAGAACATTATGGCTCTTCTATTGTTCTCAAACACAGCACCGGTCAAAGTAGTAGCAGAACAAATCAATTAATATCCTACCTGCCTCCTTCACTAATTAGAGACTCAATCTCTCTCTCTCTCTCTCTCTGTCTCTCTCTGTTCTTGATATTTGAAACTTCTCAGAAGGTGAAGATGAAAGTAGCAGCTCTCAAACCTTTCCAGAGGGTTTCCTTTTTAAGCCTTACGTTCCCTGACAAGTATGGATTCAGTTGAGGTGAAAGAGCATTAGAAAATTTTTCCATCTCTGCTGCTTTTATTTATTTTTATTCACTCCCTATAAACACAATCCATGTCACTTCTACAAAAGAATCTCCTTATTAACTTGTCTCCAATTCCTGTTCTAAAAATATTCAAATAGTCTAGAATATCAACCCTAATTAGTAGCATTCCTCTATATTGTTCCAGGAAATATGGCCACAGTACATACACTACCCATGGCCCATCAGCACCTCTGGTTTTGTAATCATCTTTCAGATATAAACCAGAATTGCCTTTCTTTTTTTTTCTTTTTTTCTTTTTTTCTTTTTCCATAAGAGAAATTCTTCAGTACGTGTGCCTGAATTCACACTTGCCCTTTTAGATGCTTGTTTTCTACTCTCCTTCCTCGTCGTTCCACTCTGAATAGCTGAGACTGTTATGACCTATCATTACTACCTGGCATCCTCAACTTTCCCTACCTTTAAGCCTCACTTAGGAACCCAGGATGAATTTACCGTTACCATCAGTGCTATGCTGGGTTGCCTATCTGATCCTGCGGAGAAGAGCAGCTCCGTGGTGCACAGCCTTGTGCACCAACACAAGTGCTGGCAGGAACCAGCCCTGTTAAACAACCTGGTACTGTCCCGTGGACTGAACTACAGCTTCCTCCTCCGTGTCATGCCTGTTAGGTAAGGCAGCAGGCCACCAGAATCTAAGATCTTGAAATCTGGAGATGTTTTCTACCAAAACTGAATATGAGCTTCAAATCTCACTCAGCATCCAAGTAAAGCAAATACAGAATCATCTCTAATCCATCCAACTTACTCTAAGAGTACCAGAACTACAGCCTAGAAAAGCTTTTAAATGTTTCTTTTTCCTTTCACTCTCCCGTTGTTTCAGACATGTGGATCATCCACCAGTACTAGTGAAGCAATGAAAGACCTCACCACAATCAGCAAATTTTAGACACAGTTTGCCCTCAGGATCATCAGTTTCTCTGCTGCCTTTACAAATACAGATCAGGAGGAAAGATAGCAAGCAGCAGTGGTCAGGTCAGGACATCAAATATTAAAAAGAATTCTATCTGCTTTGAAATATAGCCACAGAATTGTCCTTCTCCATCTTCAGTTATGTTCTTGTGTATATTTGATTGATTGGAACCCTAGATATTTGAGAAAAAAATAAGTAAACTACACAAATAAGTATGTTTATTTACGCTTATGTAAATAAGTATGTTCCTGAGCAGACTTTCCTAAAAAGAGCCTTTCTATAGCTTGTGCATAATGCAGACAATGAGCATTTTGTAAAAGTAGTTTAGGCAAGTTTACAATGACAACATCAGGGTTCTTCGTTAACTGAATTATAAGCAAAAAATTAGAAGAAAAGCACTGATAATCAGCCAAGAATTAATTATTTCCAAAAAGATTCTGCTTTGACCCAGAACATAAAGAATGTAGCTAGAGTAGCTTCAAGCTTCCTAAGAAAGGTAAAGACTTTAGACACTGATCCAATGGCCAAATGAGAGAGAGTAAGCTCAGCTGCTCAGCGAACGCTACAAAAGAGTAGGAATCAACAGTTAATCTCAGAAGTGCATGAAACACTTCAATTGTGAAGTTTTGTCTCTGTGTCTGCCTAGAAACAAGTGAGAGTTTATGCCCCTGCATTTTTAGTGGAGTCAAGAAACGGCTTCAATCCCTAGCCTGTGTCAATAGGGCTTGCTTAGTGGAGCAAAAAGCCTGCTTTGTGATTTCAGTACTCGAGTGGCATTATAGTGAGCAAAATGTGTAAGAATAGAGTATTGTAAGGCAGCCTCATGTTGCTCTTTTTTCCCGCCATCTTTTCCCCTTACCATCTCTTTTGTCAATTCTTTGTCAACCACCGCGTTCCTCTTCATAACAAAACAACAACATAGTTCCTCAAAATGTTCAGCAATAAAAGAAGGTGTAGCAAACAAAATGGATTTGCTAAAATCTAAGGTTACCACACATACAAGACGTCACCAGGTGGACCAGTCTATTCGTCTCTTTCCAGGCTAGGATGTGAAAGCCGGGGCACACCCATTTCCCTTGAACTCATCTTTCCTGCCAAGACAACCGTCAGTCAATACCAGCTGATTTCATAGACTCCATGAAAAATTACTTGTCTTGAACCCAAAGCCCACTCATTTTCTTTAATGTACGTTCCTGACATTAGAGCACAGGGATCTAATCCCATCTAATTATCAAATGTGTGTGGTTTTGGTTCCATTACACAAGTTTTCTGCGTGCAATATACAAATTTGTTCTTCATCGACACAATGACTTGGACAAGCACAGCATTTGCATATATACATGCAACCAAATGCAACACAGGACTGAACCTTGCATGTGCATGCATGGCACACAAGTAAAGGCTTCTCTGTACATGAAAACTCTTCTGAAGTGATTTAGGGAATGATTACACCTAAGTAAATGCCTGTACGTAAAAACCCAAGGAGATCCAGGAGAATTTTTGCAGAAATTCTGGTTTTGAAGGGTTAATCCAGAACTGCACTGTTCTTTTAACACAGCACTTAGGAACCATATCCACGGCAGCTCTGTGCACTTGTAGCATTTACTGAAGCCAGTGGGAGTCATGGCTTCTTCCAGGAGTGAGCCATACACACATAATCTAAGTTAAAATATATTGTTTACATACTGCTAACCTAATAATTCACAGAATCCCTGGCATCATACCGCAGGATTTTCCTTCAGACGCAGCCACTTCTTCTCCAGATCAAGTTTTTCATGTCTTGGTAGCAGTTGACCCTAGAACCATTTTCAGACATAAGTCAGTGTTTTCTTAACCTGCCAGTGCCCTACTGTAAGCACGTTCATCATGCAGCTGCACTCTTAGTCAAAGCCCCTTGGGAAGAAACCGAAGTTACTGAAGAGTTTCACTACTGGGATTTTAGCAATGTTAGTGCAGTGCACCCTGCTGGACTGCACAGAGACTCCTGCACGCTGCCCGTCGCACCCGGGACCGTGAATTGCCTGGGGAATAAATTCCCCGTCCTAAAAACTTACCCAGCATATCCCCGCTGAGAGCAGAGCTTGTCCTTTCACTGTCCTGCCAGGCTCACAATTTTAATGTGTTTATCACGAAGCTAAGCAGATACCTGGAAGAATATAACGAGAGCAGACCACAGTAATGTGAGAATTATTTCTGACAAGTCTCATATGAGCTACTTCATTTTTTCTCAGTTCAGATTTTTTTTTTGCTTTGGGTTTATTCACTTCCTACTGATTTCCTCTCAAAACATTATATAAGTTAAATATTTTTTCCATTTTAGATTGAGTTAATCCCCCTAAAATCTATCTCAGCCTGAAATACCTTAAAAGATAAGCAATTAAAATATTAGTTAATTTTCACTTTATTTTAAGCCAACCCTTACTGGAGCAAACCTCTCACGTAATGCACCAAATTTATTTCAACTGTATCAGCTGGAATAGCAGTTCTGGGAAACCACTGGAGACTTCATTCCATAAACCAGAGTTATAAAACAGTTATCAAAGGCTTCTGTTACTCAATATTTAAGATGAATGATGTAATTCCATCATAAGTTAATAAAAATGAAGGAAAGTTGTCATTATTCTCAAAAAACAAAGTCTAGTTAACTTTTTCAAGCAGTAACTTTGAGGCAAAAAGGTGACCTTTAATTTCTAGTTTTCCTCCATCTTTCTTAGACGACACCCCTACCAGTACAAAATGGTTTAATAGAAAATGAGTAACCTGAGTGAGCTGATTGCATAATTATAAAACACTCTGGTTTTCTAAAAGCAGATGGAAAAAGCTTATGCGGAAAGACATTTTTCAGGAAATGTTAGAAACATCTTTTCTACAAATGTTACTTTGAAGGAAAGAGAAAGTGATATAATGAGAAAGGACAGAATCCAATTATTCTAATATTTTAGCTCTGTCAGAAGCCAATTTTAGGCTTTTCAGTGAAAGGCACAAAATCAATTCTAAACCATTCAGAGACTCAATGGAAGAAGTTAAAAAAATAAATAAAAAAAACACAGAGCAGGTGTTGGAAAATTGTACCTGCCCTTTTTTCTGTTTGTTATCCAAAAATGCAAATTACTTTTTACCAGAAAACTTCCAGCTACATTTTAGCTTGAGAAAATTTTGCATCTATTCATGCTAGCGCTGAGAGAGAAAGCCATAAATGTCAGCACACAGCAATCTGGATTTTATAATTACATCTCTCAACATCCCTGAACATGATGTATAGAACTAGGTAATTACAGCATGATTTAAAAATAAATAAATAAAAACCTTATAATTAAATAAAATCAAGGCAGAAAAAATAGAGAAGCAAGGAAACTTATGAATTGGAGTTGCCCAATACGGGTAATTGGTCTCGTTTTCTCAAGTAACTGCAACATGTAAATACCACAACTGTAAGAAATGGGCAATTTATGCTCACACAGAAGAGTCTTTAAAATTAAAAAGTATTTCTGCCTTGTCAATGTCATAGAGTCAGAGCTACTGCAACTAGGAGCCAAACCTGCAGGATTCATATTTCTGTAGTCAGGAGCAGAACCTTTTCCTTTTAGAGACATCCCCACCCCAGTTGTCCAGCTTAAAGCACGCTTTCCCAATCCCTAGGTCTAGCCACTGTTGTGAAAAGCGATGTTTCGCCTTAAAAATTTGTTGTTACTGCAGGCTGGGCCTATTCATTGCGAAGGGGAGCACGTGAGCCACTTAAACGAAGCAGAGTTTGACCTAAGGCTTCATGCAGCATCCATCAAAGTCAGCCCCACAGCCCTGCTGACATCAGTGGCCCACGACGGAGTTGTCTGTGTCATGCGTCCTTCTGGCAGATAGCTGTGCTCACGAGCCGCTCTCAGGCTGAAGTGCGTCCTCAAAGACCTGCACAGATGTTAACTCATCTCACAACTCCCCTTGATAGGCTGGGCAAGGAGCTCTGCACAGTTCCGAGCACTCGGCCTTCTACAGACGCATTCCTCTCCTGACCTTCAGTACCTGCAGGCTATTTCAGTCGTGGGTAGTCCTCCAACACACTGCAAGTAGACCCACAGCATCCACTGGAATTTCTAACCTCGTTTAAAATGGCCTCATTTAAAAGGGCCACTCTTTTTGTTACTCATATGAATAAAAACAAAAGAAAGAAACTGCTGAACTCGCATCCTTCAGAACCTTTCCAAAGGCCTTTGTCCCACCTGATCCCTTCGTTGTATATCATCTGGCCATGGTTCTCTTATGCTTTGCTGTACTTTAAATAACTACTAGAGGTGTCTGAAGTATTCACACAATTATCTGATGTGGCTTTTAATCTAAATAAATTAGTGAAAGGAAACTAAGCCTACCAGAGGTGAAAAACGAGCATAAATCTCACTGGACTACCAGATTTATCTCTCTTTTTTGCTTTAAATATGAAGTAAGTGGTATTGCTATCATCCAGCACCAGCTTGAAGTTGTACCACTCTGTTTTGGCACATTTTCCTTTCAAAGAGATGCTAAGTTTCAAAGATCATTTCAAAGGGATGCTAAGTTTTCTACTCTACGGATTACCCATGAATCTCAGAAGAAAGAAACATATTAATTTGGTCGTATATGATGCTGAGGATTTCTCTTGCTATTCTGTTCAAGATACATTTTCCATTCTGGGTGCTTTGTTTTACTTCCAGAGGATGACAGCCATGGTTATCCACGATATCTTGCATCCGTTCGGGAATTGCTTGCAGCAGATTCCCTTGATGACAGTTCCCATTAGCACACGCTCATTTACACATACTTTTTTTGCATTTGTGAAATTCCTTTCTTCAATTGGATATGAAAGATTATTCCTTTAATAGTCCTCACAGGTAGATAAGTCCCGTTTGGGGAAGCTGTCGCTCACCATGACCGCTAGATCAAAGGGGCTCCAGGAGAAAGACTATCTCTGAATCTGCGAAGGGTCACTTGTCCTCTGAGCCCTGGTTGGCATTCATAGCAAATGAAGCTTCAGTTCCATCCCACCTGTTTTAACGCTACAGTGTGGCTGGAAGAATGGCATTTTCAGTAGTGCTACCTGAGGTCAGCTTACATTGAAAGCTTCTTCACAAAATAATGCAAGATGTATCTGCTCAATAGCTCTTCCTTCCTCTTCTGCCACTCAAAGACAAGGAAGATCCTTTCCAGCCACCACAGCTATGGTGAGGAAATCAGCTACACATTCACCCAAAGCTTGCTCCACGGCCAACCAGTGTATCTCTAAGGAGGAGAGTGATTTCTGATCCTTCTGAAGGTTGAATGCTGACATTTAACTGAAGACAGACCCTTCCTTGAAAGGCTAAGTTGTAGGAGTTGTTGTGGCAACTGAAGCATACATAGTCTCTGTTGGAAGGGAAGTTCTAGTTGCTTGCTTCTGTGAGAAGAAATATCCCATCAGAGTACTCAATTTAAACCCCTGTGAGTCTCACAGGAAGTCATGAAAGTGGGAAGAGAGAGTTGTTCTGAAATCTTTGTGTAACTCCATAACTCATCCCCAGTGGCCAGTATCCTCGCTCTAGGTTTCCTTTTTCTCCCAGGCTGAAGTAAGACCATGTTCAGAACACCACTGCAGGCAAAATTAGATGGAAGGCCTGCATGTGGTTCTGAGCTGACCCACTATCTAAATGGATTACGGCTTTCAAAGAGATATTTTCTACTTATAACGGGCTGCTTTTGCTTACCATATAGCCTACTAACTTCAAGAGGGCTGTCAGGCCTAATTATAAATTGCCATCTTTGGTGACACTGTGTAGCCTTAGCATCTGTTTTCAAGCCTCAAATATATTCACGGCATGGATCAGATCCTGCTTTTTAACATCAATCTCCTTTCTGAGCAAAAGCTCTTCAATACGCTTTTCTTATTTTAGCTTCACAAAAACTCAACTTATCAGGCTAAGTGGGACCCTACCAGCCCTTCATGTAGTATATGAAGGTACAGAGGTACTGATAGCACTAGATAACACTTCAAGTTCATTTATGTGATCTTATAACGTGATGACAAATAAAAGTTTCTGTAAGGTTCACCAAGCACTGGCAATAAGCGATAATGTAATAATGTTGCTCGGGAAAGACCACTGACTCTCTAATTGAATTTGTCATTTTAGTAAATTTTTACCATAAAATTTGTAAAAATTGTAGCATGCTAAGGCTTGACTTTGAACCTGCTAGATTTACAAGATATAAACAGAACAACTACAGCATCCACAGTGAATGATGAGCCAGGATATTCCTTCCTGTCTGTCAGTTTCTCTATTTTTAGGATGTTGCTCAGGAATATGCCTGGGATTTGAACACAATTATGAGAATATCGATCTAATGTCCTGCATTTGTTACAATTAAAATAGCTGTGCCTCAAGGAAAGTTGCCTGAGCTGGGCCCTGCTGGTATAGGAAAAAGTCCTGACAAGGAATCTCAGCAGGCAAGGCTGACACCTACGGCTAGAAAGTGCGTATGCCCCCAGGTGACAGGCAGACTGAAAAAAAACATGAGCAGGTCCAAAATGTCAATTTCTAGCCCACATAGAAATAAAAATGATTAGGAGGTCCCAGGTGAAACTTCTGGCTGTTGAGAGAGGCAACATGTTCAGTGCGGAAGTTTTTATTTAAGTCTTGGGAATTTGGGCTACTGGTTTTGCAATCATTTTGCAAAATTAATAATCAATAAAATTAAAAGTCAAAAAAGCCCACATCCTTACACATAGAAATAAGTACAAATCAATTCGTTATCAGTCTTCAATTGTCTATTTTTACCATTATAAAGATTCCAAAGAGCAGAGGAATATACAGGACTTACATTCAATTAGAGCCTCTTGCAGAGTTTTAGATTCACTCCAGAATACAGCTGCCCAACTAACTGACAAAAAAAAAAAAAAAAAGGAAAAGTTGAAAATAAGTTTAAAATAACACTGTTTGACTCAGATGATCTTGTGCGGTTACTCTTTCAAATCCCGAGTTTGGAAAATTTTGTGATTCGAAAGAGCCAAGAGGTATTTTTTAAATCACAATGAAATTACTTTTTCCTCACCCTTTATATTAAAACTATATATTACACTTACATGACACTTTCATCCTGAAGGACTGCTAAGGTCTTTACAGATTTTCTAACTTTTGAATCTCCACCTGACAGAGAAAAAACTTTCTCACAGTTTTACTCGGGGCAGAGCAGACACAACAGAACCCAGTTCCATCTACTTTTAGAGCAGCAAACAGCTGCTCATACACCTCTAACAACCAGCTAAAAGTCAAGGCGGAGTCGAAAAAAACAATTTATCGAAGCTGTATTTCTGTGAATGAGGTCTGAACCCACTGACGTCTGTGGAGTTTTGCCCAAGTGAAACACAAGTTTTAGCCTCTTTCTGTACTATTTGTATTAATAGGTAGTGAAAACCAATTATACCTGAAAGGCGTAACTGATACAAAAGATCTAGTGAGTGCTAGTTCAGAGAGAGGGGTAAAGAATACACAGAATGTGGTTTATAAAACCATCCACTTAAAAAAAAAATCCTTACCTGTATTTTAAGGACACAACAGTTAGGAAGCCACAAAAAGAAAATAATAATAATAATAATAATAATAATAATAATAATAATAATAAAGCTTTAATTGTAACAATATCTACTACTCCCTTTCTGTTGCTATTTTTCAGAGATCACACACAGTGAACCTGCATCCACTTAGGAACTGCAAGATTCTGCTTCTGGAAAGAACAGTTAGTTAGACAAGTGCCAGACCAACAACCCTAGACACTTTGTCTTTTCTTGATCCCCAAACAGGTTATCCCATTGACTTCAGATGAAAAAGACAATTCTTGGAACATCTGAAGAAGTTATTAGTATCCAGCAGAATTAGGATCACTTAGACACTGCTGCACTCATTACTGATCATCCTGATACTAGAAAAAGTCTACTAAGTACCACACACCCTGAGCAGATGGCTCAATTTGCGTGGAGCTTCCTTCTTTCTCTTTCTGCAGTTGAGCCTGCACTTGGAATTCATCTGTGAGCATTTCAACGTTGATGATTCACTGTTTGAAGGACCTCCAGGGAAGTCCTACAGCACCTCCAGACAAAGTTCTCACCTCTGGCTTTTTTTGGCTTGCAGGTTTATTACCCACCAGAGAGTTTAGACTTATAATATGTCCAAATACAACTTAAATTCCAGGCTCTTACATGTGCTGATGGACCCCAGAGCTCCTAATTGTATTTACATATTCATATTAGCTGAGTGAAATGCTAAATTACAGTTTTGATCCCACATCGTGCCTCTGCACAAAGCCACAACTGATGTTGAACCTCAGCTAGAAGAATGGAAAGGAGTACACGAAGATCCAGCTTTTGCTCATTTGACTCAAGAAAGAAACCATTTACTTTCTGATGTGAAGAATGATGAGAGTAAAGCTGTGTGAGCAAAATAACATTCCCCATCCTGTCATTTCCAAAAAAAAAAAAAAAAAAAGTTTAATGTTTTCATACCTAAGGCTGTAACAAAAGGACAATGGCATATAATAGTGGGGAATATTGCTTAAGAGTGAACCTTCTTTTCAGTTAATGCAGATTTTTACACTTTGTTTCCTCCTTGAAAGTTTGGCCAAAAAAAAAAAGTCTTCCTAAATTCTCTCGGGAGTAATAGGGTTGATGCAGCATTACACATTTATGCTCTGGATTCCAATAAAAAAGTTGTTACCATAGCAAAAAGTATTGTTGCAAAGACAACACACAATGTAAGATTAAAGAAAAAAAATCTCCAAAAATATTTCCAACACTCAGTACTAACGTAGGGTATTTTCTCCTAGTTACATGAAGATGAGTGTGCGCTACTGCTTTGATAGTCCCACTATAATGAAACAGACTGGCTCCTTAAAGACTCATCTTTCAGAACGAAAATTTCTAAATTATTTCCTTTTTTCACAGTTGCATCAATTATTTTTAACATTATTTATATCACACTGCTGCCTGAAGCCAGTTAAGGACTGGAGAAAGACCTGTCTTGCGAGGCACTGTGCATGAGCTGTAAAAGGCAGGTCATACATTATAATCTGGGTTAATTTCTGGAAACAGATTAAAAAAAAAAATAAAAAATAAAAATGGTTAGTTGGGTTAGTTAGTGGTATGAATGGAAAAACGAGGTGGCAGTAATCTGAGCACAGATGGCTCCTGTAGTCTGGCATACCACTACCAGTCAGCACTGCCCAGTAAACACAGTGATGCAAGCTAGTTTAAAAAAATTTAAAAAGGGTTTTAGAAAAACTTTTGGATTTGTAGGCTTTTTAGACAACACACATGAAGAACAACATGAAAGAAATCATCAAAACTGATTGCAGGAGTAAATTCTCAGGTGGCAAAAGCTTGCTTTGGGAGAAGTTAAGACAGGTGTAAATAACGACGCAGTACTACCTGAAATATAGAACATTGTTAAAGTGGAAGGGAGACGAACACAATGGCAGAATATGTAAATAGTTTGGACGAAGAGACAGGAAAACAATCTCAGTAGCAGAGTTGTGAAGGATCTCCACAAGGGCAAGACTGTAGAAAGCATGACCAGAGAGGAGGACACGGAGCTAGTGAAACATGAATTGAAAGGAGCTCAGAAAAGCCTTGGCATGTGAGTGTTTACAGAAAGTGCAGGTTCTCTGCACGTCATGTTGGAAGAAGCAAAAAGATCTGCCCACAGACAGCCTGTGCGAGACTGGAGATGACAAGACCAGGCCAAAAAAGAACCTAAAAATACAGCCTTTTGCAACGGGAGAATGCTGTCTGTTCACAGCAGTGAAAGGAAAAGAGAAGGCAAAAGAAAGTGCAAACATAGGGACTGAGATGTGAGGGAGATGATCGAAAAAGAGAAAAGAAAAAGAAACATGCAGAATATGGGCACATGAAGGGAAGAGAATAGCAGAGAAAATCACTGAAGAGGGCAGCAATGAGAAGCTAAGATAGGAACACGTAGAAGCACATGGCAAACGATGTAAGTGAATGGTGAACAGACTAACATTTGGAATGGACAACAAAATGGACTAAGCTAACAATTGCACCACGCAGGATATTAAAATAATGTTTAGGTTCTTCATAGACCCTCAGAAGACCTTTGACTTCAAAATGTAAACATTATTTTAATAGGTTGTGGATGGAACAGGGATATTTATTTACTTGACTAAATTCTTTAAAACATTTACACTGAAAATCAAATGTCACCAACTCCACCACTCCAGGTGGTCAGCCCACCTGAGATACGCGGTATTCTCTGCTTGCCTTAGGAGTAGTGATGGCAGGTTTTTATCACTTGACTCTCTTTGACACTAGAAAAAGATGGAGACACAAGTCATGTTGCTGGGTTTCAAAGATGCTTGTTAATAAAAAGAAAAAACTAAACTCAGGACTGACGGTTTCAAGTATAGAGGTTATAAAGAACTTCTGTCCCTATTTCTCTACAGAACCCCCTTCCAATTTTTATTGTTTTTTTTTGTTGTTGTTGTTTTTGTTTGTTTGTTTAATAAATAAATAAATAAATAAATAAGGTTTCTATTTCCTTATCTTCCCAAATTATTTTTCTTTCCCCTTACCTCCATCTTATTGCCCTTCCATTCTTCCACTCATCCACTGTCCTTTCCATTTTGCGGTACAGGAAGGAAGACCCCTTCTCTTCTCCACTGCCTCAGCCCAGGTAAAGAGGAGCACAGAGAGCTCCGGAGAGTTGGGCACTCCTGTCTTCTGATCTTCTGTCCAGAACTACACAGCTGCAGTGCAAATAACGACTGTAATTGCTTGATGAGTCCTTCAGCCCCTGCTCAGTTTCTCTGCCCAGCAGACCGCGTGTGTGCTGTTTCTACATTGGAGCTCTCTGCTGGCATTTCCCAAAACACAGTTGGCAAATTCAAAAGACCCTCCCCTGAGAATGTTAAAATTGTTGTTTTCCAGATTTTAAAATAATTGGCCAAATTTCAAGTCCTCACTACAGACCAAAGCACTGTAAATCCTTGCCACAGACCAAAAAACCAGCTTCTTATTTATACGTACACACAGACATATATTCACTCAGAGCTACATGCACCCCTAACCATGGACAAAACAACGTTTTTTGGTTTTTTGTTTTTTTTTGGTTTTTGTTTTCAATTCCCAATTGGAGAAATTTCTGAAGCATTTCAGATTAAACTTTCCAAAATATTTGCCCAAGGCAGACAGCATGGAAAATTTTGGCCCAAATGGTTTAAGTTTGGCAAAGCGATAAGCAATAGAAAACAGGATCTTAGAACAGAACTTGCTGGGCAGCCTTATGCCAGACATCGCTATTTGTGCTGCTTGTAAGGCTTCATTTTCTTTAATAGGAGCTGCATGGCAGGGCTGTAATACCCTGGGGCTTCCTGTCTTTAATTTCCTTTGAATATAATCTTGGTCTTAAGCCTTCCTTCCTAAATAACCTCTGTCTTTAATTATTTTTTAAGCAAATTACAACTTAACAAGCACACATTCTCGTAAGACAGAACCTCTAATTATCGAAATGACAGTGCCGCTTAGAATCTGAATTTCACGGTAATTCAGTGACCAATTCGATAGGTCAGTAAATAATTACATACCATCGCTGCCAAAAGTAATAGGATAAGCCATTATAGATACCTATGCCTTGCATTACTCTGTCACCTGGATGATTCTTGCAGAGGAATATTCATAAAAAGAGCAGCAGGGAACTATATCTGTGCAGTCCCAAGCTGTCCCACAATTCATTCATATTTGGAAGATGTATTACATTATTCTGGCTGGGATTAACTTTGAGGCATTTCTCAGTCCTTTTTTCAGGCAAGCTGTCATACGTACATGTAGTAGACATCAGAAGGTGGCTCACCACTCTTGGATAAATTGGATAAAATTGTTCTGCTGGAGGTAATTTTATATTAATTATCTTGCTGGGAATAACTTTTAGGTCTAATTCTGTAGGACTGGCTTCACAGGTTCTCTAGAAGCACAGTATTGATGAGTTACTTCATCCTCGGGTGTGATATGAAACAGTTTATGAAGCCAGGGACTTTTTAATCTAAGCCAAATTTGCAACAATGTCCTTAGTCCCCAAATCTTCCAGGGTTGTATGTTTTAAGATTGAATATAGCATTTTAAATGCCTGTCTGCTGATTTAGAGCTCTCTCTTAACACTAATGCACAGAAATTTCAGCACAATTTCTGTATGCTGCGCCCAGCTCATTGATGATGAACCACCATCATCATTAATCCATTTCAAACAACGACATAAATCACACGGTCATACCTGCAGGGGATGAGACTCCAGAGAACCAAATAAAGGTGGGTACCATCTAAACCACCAGATATTTAGAAAGCAAGAAATCTGGCTAGTTCTAAGATCACTTATGCTCTCCACAGGATCTCCCCTCCGACACCACCATTTTTCTGTTTGCTTCTACGCACACACAAACGTACCTTACTCAGGTAAAGCCAAAAGGAAAAGTCCTCCTCCATTCCAGTTGCTCACCCAGCCACGCTCCCTTTGCAGAGGTTGTCGAGAGGGTTTTCCTTTGCTGTTACGGATGCAGATTGCCTGGGGTGGCTGCAACTTAGCTTATGAAACCCCTCCAAGACGCTTCCTAGTGACTAGCAGTCTTCAGTGGTTATCAGCTTTGGACCAATGTGCCCAGCTGAACTAGCACTAAAGAAGTACGCGTTCCTGTATCAATCTTCCCAAGTTACCCATGCAACTCATCTACAAACCATTTTAAAATTATTCTTCCTGTGATCAGGGGCTTTTCTACATTAAAAAAGAACACAGCTTCCCTTCAGAGACTAACAAATTCTTGCAGCAATACCCTTAGAAAAACAATTGCCAGTTGTTACAAGCATGTATTCAGAGTGAAAATGAATCGAAAAATCTTAAATCTTTCCTTTAATTATCAGTAAAACTCTACAACAATGTTGTTAATCCTCAGTTTGAATATGAATGAAAATTCCTGAAATACTTGAGTTGCTTTAAAGACCTGACTCTAGGAAAACTGATCCATCTTGAAAGCAAACTGGAAAATAAGGGGGCTACACACATCTTCTTGTGTTATGCTAATAAAAAGATGTAAGAAGTAAAAAGATGACTAACATCACCCTTGGTTTAGCCTTCCACAGCAACTAGTTAAAGTATTGCAATTTATTGGAAAGTAACAGTTTATGAATTTAAGGAAATTTCAGATGTTTGGGTTGGGGTTTTGTTTGCTTGTTTGTTTTGTTTTTCCATTTAATGACCAATTTAGCACCATCTGCTGGTGTTAAAACTTGCTCTGGAAACTAAACACCAGGTACGTGCTTCATTTTAACTTCTTCAAGACCTACCTCTGGCTTTTCTTACAAGAAAAGGTTAATTGCTTGTTTTTCTACTATAGATCCCAGGATTGGATAAGTAATTTATCTGAATGAATCGTGCATTCAGATGGAATATACCTGCTGGAGGTCACGTATCAGGAGCAATAGGCTATTAAAGAAATACCTAAAGACACATCCAGGATTGGATGTGATTTTTCATTCTTACACAGTAAAAAACAAACACCCTCTTTCCTCAAGAGATGATCAAACTTTTTTTCACCTGGTTTATTCGGAATCAATAAGTGGTACTTAGACCACGGAATTATGCTGTGATGTTGGAGATTTGATGTCTGGTTCACAGTGAACAACTGACCTGCTAGAATTATCTCTAAACGTATCCAGTCACATAATTCTGTGACTTACTCCATCTGACTCATTTTTAATTCCTTGGCTTGTTTCTGACTCAGTTCTGTCCTGTTCAGAACCTCTGGGGGCACAGCTAATGTGCTAGCACTTGAGGAAATGGTCACGCTAGGTCCCAGCTGCCTTTCTACAGCACCTATCCTGAATACCAGAAACATTTCCCGCCTCCAGCACAGGTTTTATCTCTGCCTTGGTTATGCCAAGCTTACAAAATTTCTCTGTACAAGACCTGCCACATGCCTGGGTTTGACTGACAACATCGCAGAGCACTAAGAAACCTGCCATGGACTTCAGGGACTGCCCAGAGAGAAAGATTAGTATCAACCCTTCGGAGTTTTAGGCAGGTACGGCAAGTAAATATGCAAGGGGAACTGCACATGTTTCTGTTGTGGCAGTTCTTCACATCGATGACTCCTCACACAAGAAAAGCCAGGAATGGACATCGGGATGGTTTTTTCAGTCTTCCCTTTCAGTGCTTGACACTAATCTTTGTGGACCTCCTACTACTGTCATCACAGCCCTGACTGTACGTCTCTCGTAGCCCTCTCTGTAACAAATACACTCCCTTCCTCAGAGCTCTACTGTCATCAGTCTCCTCAACTGACCCTTCCTTCTTCGTGTTAGGAACTCCTCCAGCTCAGAACACCTATGGTTTAAAGCTGGAATTCAGCTGTCTGAACCTTAAGGCGGTGCAGCGAAATAATCTTTCCAACAAGTATATTCCAGAGTGCTGCAGAAAGCTGATGCAGAAGCAGCAGGCAGGATGAAAGGCCAGTTTATCAGCATGGCGTGTCAAGCTGTTACAGGCTCGCAACATGCTGGGAAATGCGAGGAGGCCCTCGCGTAGCAGCAAGGCTAGGTGCACCCCTTCTTATAGAGATTTAAGTGGGCTCCAGTTATAACAGTGCCCTGCTATGGTCGACTTAGACAACAGTTGCCCCAAGGAAGCTAAATAGCCATGAGACAATTAATTACCTTCTGCTTTCCTTTTAGCCATACAGATAAGGTTAAGCAAAGCCCAAACCATGAGTGCCCATAAATTCTCTATCCTAGAGAGTGGTGACTGAAGACTTTTCAGATAGATGTTCTCGGGTAGGTTTTCAAAGCCGTGCTCAAAAGGGTCAAGTCAAGAAGTAAATCCCATTATTTGTTAGAAAGATTTGTGTGTACGCCTCCCACATTCACTGCTTTGAAATGGACCCCTTAATGTCTGGAGGGGATGCAAAGCTTATGGCTCTTCTAAGGTTTCAGAAGGAGGAAGAAAGGCCATGACCTTTAATAAAGATTATTCTGCAGAATACTCACTTTTGCATAATCTTGCACAAAAGAAGCTTGATGAAAGGTACGATGCAGTAATCTAAAGCAATTCCTTGAGCTGTAAAGAATTAAGGAGGACACTGAAGATGAACGTGTTATATGCATTGATGGAGAAACTATGATCCAGAGGTGTAGGTCAGAGATGGTTCTAGTCACAGTGCCCAGTCTCTCTGGATTGCAACATAAAGAGGGCCGATGGTCCACACCATTACGCCGGTTCTGTCTGCCAACCCTGGGAAATGGTAGTTCAGACTTATTTGTGAGTTGCCTCTTTCCACATCAATATCATTCATCTAATTTCCATCAGTAACAGTGAGATTCAGAAGGAGGTTTATCAAGAAGAGCCAGTTTTGGTGGGGAGGGGTTAGAAAAACAGAAACCCTGGGAACAAATTAATTTGGGTAAATTAAAACAACTAAAACAAAGCCAAAACCTTTTCAAGCTGTCCAAATGTCCTTTCTAATATTTTGAACAAATGAATTCCTTTGAATTGCATTCTACTTCTATTTTTCAAATTTAAATGAACTTGCATTCAAATAACAGATCAAACTTGAAACACAAACTTTCCAAACTTAATAAAATGAATCACCCTGACCTCAGACATTGTCAGGGACAGGAAGCCACCCCTGGGCCTCAGGAACTCATTGCATGCTGAGGCGCAGACAGATGAATTCTCCTGAACCCAGGAGGGGCTGCAGGTACATGGGAAGAGAGAGTGTAGTGCTGTGCTAGACGTGTTGTGTAAGGATACGTGTAAAGTTGAGTGGGACTGACAACAACGTTAAAAGATCACCAAATGCATTCAGAAAACGGGAGTGGCCTTCAGCAAGAGTAGGAAAGCACATGAATTATGTGCAGCAAATTTACCCAAAGAAAAATACATTATCATTATATTTGCCTAGCAATGTACACTTACATTTGAAAATTTATATAATTTAGCACAATTTTTTAACACCTGAATGTAGCTTCTATAGGTTCATTGAGAAAGTAGGTAACAGAAATTCATACAGAATTCCCAATTATTCATCTAGAGTTCTGATTCTGTGTTTCTAGTGCCTTGAGACAAAGGATGGGATATTGTTAACAGGCGACTGGATATTGCTAACAATATGAGGTACAAAAGATATGATAGGCTGTCATATTTGTTTCACTTAAACCACCTGACTAATAGATTCTGGAGAACATTTCATATTTTAGAAGTAGTAACATTTCAATGACACGAAAAGGACAGATATTAAGTGAAATGAAAGGCTTATGTTAGGTGTGTTTCTCATTTATTGTCTCATGTTGTAGGCAGAATTAAGAAATTTCAGCATAATGACTGAAATTGCACTGAAAATCCCAAAGCATCCCTCATCCCTGATCCCCTGTCTCAGAGAAAGGACCAAGTGTTATTATTTGGGTTGTCAGAGTTTTTAAAACCATCCCATGTTAGCTCACCTCCTTTCAGTCTTTGGTTTCAGAAGTGGTCACTTAGTGAACAAGAAATGCCACACTTGCACTTCTCATGGGTTCTTTCACATTTTGTAAAAGAAGAAATAAATATTTTTTGCCATGTATAAAATACGTCAGTGAATAACTCCTGGCTTCATTGGAATTCTTCCTACCCCAAGAAGTGCAACCTCGCAAGGCATTAGGATGTTCACAGGTCAACAGAAGAATTTCAAAGTGCAGTAACGACAATTTTAAAGTCTGCTACATGCACCTCTACCATGGCTCCTCCTGCCCCCATGTTTTGTGGCTTTGTGCTAGCTCAGTTCCCATAACATTACAGTAGACCACACAATGTACTCACAATAAATAGAAACAGCCTAGGCGATCGGAGCATATAGTTTTCAATCAGTCTTGCCAAGCATGGGTTTCATTCAGTGAGGAGGGATAGCACTGGACCAATGGCTTAACACAAATACGCCATTTTGTGGCTCTTCATTTTCCACTGCTGATTATTAGACACAAGCAAGTAACTCCCCGTCTTTATAACTAACCTACCTTGGGCACTTAGCTTCCATGGCTACATTTACTGCTACTGGAAGAACACAACTGGCCTCCTATTCAACTTGGAAATGATACACAACACGTTTCCTCTTAGAATTGATCCAGCTTGCACTGCAGTCAACACAAACAAAGCCATTAATGAGTTATGAGAGCCTTCAACACGTTATATATGCATTGCCCTGGAAATTATATATATTCACTTCCCAAGGAGTACTATTGTTCAGATTACTTCTGTTCCTCCACCCTGACACAACAGAACTGGCAGTTCACTGAGCTTTAAGTTAGCTAGACAGACAGACAGACAGATGTTTTGAGTGAGATGATGCCCAAATGTCCCATCACAGCTAGAGGCCAGTGCTCCTTACATGAAAGTCCTGAGTTTGGTTCACAGTGGTTATCACGGTAACAGTATTCACAGGCTTCTGTGCTTGGATAGAAGATGCTACACGAGAGCAATTTATCATCATTCTGTTCAGAACTCATGGCCAAAGTGAGCTGGTGCATGCTAGTACGTAAGTGTTAGCTGTTTAGATCGGTTAATCTAGTCAGTTCATCATATACTATGACAAAACAGAGCATCAACAAACTCCTATTTCCAAATACGTTTTTCCAAGTAGAAGTATTTCTTAAGCTACATTTCAAATTGCAAACCTTAAAACTGGATTTCCAACTCCAAGTTCATGGGGAATCTACAGATGGCACTTACCCTTCCAAAAAATGCCCTACCCCTTGGCTGGTATCAGAAGAGGAAAAGTAAGGCCAAGCAAAATACTAGGTATGCACAGAAATTAAAAAAGCAACTACCAGTACAGTGACAATGAATTCAGCAGCCGCAAAACATTACTTTCATAAGGGTTTTTATTAACGCGATATAACCTGACAGCAGAAAAAGTCCCCATGGGTCATTATTCAGGTGGAAAAAAACAAACAACAACAAAAAAAACACATGAGGATCTTGAGCTGAAATCCCTTTCTAAGCACCACGAAAAGGTCTAAGCACAGCCTCGGTTTAGTGCAATGAAATTAAAAAAGATGTCATGTAGCCATGTCAGCCACATCTGTGACCCATATGGCGCGTGTAACAAGAGCATATGCCTATACCTAAAGAGAACATTATATGCTGCATAAGGCTCGGGCAAATGTAAAAGTGAAGTAGAACACCTTCCCATTACAAACACAGTTTGTTATTTGTGTCACATCAAAGAAAGAGTCTCCAGGAATTATTGCCCTCTGAAGTCATTTAATTATGATTAAGTGAACTAAGAACTAGTGTAAATGGTATTTTATACCCCAGTGAATTAAAGTATGAGATCTAGTCAAGGTGAGTAAGATTTACAGCCAAAACTCATGCAACCTTACAGTAATTTCGTGACACTTTTACTACTAGCCTAGACGTTTCAGTTCTTGAAATAATTAAAAGTACACAAGCAAATTCAGTTCTTTGGACACTTACAATAAACCATGGACAGAAAAGAGAATAGGTTGCTTCTCAAATGATTTACGTGCTTCTACTTTTATTATAGAAGGGACAAAGATAATGCAGGGCAAAGCCAACCTTAGGAACTTTGAGCTTTCTTTTATATATCAGAAAAGAGAGAAAGAAAGGTAAGCATAGTAGGATACCCACAAATCTCTCTCAGTTGGACTAAATCTGACCCACTCCCTTTCACGAGACTCTCACCTTTAGCCAATAACAAATACCTGTCTGCAAAGGAACACGTTTGCCATGTTAAGACCCATAATACAACCAAGTAAAATCAGACGACTCGCTTTAGAGATACTGAGGCTCTTCTCACAGATTTTTAACTCTAAGGAAAACTATTCCTAGGTATTTGCCTTCAAATAGAAATAAGAGTGTCCAGGAAGAAATGTATAACGTATCAATGAATAGTGTGAATATATTTCACAGCTTTTCCAGCTGGAAATAAACTCATTTTCCAGTGACAACTGTTAATCCACTCTCTTCTAGAGTCTCTGTTTGAAAGGCTCCAGGTAAAGAACAGAAACTTGGCTGACAGAAAAAAGTACCAGATGGCTGCTGGGATGGGAAAAAAAAAAATGGAGAGAAGAAAACAGTGAAATACGAGTTGTAGAAATAAGGATTGAATCACAATCAAAATGTAAGTGGAGAACCAGAGCCTTTGCATTTTAACAGGAGCCATGTTAGCAACATAGCAGCTACCCAACTGGTAAGCCCAAGGGCTTCAAGAGGCCCTCAAAATGCACTAGAGCATTAACAAATTGCATAAATTACATGTATAAAGAGTGTTCTCTGAACAGTCACTTTGGCTGATGTGGCCAAAAACATTAGCACAAACCTTTCTGTACTTAAGATGTGTAAACTTGAATACTCAGGCCATAAAAGTATCTCTTACACAAACTGTGCAATTTTTCAGTCTTTAAAGTTTCCGAATTCCCTATAATGTAGTTGGAATCAACAATTAAGAAAAGGAACAGGTAATGTGTTCATGTTCAAATACAACAGCTTGGCAAAGTTCATAAATTATTAGGATAAGGATCATAAAAGAAATCAAAACTCATGTTAAAAAAGCACTCACATAATGGTCATGATGCACTTGTAGAGAATGTCTTTGGTAGACAATGGCATGGAAGAAAAGGAATTCTGGGATCAAATTTAGTTCTAAAGATAAAACACAAGTGACTTAGGAATACAAATGAATCTGGGTTACAACATAGATGTTCTCGACCTCTTGCTCAGCTCCTTCTGGCTCTAGATGCTGAAGTGAAAAGTTCTATTTTTGTAAAGTCTGTCATATTTGATATCTTTAGCTTGCCTTCAGTTTTGCATATTTTTATTGTCTCCCCTCGCTGGGGACAAAAATGGCAATTCTGTACATTCCATAGGAGAACAGAGCCACCACTGCCAGCTGTACTGAAAAATTACGTTCAGGAGGGACTGTTTCAAATGGTTAGGCTTGTAGCTAATGCTGTTGAGGAAATAACACGTACCTCATGTCACTCAGCAAGCTTAATAACAAAATGGTTGTTCTTAGCTAGCTCAGACCCACTGACTCACACACGCATTCTGAGGCACACCTCTCTGCCACCTCTTCCTAAACACTGCACTGTAAAACCGCCTTCCATTTCCCCTTGCCTTTCTTCATTTGCCTCTCCTTCCAACAGATGATCCTTGGCCCAACTGGTATGAGAGACTTCATTAAAAAAATCCCACTTGAACTGAGCTAGCCGATTCTTAGTGCCAATGAAATTGCTTTTGCTAAGAATCTGTTTAAAAGGCTAGCACCTGGAGACACTAGATAGCTCAAGGGATTGGTAACAGGCTATGGAATATTTAACCTCTAGGGTACTGGCTTAAATTCAGAGTCAGGACCAAACTTGAAGCATCAGTCTCTTAGGCAGGCTGCCACATGACACCTTTAAAAATTATACCCCTTCACTCAGGAGAGCGATTACCAGCTTTCTGCTGAGTATTTTCTCTTCCTTACAGCCTGAACCTTACAGCTGAGACCACTACAAATTGGAAAGCTGTAATTTAGAAGTGTGCAAAATTTTTTAGTGCAACCGTAGGAGCAAGCCTATGGACTAGATTGAATGGCTTTTCAGAGGACTGACGTGTAGACTCTTAATTTTGCTATCAATCCGTGCTTTAGAGGAGATAAATGACAGAACTTCTCTATGCTCACAGCACAAAGAATACATACAGTTATGCCAACAATATTCTTTTTCTTCCATGCTGAATCTTTATGAATTAGAATTCCAACTGCAGAAGTCATAATAATGAATAAACAAGTAGAAAGAAAATATGATGGAAATTAAAGGTAGTAAGGGCAGGAACCATCAAAACTAAGACAGACTTAAAGCCAAGCAACACAAAGGAAATTTAGTCTGTTTTAGACAAAAAACATTCCCCTGCACCTTTTCCCATACCCAGAAGCAGCTGTCTGCTCCTTCTCTGTGATGGTCTTGGAAAGAAAATTCCTACGCCACTCCCTTCCCTTCTTCTGTGTTATCATTGTCCACAGCAGATTTTTTCACACCCTTCATTAAGCCTGATCCTCCTGCTCTCTGAGCGAAGACAAAATGATTTCTATTTAAGGTTTGGTACCACTGTTCATCTCAACGAAAATACAGTAACTCCCGCTATTAGTGACTCCCAGCTTAGCAGCTCTGTGACTGTACAGTATCAGTGAAAGCACAGCTGGAGAAATAAACTCCGTGTAAATAGCTGAAAAGATAGGTAAAAGTCTGGGCAGGGATCCAAAAACACTAAACTACAGACTCCCAACATCTGGTTCAGGGTGGATTCCAAGAAAGACAGAAAGAGAAAGACAGAAAGAAAGGATTGATTTCTCTTTATATTTTTTACATAAGGTTTTCTTTTTTTTTTTTTTTTTTTAATTCATCAAAAATGTTGCACAGTTACTGTGGTTTCATTTCTTCCCCATGCTGCACCCTGTTGCCTCACCGTTTTAGCCATATTAATCAGAAGAAAGCAGAGCCTTGGACAGGAGATAAGCAGCCCTCGGTTTCATACTTACATACTTTGTTGTGATAAAAGCTAATGGCAGATAAATAACTCCAAACCTTATTATTCAGTCTCTTTCTAGCTAGAACTGGGCTTAATGACACACGTATGAGAACCCTATGCTGATTTCATGATCTCTCAGGCAGTCACCACAAAGCTCACCCTGTCAGCTGCTCAGCCTCTAAGCACAATAGAAGAGAGAAGCCCACACTGCCAAGTACCACCTGGGGCACCCAGGACCCCACCGCTTCCACCATCCCTGTGTGAAGAGTAATTTTCTGTGTTGAACAGTTTTCCTAGCTGAAAGATTCAGAGACAACATCATTTTCAAAAGCTCCTACGTGACTAAAATCCTAAAGTCTCCCTGGTTTTCTGTGATATTTCTGCCCTCAATGTACTTGAGCTCTTTTCAGCCTGCTGCTGTACCACTTTAAGTGAGCATATCGCCTATTCCACATATGAATGCCTGCTCTGGTCACACACCATGACCCAGGCTATCAACACTTAACGCCTACCACTGATAGATTCAGATCCTTCCCCTGCCTCGCTCAGCAGAGAGCTCGGGATGCTGTTCTGACAGATGGCTTGTCTCTCCACAAAAGGATTGCTGCCATACGGGCTCCCTCCCAGGCAGGGAGCGCTCTGCCTTCTCTGGACGTCTTCATCCAACGACGCGTTTTGCTTTGCATTAAGCGGCTGGGGGCAGACAGGCTGCTGGCCTCTGCACTGCTCGTGCACCAGCTTCGTCCCCCATTTCGCAGAGCTCCTTCCCTGGCATCCCAAGGCAGCCGGCAGCCGAATGCCTGCGCTGCAGGTAGGCCTGTCCCTCCAGCAGCTGCCAGCATCCAAACCTCAAAAACCCTTGATGCGTGTACTCACAATAATCATTACATGCACAAACGAGATAACGCGAAGCTCTGAAAAGTCTCCAAACAATTTCAGATTTGCCTACTTTGTGCTTCAACGTCGCCTCACTCGGAGCTGGGCCATGAGCGCTTGTGTGCTTTCCAAGTGTTATTATGTGCCTACAGAGAGAGAGGGAAAATTTCACTTGGGGCATCGTGTGATTCTCCTGCTCAAAGACTAATTAGCCCCTACAAGGTATGCACTCACTTTCTCCTCTCACTAAACAGAATGAAGGGACAACAGAGTTCAGGACTTGGCACCAAGCAAGCGCACAGCCGAGCTGGACACGGAACCCTCTCACCTCTTCCCCACTGCCATGCCCTAGCCAGGGGCACCAAAGAGTTTATTTCCATTACAAGACCTTTTATGCAACAGGTTCGTGGCTTCCAGGTCACACACACACCAGTGAGACGGCAACAGGCCACTGCTCGTGCCTCATAATCTGTGATGAGCTTTCCACTTGGGAAACGAGGCGATGATACTGCTGACATGGGATTCCCATTAGGGAACCGATGGATCATAGAAGGAGGTGAGTTCTGTCCCTCAGAAACAGCCCCTGAGAAATAAGGAAGCTGCTGTTCTTGAAGATCTGTGCAATTTCTGTTCTAAGACTGGAGCCTAGGGGCAGCAATTACATATGCATATTATTCAAACCCGAATTCTTTCCTTGAAACTCTCTCTTTACATAATGCCAGTTTGCAAGACTGTCTTTTCTACCTGCTCGCAGTTTGCTACCACAAAAGGATCCGCTTTCTCCCCTGGCTTGCCCTCCTCATCTCATTTCTCCCTTTGCACCAGTTCCGGCTTCGAGCTGACCCTTGAGTGAGCGCTCGCAGCCCTCTAGACCACCAGGAAACAACCGACTTTCACTCTGGAAATACCTGACTGATGTTCCACTGCCGTAGGCAGAAGAAAAAGAATAAAGCAGCCTGCTGCATAGTTCACAAAGCTTGAGTGCTTTGAAAAATGACTGATAGGCCCTCCACCCCATACCTTTGTGCTACCCACATCAGTCTAAATGCATGCGTTCACACCCGGGCACCTAGATCACACGCTGAACTACAGGAACGGTCACAGCTGAGGGAGGCCATTTCAAATCAAACCGAGTTTCCTTCTGAGTTACACTAACAAGGTGTTACAAAGTGACAGCAAAGTTGCCTGGAACGCCCTGATCCATGGGGTACCCTCACCTCATCTGCTCCTGCAGTTCGTAGATCCTTCTGCAGGCGATGGTCTGGCAGAAAGCTAACCCAGAAAGGCAGGACAGGAGAGAAAGTCTTCTCCTGCGTTTCCTCCCAGTGAGTCTGGAACTCGTGGGTCGGTGTGGAGATCACAGACACTAGCTGATACTCAGCCTGTGGGATAAAAACTGGGGGGAAGGAAGAGAAGAGAGGGCGAATGTCTAAATACAGCCTCCGTGGTTCTCCTTGTAGGGCAGAACTAATTAAAGCATTTCACAAATATTTACCTTACACTAGGTAAAATTCTAGCGTTATACACTAAGCAGTTTTGGAGCCCACGAGACACTTGAAAAGACAAATTGTGACAATCAGAAGCACTTCCATATCCTTCCTTTACAAGCTTCTTGCTGAACAGCCAGATTCATACACAAACAGCCCAAAATGCAGCCGAGACGGGGCCGCCTTGTCCTGCGCGACCAAGGCAACGCACCGAGTCAGCGAGCCTTAGAGGAAGTCGCTTTTTTCTCAGTCTCAGCCCTCTGGCTTTTCACCACCTGGACACCAGCTCCGAAGCGATGACCTCATCATTTATCATTTTACCTTTCAGTGCTTTACTTAATACATGACCTGCTCAGTAAAATATTTGCAGGCTTGGTACTCCGGTACTCTATCCCATTACAAAGGCACGCATAACATTTCACATCTCTTTCATGCAGGTGGTCCTCTGTTCTAACTCAAGGCCAAACAGAATATAAAGTTAGGCCGGTTCAGCAGTGTAGGTGAAGGCATCCGAACCGAGGGGAGGGAGGACGGTAACTGCAGATGCCAAGTGTGGCTATACATTTCAAAGATAGTGCTAATTTATTTATTTGGCTTACAGTGACCGAATCCATCTGTCCGGTACAGATGATCAACCACGAGACGTTTAAGAATCGCTACGAACCAACCTTTCTCTTTTTTTCTTTTTTCTTTTTTTTTCCATTAAAATTGTTCACATATGTAGCGAGGAGCCACGGAAAGGTATATTAAAAATGGTCCAGTTCTTTCAGGCAATTCTACTCCATTAAATTTTATGGGTACACATGTCTGAGAAGAAGAGAGGAAAAGAAAAAAAGACTGTATCAGATACTTTTATGTCCCGAGTTTATTTTTAGAATGCTTAGCAGTGCACAACGCAATGCCTTTTCAGTTCATTTCTCCGTTTTTTTTCTGCATTCCAAGAAAATATTTCCTGTGCTGGATGTTCTCTCTCTCTTTTTCTCTCTCAGTAGCTTTATCCTAGATGATCTAGCTGCAAATATCTTCAGACACAGCAATTTAGATTTACAACGAGCAAACAGAATGTATCAATGGGAGTATCGAGACAGAGGAGTTTCAGTACGTAGAGGCAGGGGGCATTGCTTTTCAGCTGTCTTACAGAACACGTCCGCACAACTGGTTTTGATTTCGATTTATATTCCTCACTAAGCAGATAGATGTGAAATTCGGTGCTTATGGCACTCAGCGCTGATAGGTACTGGGAATGCTGCCACCTCCGAAGAAGACGCTGTGAGGGACGCGGTCGCACACGGGTCTCTCCCAGAGGAAGGCTGCTCTTCCCAAGAAGAAACCCAGCAAAGAATCGGGAAGATTCCCTACGCGGAGCTTGCCTCAGCAAAGAGCAAAAGGCCAGATCCAAAAACACAGCGTGACAGAATCTGGGAGTGCAAAATACTGTACAGAGTCCTTTATTGGGACAGGTTGCTAAGGAAATTGTTGGGTCCACAGCGACTTACTGCGCTTGCTCTTTTTTCAAAGACTCAGCTATTGTGCTCTCAAATGAAGATTTGGCTTTCAGAAAGACATGAATAATCATAAAACCATATTGCCGCACACATGCCTTATGATTAAGCAGCTCTCTGCGTTATATACAGAGGAAACGTCTGAAAAGGCACTGGCTGACACTTATCAAAGAATTTGAAAATGGAAATTACAGCAAAAGAAAGTAAATTAGCCAAGAATTTTAAAAGAAACAGGATATAATGATCGAATATATGACACCAAATTAAAACCCCAGATCATGAATTAATGCAAAGAAACTCAGGAAGACTTGCTTTTAAGCTGGTGACACCGTACTTATGTATGTCCTGTGTCACTCAGACATGTTCTGGTGGTTTCATTAAATACACAAAGCCCGCTATTTTGAATGCCTGTGTTTTTTCCTTCGGTGTATGCTAACGGCTTTCCAGGGTTGTGCAGATTAGTGAAGTCCCCATTCACAACTCTGCTGCTCAAATTCTACTCGAAGTCGGCGTTGGAAGGCAGTGCTTTCCAGCACTGTGCTTACTGTGAACAAAGAGTAGGGCATTTTTCAAGACCTGAGTTAATAATGAGTCATTCTGTTTGTGTTTCCCAAAGAAATTAATAACAACAACTAACAATTCATTCCTGAAGTTCCTGCGTGCCCACAATTCCAACTGAGTGCAGGAGGAGCCAGAAATGCTCTGCAGCCCTGAAAATGAGAACTGTCCTGTGTGTCCCAGCAGGGACGTCTAGAGCTCAGCCTGGTGATGTTTTAAAGGTGACACTTAAAATATTTGGAAACTGTATTTTAAATCCAAAATTAGTAAAGCACAATAACTTCTTTTAGAACACAGAACTTCCTTTGCTTATGCAACCTGCTGCTGAGTAGAAGATTCCATATTAATTGATGTTATTGACATCGAAATTGTCATTACATTTTCAGCAAATCATTTATTGCCAATTATTCCTGACAAATCATTGACAGCATTGGTAAAGCAATCCAGACACAAAAATGCTCGTTCTTACGAAATCACCAGAACCTCGCAAGAAAAGCTGAAAACTGAACTACTGTCCTGGATAAATCTATTTTAATAGCACTACTTTCCACGTGCCAGGCTTCAGCCTGTAACCTTCCACCATCAATACTGCTGACTGAGGCTGCCGTCCCATTCTTCTGGGCGAACAGTTTTTAAGATTTCAATGCAAGAGAGCACAGGAACATACAAAATCACTTTGGCTTCTGCAGCTGCTAGCCAACTGTCTTAGCTCTGCCCTGAAAAGAAATTCCCCGAGGCTGAGAGTCTTGGTTTAGCTGTTAGAAACAAGCCAAAGAGAAGCAGAAATTAAGGCTGACTTGTGTATAGTAAGCCCGGATGGTGGGCGAGGACGGCAGTGCTGTTTTAAGCAAGGGCAGCCTGCAGTTCACCTATGCGGGGAGAGGAAGGTAGCGCAGTGAGGATTATATAAGCAAAGTCGCTTGTGGAATGCGCAGAATGTACACAGAGGGTGTGCCTGGCGTGAGGGTAGCACCAGGAGCTGGGGTGCGCAGGGAAGAGGCTCTGAGCCCACGTGCACCAGGTTGCCTGGCCAAAGAGGCTTCCAAAACGCAGCCTGTGTTCCCTGCCCTTGCTGATGTTTCTGCCCTTGGCAACAGTCAGATAGCAGCATGGACTGTACCGTGCGATATTTAATGCCGCTGTGATAATCATAAATAAACGAGTCAACATTTCTCCAGTGCCCTTATGCCCCTCCCTGAAAACAGGTGAGACTTCTGCAAATGTTGGCAACAAAGAAGAGGCAAAACGTACAAGCAAAGGTAGAGAAAAAACTTCACACCATTTCCAGAGCTGTCTGGTTTTTTTCTCCTGCAGCTTTACACTTTTTTCCATGACTGATCAATGTCCCCCCCAACAACAACAAAAAAATCCCCAACCCCCCCAAAAGCAAATAATGCACAAAATCCATGAATATTTACAATTTCAACGAGCCTGCTCATTGACATGTGATTGCTGTAATGCTCCTTTTGTTTTCCTCTTCAGTTGCCACTTGAAACAATCAAATCCAACTGGCATTACTAAAATTACAGATGTTTGTAAAGAGAGCGCTTGTCAGATCAAGGAATAAAACCTCATCCAGCTGAGGCACACATTTATCTAACTGATGTACAAACTGGGGAAATTGGTGTGTTGAATGCATTCACTAAACATTTGATCACAGATTTCGTGGCCCTGCTATGAGCACAGAAAAGTGAGCGTGGGGATCCTCTGACTTCCAGCACAAAATCTGCTCCTTCCCACTCAGCAACAATGCTGCACCCCAAAATGTTTCACAACTGCCAATTAGAAAACTGAGTTAAACTACCTACAGCAGCACCAGCACTAGCTGCACTGATCAGAACTAATTATAAGGAGAGCTCACACGTTGGATGTCAAAGATGAATCCACAGAGGAAATATAATACATGAAACACATTCCACACGTGCTGTTTAAAAAAAAAAAATCTGAAAAAATAAGGTCAAGGGACCTGGAGTATTTCTCACAGAGATTCTGCAAGCTAAGTAGTGAAATGCCGTTAAACAAATTATAGGGTTTCAAATTACTCACCATGCAGTGACAAACTACAGAAGAATATGGCTGGTCAGGAGCACCCTGCCTATCGCAGGGCAAATGTGTCTGCAGAAAGAAAGAGGAGTAGAAGCTGTTTAAGCAGTGACCACGACTCACTTTCTCGTTCTGCGAACACCAGCGCTCTGTTCATCAGGAGCAGGGTTTTGGATGGACTCACTATGCAGTTCTTCTGAAATGTCAAAGACAAACAAAGTTAACAGGCGCTGAGAACAACACACAGCATCACCCCAACGTGCACAGACACCCATCAGCAAATAGTCCCAGGCATGCAGACCCACAGGCATCTCGGAAGCCCTGTCGCAGCGGCTCTGGGCAGACCTCGATACAGGGTCAGAGCACTAAGGTCAATTTAATTTAGAATTCGTTCACAGAATTTAGTCAATTTGGCAGGTCCAAAGCTTCTCATAGGAGCACCATGTCCAGAGACACTGTCATGTTTTTCTTCAAAACAGAGTGTGCGCCATCCATTCAGCTCCCGTGAGAAAAGGAATCCCCATTCCTTCTGGAAACTTCATATTCTCAAGTGCCATTTTTCATACAAATGGCCTCATTTTTGAGTTCATAGAAAGCGGAAAAAGCAATAAAACCCTTAGATGGGAGGTGATTTTTCATCTTGCTAGAAACACTTGAGCGCAATTCTAATTCACCATCATCCCAGGAAAGGCTGCCTATTACACACTGAAAGCCAGCTTGGGCATTAAGCCAGCAAAGCACTTCAGCGTGATTTCAGCTTTAAGCTCCGGCGTTGCACCGCTGACTTCAGTGAGATGACTGAAAAATCATTACAATTAAATGTAAGCCTAAATAGCTTACTAGCTTCGGTGCAGACTTCCTATAACAAGGATCTCCGCATACAGCGAGACCAGTTTGAGTTCCTCATGCCCTGCCAAAGTTAGGCCCTACAGATGAGCTCCAGGTGGAATTTGATGGGAATGGACAATATTTGCAAGCGCTCTTCAGCAGAGGCCTTTGTGTTCAAGAGACTCTTATCCCAGTGAAGGTGAGAGTATACTTTATACATCCCAGGAGGAAAATAACTTAGTCAGAGAGCTCTCAAAGAAAGATAAAGAGTACAGACAGGAAAGCTATTGTACATAAATCCAGGTGGAATCATAAGTCTTTCTCAAAATGCTGGAAGAATAAATCCCCCTCCCACAAACTACACAAGATGATGTGGTTCCCATCCACAAGTGAGTGGCAAAGCAACTTCCCACGTAGTCACATCTGCCTCCTTTTTCCTCTGGTCCATCACTTAAATTCTGTCATGAGAGTAAACGCAGGAGGGGGCAGGGGCTGTATATGCACATTGTCAGGGGAAGGGAAAAAGGAGGGAAGAGGATTTCTACCTTAGATGTTTGCACATGAATTTGGCTCCAGCCCTCACCGCGTTTACATGCCTTTGAACGCTTTCTGTTTCTTTCTGCATTCTTCACTGCTCCATTTTATTTATTTTCACCTTCTGCTTCTCAGATCTTCTGCCAGACTGCTTTTTTAAATTCTACTTGTTGCACTAAAAACACCATTGT
Organism: Nettapus auritus; assembly: GCA_011076525.1. Taxonomy (NCBI): domain Eukaryota; kingdom Metazoa; phylum Chordata; class Aves; order Anseriformes; family Anatidae; genus Nettapus; species Nettapus auritus. The sequence goes on from CM021768.1 coordinate 16,721,846, forward strand.
TGTCATCCAAATTAATCCCTGAACATAATAAAAACCCCAAAATAACTCAGATGACCAATTTTCCATCCTTTGGTCTGACTTTAAGCACAGTATAAATGCCAGCACTTGGGAGCTCTGACAGTTTACACAGGACCAGTTCTAGGTATGTGACATTGCAGGAGGCAGGGAAGCTTCTTCCTTCCCTGCCTTTCCCTTCTTCCAGTTGAGTCCTCAGAATTCTCCCCCATTCCCAGCCCATTTAGCCCCTCTTCCAAAGTAATCCTTTGCAGGACTCACGTTTTTCAAACAAACCTGGTGCTTTTCAAATACTGAGATGGCTTTCTGGTAGCTGAGAAGCAAGATAAACTAAGATCACCTTTACCTTTAGGAAAGAGGGACGAGAACCTGCTCCTAAGAGTCTGTGGTGAGGGAGCAGACACTCCAGCTACACATTTCTTTTTAAGTCTCCTGTGTTCCTCTCCATTCAAACTGCACATGGAAAAAAAATAAATAAAAGAAGTAAATTAAAAAGAGAAAATGAAAGAAACATGTTAGGACCAATATTTCCCCAAAACCTGTATCGTCATCATCTTCCCTCATCTGTTCATAAAGGTTTCCCAGAGATGAGAAGGGCTCTGAGAAGACTAAACATCCTTTTGCTACAGATCAAATATGCATCCTTTTGACTGTCGATCAGAATGGAAGGGAACTAAAGCAGACGAACACAGCAGACCTTGCCCCTAACCCAGTCAAATATGCACTTCACGTGCCGTGGGGAGCAAAGGGGCAACAGCGTTGTGCTGCAGAGCAGGACAGTGCTCCTCAGGCTAATGCTTCCAGGGCCAGACGTGCGTAGGGGTGCTCTGCAGATGAAGACACCCAGCGGCTCACACAACACGGCCACAGGACAGGACCCAGCCAGCCTGTCATATCTGTAGTTTTTACATACAAAAATTAATCACAATCTTTTGTTTTCTTTGTTTTCTTACAATCTCAAAACCTCACAACAACACAAATTCTGAAGCAAATAAAGAACCAGCCTTTTCTTGTTGGCTGTGTCCAGTCTGCCTGTAGAAAGCATGACTGTACTTCTTCAAGGGCAGCTCATGGATTACCCTTCAGCCTTTTTGATTTGCTTGATTGGAACTAGATGGCAAGCAAGTACCATAGCGTGAGTTTAAACGCCGCATCAGTGGCATTCAATATTTATTGAAATATAAGCAAAACTCACATCGGGACTATAATATTTTTTCAAGCTGTTTTGCTTTTTAAAGGACTCCGTCAGACCTTTTCTTACAGTTTCAAGGATTCCCTTCCATTTTCTTTCTTTTTTTTCACATAGAATTTGCAATTATTCCTGCCATTTATGTCATCCAGTTGCTCTTCTGAATTAGAAAACCAGACTGGAACTTCAGCAGCCGGAGTACTAACCCATCTCAGCTCCTCCGCTCTGACAAAGCCCTGGCTGAGATATAAAAAAGAAACACACACCAACTTGTTAAGAGCTATTTATGCCAACTCCTTTCCTCATCCTTCCCCTCGCTACTATGCGCCAGCAACAGATTAGAAAACATTTCAATATTGTCAACAGAGAGCTTATGCAAAGCCAGGTGAGAGAAATAAATCAGAAAAATACCAAAACCTTGGAGCTTATGTTGCTTTAGTAAGGAATTAATTTTACAGAGCTGCTTTCTAGTGTAAGACGCCGCTGCAGCAAGCAGTGTAGTTTCAGAAATAGGTCCTGAACAATAAAAATTGTGATCGAGCTATTTGAAGCACTCACTTTTTGCATTTAGGATCTGGCTTATTTGGGGCATTTGCTGATTTGGGGAAGCCCAATTGGAGTTTTCTGCGTCACCTTCTGTTTGCACTAGGTTCACTTTTTAGCTCTGACACTGAACACAGCAGGGTCATGTTTAAATCCAAATCTGCAGTTGCCATGATCTCGTGGATGTATTTTCCAGCTCACAGATATTCCCACTCATTCCGGACTCTGTAAAAAACAAAACAAAAAGCAAAGTCTACCCCACATTTTAGTCCCAAGATATCTGCCAGTAGTCCTTTAAGCACGAAAGATAAAACCACAATAAGATCACTACACTTACAAAGAGCAAAAAAAACCCTCTAAAATAAAGCCTTAAAACTGTGGTTTTCTTCCTGAGTGTTTTATCAGGCACTGCAATAGCCACTGGTATCAGAAGGTCTGAGACGAGCAAAAGCTCTCTCTACATCGACACTTTCAGCCTCCACAGAAAAATTGTTCTGTCATTTGAAGAAGTATCTGTCACCTTGTAGCTGTGCCCTCCCACACTAACATTCTGTCCTCTACGAACTGCTTAGGAGGGACGTTTCTCCTTATTTATCTGCCATCATTAAGGGGTGACTGGTAGAGAGGAAGAAGGCCATGCGCGTAGCTCCCTCTCCACATCTCTGAAACCCTTTGAACTAGGAGCCCCTCAAAGCTGTCACCGAAAAGCAGTTTCTTATACTCAGACAGGGGCTGATATCCCTAAGCCATAACATTTACGTTCGCTTTTCCTCAGCACTTCCACGAGACACTTAAAAACCGAAGGCGAGCCACTAACTGGCCAGGAGGCTACTTGTGGCCTAGTGCTCCCCGTGGCTCGCCCATGCCTAGCGCTTTGACGCGCAGGGGAAATGCCTCCTAGGGCAACTGGTGCATGTCCTCCTTCTCCTGCCGGTGCGAGATTATTACGTATCGCCCCCCGTGCTGGCTCTCGCCCAAGAGACTACAGTGCCGGTTGCACAGGTTATGCAATGAAAGCTGCCCCAAGCGTTACGCGGCTTGCTGACCCGCAAAACCGACCTGGCTTTTCTCATGGCCGATCCATCTGAGACGCTTCCCTCATTTATTTGACTTCCATGTCCCTTTGGCTGCTGTCCACGACTGTTCTGCGGGGTTATTTGGCACTGCAGCATTTCAGCACAATTTTAGGATTTTGTCCTTTCCTAATTCACGTTGTCGTTATTTTTCAAGCAAACTTAGTTTTCTTTCCAAAGTCATTTTTTAAGGTCTCCTTATAGTAACTATCTTCTTGAATATATAAGTCCAATAAAGAAATAATTAAAAGTGCATTCTACCTGATGTCCTTCATCCCTGAAAGCTTCCTGCAGACGTGATTTGCTTTATATGGGGAACCTCCAAACGAGCGTGAGCAGACAGACTGGCAGACTTTTTGCTGCCTTCTCACCTTTCTTCACAGGTCGCTAAATACTGGGACACAAATAATCTAGGTGCAGTGTCAGAATGAGGTCATACCTTAACATCCCTCGGAAGAATCGCTCTTATTTGGTGCACAGTTGACATTTACTGTGCATTTACTGTGCCAGTGCTGCGTCGCATACACACATTTCAGCTAGGGAAAGGCAATTCACACTCCTCAAAGTTAAAGAAAAATAACACTGTCTCCAGCTGAAGGGCAACACCAAGAAGGAAGGCTACTTGAAATTGCTAGTATCAGGCGTCATTTACTTCCTCAACCTGCTTAGAAAGCAGCAATATTAAAATGCATCTGATGCTTTTCCACTCCAAACACATCTTTTCTGCAAAGGATGCTTAATTTAATTGGATTTCAGCTCTGAAAAGGTAAAAGTGACCAAAAGACGTGACTAATTGTACCAACTTGACTTTGAAAATCCAAGTACTGGCCTATTTTTTCACAGTTTCAGAAACCATAGCTAAAATAGTTCTTTTAATAAGTTTCCTATTCAACTGCCTGTGCAGAGCTTTTGGTTTGTTCACATTCTTTTTCTGACAGAAACCAACAGAGTCATCTCTGCTCACACTTTGCAAGACCATTTGTGTGTGTGTGGTTTTTGTAACATACAAAACAAAAGAAACATACTGGAAAAATAAAAGAATTATAAAAGTTTCCCCCCAAGAAAACAAAAATCCTACTTACTATTTATGCTTTAACATTTTTTAAACTCCCACTTTAGCCTTTAGCATCTAATGCATTTAAGGACCTAAAAAACATGGCTCTCAACCATGAAAAAGTCCATCTGGGTATGACACAAATACAAGGAATGCACAAATATGCACAACAGAGATGCATAAATGACGGCTTCTTATCTGGAAGAAGACTGTAGAGTACTCTAGTCGTTAGTTAGCACATTGGTGCCATTTCCATTATCGTTTCTCTATAACTATATCAATGTACGTGTGCATGCAAGTACACTCTCACACGCATACAGATATTTATCAGGGATATCATGGTCCTGGGTCAGCAAAACAAAGACTGCTGCAGATCACCCTCCTGTCATGTTTACGACTAGGCTTCCCATTGCCTCCCATGCCCGTTTATTCCATGAAAGTAGAGCATGCCTACACTCAGAAGCATTTCCAAGTGATTTTGAGAGTATGGCATAATCGATATTGAAATCAAGTTCCACTGCAACGTCTCAGATGCTTGGTGGACCCGATACACTGCCAGCGAAACCGCTGCAGGCATCCTTGTTGATTGTGCCCACGGGACCACTGCGACTTCTCTACGACTGCACGAACAGGAACGGTGAGGGAGGCATAGCTGAAAATGCTGAAGACCCAAAGCCATTTAAGCATCCCCTTGCATTAACAAAATTAGCAGGTGCTGCGTTGGCATTACACGTGGCTCAGTTTGGAAATAATACCTAGTCTCTTCACAGTATCTTGCGTCTGCAATAAATTGCTAACAACATCGCCCTGTTAACTATCAGTCCTTCTTATATCCCTTAGAGGTTTCAAGGCATCCTTGTTTTCATTTTCACTTCTAACTTCTTTGCTCTTTCTATTTCTTCCTCCTTAAGTTTGCTGCTTCTTTGCTGTATTTTGTGTCCAAGCTTTTGCTGCTCTTTATGCTTGATTAGTTTTTCGTTTTGCCTGCCAAATGCCCTCTCAATTTAGATTCCTCCTCAAAACCATTAATTTCTCCACATCGACCCTTTCCTTGAAATGTAACCAAGGGCTCTTCTCTGTTAGGGTGTAAATCTTTTCACTGCAGCCTAGACTCTCAGTGTTTATTTGTACAATATCTGATTAATTTGCAATTCTTTGAAAAATCTTACTAATATTTTACTAGGTGGTGTTTTTTTTTTCCCTCTCACTTAGGAAGTGATACAGTGTTTGTCTTTTCTGAAGCCAGAGAGATAAAGTGGTCATCCATAACTAGATATACAAACCACAATGGAAAAATTAGGTGGTTTCAGCCTGAGAGCCAGCCATCAAGAACCTTTTGGCAGGTCTGAATTTTAACTTAAAGCTGCAAAATACATCATCTGAGAGTTTCAAGTCTTGACCAAATCTTTACTGGAAATTACAGTAGCAAAACAAAGCAGAGTCTCCTGAGGCACCCTCCGTTGTTCACATCTCAGCAAACATTGTTAATCACCTGGCAGCTCACGAGCATTTACTCCAAGCAAAAGGGAATGTTCCAGATGATTCTGGAATTCGATGGAAAAGTTTGTTGAACTCAGCAACGTTTAAAACTCTGGCAGCAGTCAATGTCAAACTTGCTGGGCCCAAAATACGATTTCCCTTCAAATATTACTTTCTTCTCATAGGGTTTAAATGCCATAGTGCTCCAACTTACACTTGTTCTTAGCAAGACCAACTGGCTGGAAATTTTACAGACAAAACCCAAACAATTCACTGTGGGGCCCCACCATAAACAAAGTCATATATGAATGCTATTTTTATTGCAAAATCTGTAAAGGTTTCCTGGAAGCTCATCTGTGAAATTGCTGAATACTACATACCTAACCAAGGTTTCCAAGATACTGCCTCCGACTCCACAGATTTTCCAGGAGACAGGAAGATTTTGAATGTCATGCTCTTGTTCCAGCAGAAGTGCTCAGGTTAAAGGAGACTGTGGTTAGCCAGAGTCTTATAATTTTTATAATTCTCATTAAGCATCAATTTTTTCTTCAGGAGATGGCAGTAGCATCCATCCACAGGTAACTTAGTTGCCTTTCGCACATTTTATCTCTGATTTTTCATTTAATAGCCTGGAGAACATACTATTGCCTTCAACAAGTAGAAGATGTGACAAAGAGGAATATTTTTGGACTATGCGATAATCTAGCTTCATTTACTCTCCTCCCCATCTTACATCCTCAGCATGAGGAGTTTCTTCATTTCTTCTCCAATCTGTTTTGCACTTGCCTCCCTTGTCAGTCAAACTCTCATGCACCGGTCACCAGCCCTGAAGAACAGCGGGAGCACACAGGAGTACACTGCTCCTAAACCAGACCTCTTCAAATGACTTGGTTCTGTGTTTCTAGACCAAGCTTGTATCAACAATACCCCACCAAATAAACGCAATTGAGGAAATAAAAAACCCAAACATTATATGGGCAAGCTGCAACAATGCCATTAATCTGCTCACCTGCCTGTCCTGCCTCCTCCCACCCCAGCCCCACATCAACTCAAGATCTTTCAGATGTCTTTAGTGTTTAGTTAAACAAAGGTCTTTTCCCCTGTTCCAAGTCTTATCTTTCAGTTACTTGCCTATAGAGTTCTAAGTGACAGTTTTTAGCATATAGCCTTTTGTCTCCTTTCTAGCACTGTGCAGACCACCCATCACTTCAGCTCCTTTACCCTCTCTTCCCCTCCTACGGCTTGTTGCATTCCTCTGTTGCATCTTGGGTTGGATTTTTTTCAGCGGATCAGCACAATGTGTTCATCTCATAACAGATTCAGCTTGCAACAGATGAAGCCCTGATCCTAACTGGTCCTGGGATGCTATCACAACACAAAGTGACACACCGTGTATTTTGGTTTTAAAAAAAGCTTCTGATTCATGCTCCCCTGTTATTGACAAGACCACGTGAGCATGACAGAAATAAACTGGGTGACCTCCATAGCAGCAGGGGATTTGTTTTAGGTTGTGCTCACGGAGCAGAAATGGGAGAAGGGGGAACCAAACACGCCACACTTCACTCTTTTCAGACTTCAAACTCTTTTTCCCCTCTTAGCGTATACCTTAGCCTATCGCAGTGCTGTGCTACCATCCTCCAGAGCTTCCATCTGACCTGAACTTACACTGGTATCACGGTGTCATCCCGACATTGTGAGTGTCATCTCAAGCAGATCCGAATTCTACAAAACAAATAGCGGTCGTTTATTGTACCTTACAATCTAAAGACAAGTGTCCAACAGCAAGCTACTGTCAAGCAGGTGAGCTCTAAATGCCGTTCTAAGAGAGATCACTGTGCTGAATTAAAAGCATTTCAGATAATAAATAAACATTTCATGTTTATTTTCTTCCCTCCTCAATAAAATAGAACTAATTTCCCTTTGTTAGAATTGCAACTCTTAGCACTCTCACTTGGTTCTCCTTGCAATTTAAACTTATGCCAACAGAAGACATAACCTGCTCGGTGTGGTCTAATGCCCAACCAGGTCTCTCAGAACATGTTTCTAATGGTTTTTACTCTGTGATCAAATCAGTCTAAGAGAGCAAAATGCTCTGTGAAAAGAGAAAACTTTATCTAGAAATGAGAGAAAAAGTAACGCAGTCTCATTTTCTAAAGCATTTAAAAGGTGCTGCATCTGCCAGCAGGTGCAAAACACCAGGATTCCTTACCCCGTCTGTGCCTTTCCTCATGCACAGATGAATGGGTTGTGGTCCTCATCCACAAATGGTGAGATCGGTGAGCAGCTTTCCTAGGAGATAATGTAAAAGGATTTGCCTTTAAAAAAAAAAAAAAAGAGAGAGAGAGAAAAAGCCCTCTCACCAGAACCCCTCTTGTCCTTCAGAACCCTTTAGAAATCCTCTTGTTAATATTTTCTTCACGTTTCCAATTGCAGATGTGTTGAGGACCACCAGGCAATAGGCATGTCTGAAGCGTGTGTCTGTGTGACCTGACACGGTCACTTGTGCACAGGCGTGCAGGTTGACTGACACAGCGAGGTACAGAATTTGTCACAATGGTACCGCAACATTTTAGGGGAACACAGTAATGTGCAACTACTTTGAAACCTGTACCTCAAGGACTTGAGATGAAACCTGTTCAAACCTGTAAATACACCTTTCAGAATAACCCTGCTTATAACAAATATCGCATACTGGATCGTATGAGAGCTCCAACAGCTCTCTTCCGAAGCGCAACGTGCCCCTTGCCTGGCTCCGCGCTGGGCCTGCACGGCTCCACCGCTGCTCCTTTTGCTCCAGCACAGCACATTCCGAGGACCCCAGCCCTTAGGGGCATTGCTGAACTCGCTGTGTATTGTGCTCACTTGGCTGTCTCATGAAACACCACATTTGGCAAATTCCATCTGCCTCGGGCCATGTCTTCACTGTAAAGCTCTGCCAGAGTTTTGCACGCCCCAGGTCAGCTCAGGGCATGGAAAATGAACGTCCTACAGCTGACACTCTTACACCGGTGGGACTCCAGCGACCGGTGTATCTGTGCTAGCAAGAGTCAACGCCGGCGAAACCTCACGCTGTTTAGGAAGGTGAAGTCCCTGAACCTGCACAGAACTTGCTGGCAGCACACCCTGTGCCTCCACCAGGCAGCCTGTCTTGAAGCCACAGTAGAATAAATAGCTTTTGCCAGCTGCACGAGACCTACTAATTGCCAGTTCAGTTGCTTGTACGTTCCCATCTGGGCTTCTCTTTGTTCACGCTCTCTTCCTCATACACCGTGTAGCTCCCCTGCCTTCGCTTTGGAAAAGACTCCCAGTCGCCTCAGGATGTAACAGAAATTCTCTGTGAATTTTTCATGTCGTGTTTACAAAATACGCAGGTTAAAACATGCTTTTGGAGCTCAGTTTATTGGAGATATCAATTACACGAAAGCTCTTTTTGTTAAAAATATTAGCAACATTTCACTGGGGGAGACGTCTTCGATACCGAGAACTTAATGCAACGGGAGCCAAGGGAGTCAAACGGTGATCTGCAAAGAGGGCAACACCAGGTCTTTTGAATTGTCACTGACACATCATGACAAACATTCCCAAACACCTTCTGTGCAAAATAAACTGTGCCCTTTCTCCCTAAAATAAACACCCTTGATATAGTTACTGAAACCAGGAATGTGCCATTAGTAATGATAATGTAGTGCAGGAGACAGCTTTTCTTAAGGTTACCCAAAATATTTCTGCTGCCTCATCAGATGTATTGTTAGAGCTCACCGATCCCAGAGCTGGGGTGCACCTGTTTTCTCTCAGACACATCTTATTTTTCTTCCTTGGAAGTCCCAGCTGGCGTCCAGGTTTTCTTAAATCGCTACCAGAGCTAATTGCTAAATTGCTACCAGAGCAATGCCCCAGAAGACGGGGAACTGCTTTCTGCAGCCAGAGGAGAACAAACAGGTGGACTCGGCCGACCAGGATGGCCGAGGAGAGGGCAAGAGCCGGGGCTACCAAGAGGGAAGAGGGCAGGCAGCAGCTGTAGCCAGGCAGGCAACCACACGAGTGTCAGGGGCTTTGGCTTGGGGGTGCTGGAAGCAGAGAATTTTCGGTAGGCTGAGGGGAGAAAGCAGTAGCTTGGGGCTGGTAAAAAACTGGCAAGGAGGTGGTTCTGTTGGGAGGCACTCAGCTATGAAATCACAGACTCGGGGAAAATATTTATGAAAGCCCAGATTTACTCCACCTGAAGGCACAAAAGGCAGTCTGCTTTCTTCATTTGTTTTTAATTTCTTTTTCTTGTTTGGATGCCCTGTGATACTATTCCAACATCATTTTTAAGAGGTTTCTCATTTAGGCAGACACCGGATTCTGCCTAGTGGAACGGATTCTCAGCCTGCGACCGGGCTCCCAGAAAAATTCATCTCACACGGTAACTGCAGCAAGCCCAGCAGCAGAACTAGCAAGCAGAGAAAGCTACGAACAGACAAAGGTTTTGAACTCGCAGCCAGTTAGGGAATAGAAACAGTATTAAACTCACGGCTAGGGAACAGCTTCACTCAAACACTCGCAGAGAAATCATTTACCACAACACCACGCGTCTTGTTAAAAAAAAGGACAAGAAAAAAAAGAAAAAGAAAAACACAACAAATATTATCACTAAACCCCTGCTCCAAGGGACGCATAATAACAATAAAAAAGTAAGTCTGGGCAACTGCACGCGCACACAACAGAAAAGACTAATGCCCTACGCTAATCATCTCAAGAGGCTGTATCAACATTTTTGCACTCTGGCTTCAGGAACTGCATGAGGAAACCAAACAAATCTCACATGCACACAGTGAGCTTTCCTCCTTGCAACAAGCAAACAAAAATTATTTTCTTAACGAACATCCAACAGACAAACGTGCTACTGAGAAAGATCTTCAGACTGAGAAATCACAGCAGTACTGACGGAAACAAGAGCTGGGGAGAGGTAATTCAGTGCTTTCTTCCTGCCAGTCCCACGTGGCTGGAATTTGTGTCTGCTGACTGCTTATGGCTGGTGTTGCACGGAGGGAGCTTCGGAAGGTGCGATGGCCGTGTGAAGAGGCTGCACTCCCCACATGGGACACTGAAACGAACACTGTTGGGAAATACCCAGCAATAACGAAGAGGAAGAAATAGATGATGCAACCAGAGCTCTGTAAGCTCAAAATCACCGGAATCACTAGTGTTGCCCAGCCAAGGTAGGGCGTCTCTTCAGGAATTTGATCTCCAGAAGGAAACAGCTCTGCATGAAAAAATCCCAGTCCAATGAATCCCAAGACGGGGCATTTTTCAGCAGGTACACTGCTTGAGGGATTTCAGGGAGCATCAAGGCTGTACTGCAGGGAATGCTGCCTGCATTAAAGGTGCAAAGCATTTAAAACCTAACGTGTACTGTAAGGGACAAAATTTGGTGAAAACCCCGGTCCCACCACACCGAACATAGATCGGTAAGAACACGGGCACGGTCAAGCCATGTTCAGCTTGGTCTGCATCACGTTCCTCTTGATTTAACACATAAAGGAGAGTTTGGGACGTTGCACTAGCAGGAAAGGAAAATGCCATTGAAGGTGGTTTTTAAGAGTTATTTTAGGGATTTCTTTTAAAAAGTTTTCAGTCCAAAGACCGTTAATTGCTACTAAACCAAAGCACGCTGAAAACAGCAGAGGGTATTTGTTGCATTTCTCTGAGCAGCCCAGATTTGCCCGTTTCCCCTCACATATTGCACATATTGCCCCCTCCCTTACGTTAGGGAACGGAGCTCTCCAGAAGCAGGATTCGCCTCCCGTGAGGTGGTTACGTTACTGACAGCAATAAACAAGCAATAACCGTGTTAAGTTGAGGAAGATTTAAAACAAGTTTAAAAATGAGATTCAAAGAAATGCTGGCGCCCTACTTACACTCTCAGGAAAAGAAGAAAAAAAAAACATGCAGTGGAATTAAGGGGGGGGGGGGGGGGAAATCCTTCCCTAAAGGTTCAAATATATCTCCCAGGCAGCACAAAAAAAATGCTGGTATTCTGTACCACCCAGTGCCTGCCCACTTCTATGCTTGATTACCCCGATAAATCAGAAAACCTGTTTGTTACAGGCTCTCCTTCCATTACAGCTGTTGCTCTGGTTAACATCTTCTGAATCATCCAATTCATCAGGATCACATACATAGGGGTTTAATCCTTTGATTTTTTAAGTTACTTTGTTCTGAATTTTTCGCTTTATCCCCTTACTGACAGAGGAACTGGATAAAGATAAATAAGTCAGAGTAGCATTGTTTTTTCTCCTCTGCTTTTTATTTTGCAGGGGGAATGAGGAGGGGGGAACAGAGCAGCTCTCCATTTCACAGGTCTTTAGTGGTATCACTCAGCATTGATGTTACAGCCTGAAATTCGAAGAGTCTGAAAACCAGAGCTGAGCTACTGAAGTACAGTTAGCCCAGTTGCGTTCTCCCACTCGTTAAAATGCTGTCTTTGAAAAATTGTATGTTAAACAGACAAATAGCTTGGTGGTTATTCCAAGCCCTCTATCAGCACCATGCCTTTCGGTACTAATTTCTGTAAAAAGAACAAAACCAGGAATTGAGTTACAACTGAAATGTAACTGCCACATAAATTATACTGAGCGCCAAAGCTGGAAAGGGAAATGGGGAACACAGTAGGTCAAATGCTTGCTAATGGGCTATTGAGTCATTCACCTGCTCAAATCGAAATCAGGCAGGAGTAGCACCCCTGGAAGGACACAAGGCAATGTACTCTTCGACCCTCTTTTTCTCAGCATGGTTTAGGAGTAATGCCCACGAACACCCCCCTGGGCTAACCCCTGTGGTTAGGTTAACCTGACAGATTACAGCCAAGCGAGGAACACGAAGAAACCAGGCTGCTTCAACAACAGTGACCACACAAACCTGCATCCCTTCGGAGAGCTTCAGGAGCAAGGCCAACTCCTCCCCAGGCAGGGCTGAAGCCAACGACCAGCAAGTCCTCCCTGAAGCCAGCTCCACTCGCTGTCCGCATGGTGCCCAGCGAACAGGAATCTTGAGCTCTCGGTGCTGCTGCAACACGAACAGTAAATCATTGTAACAGCCCATAAATCAGGGGAAGACGCGAACCTCTAATGGTGCTAGCTCGTTTCTACAAAATCACACACAAGCATACAAAGATAGGAGAAAAGGAATGACTTTAATAATGATCGCACACCCTCCGTTTGGGAAATCAGACCGTGTATTTCTCTTGTAAGCAGCAGCTCTGCAGAGATTCCTCAGATTGAGTTGTTCCAAGTCACAGCTAGCTTTAGGACAGAGGATTCCTAAAACATGTCTAGAGTATTTATTGAAGCAAAAATGAAACTTGATAGAGAAGGAACATCTCTAATATTTTACATACCTCGTGTTGGATAAGACTTACACCAGCATTTATGAATTCCTTAAGACAAAAATATCAGCCTTCTTCTTCTGTCCTTCTCACCTGCCTTTTTGCCCCTGGTTTTTTTCCCTTTCAGTAATGGAAAAGCTTTATGGCACTACAGGGAAGTCGTTTATTTGCCAGTATAATTAATTTAAGATCTGAATCTAAGGTTCCAAATAAAGAAGTACCTGCCTAGCCTTATTGTGTCAGAAAGAGCTAGTCTAATTATCGAGTTCCTATAATTAATGCAAATAATTTTGCTTTTAATTATTTTCCCAAGAGCTATAAGGAATACATGGATCCAAACAGAAAAGTCTATGAGATCAACAAAAGTCCAATTTTAGGCCTTTCATATTTATGAGCTAAGGGAAGAAAGATGAGGAAAACATGAATAAAAGTAAAAACAAAGCACATACACAAGCCTTCCTTGAAAAATCTGCCTGGTATTTGCTCTAGGAAGACTTGGATAACTGTTTTCGATCGAATTTATCTGGTGTATCAAGCACTTGTAGAAAATATTTTGCACTAAAGGCTTTGAGCTCTTGCCCCGATTTGGCACCGCTGTGCAGCATAAATCTCACTTGTAGTGGAAAACCCTAAAATAATAAACTAAACTTCAACAGAAGGAATTTGGTGAAGACTGCTGGAATCAAAGAAGTTTTTCACAGAACATCTCCTACAAGTAGGAGATCACCAAACAATGTATCTGGGTTATCAGTAATAAACTGTAGACTCAGTCCTGCGAGAAGCTGGAGCTAATGGAAGTGCTCAAGAAAGGCATTTATCACTTCTCAGGGCTGCACCTGTGTTCCACAAACTACAGAACAAATTAAATCCCTCAGCTCCTGAGCAGAAAACAGCCATTAGGAAAATATGTGAGAGTAATGGCTCAGAGCAGCAACGCACACCATTCCCCCCATAACTTCTTCCCATTTAATCTTTTGACAGAAGACTCACAAATGGCAGGAATACGCACGTTGTTCTGCCCGATGACACTGCTGTTCAGACAGCGTTACACCCAGTTTCATGGGGGATAAACGGAGGTGCAAAATAGTTGGCATAAATGACTGCAAACACAGCTTTGGGGTAGGAACCTACCAGCAGCACTGGGGATCCAGAGCTTTCACTGGATCTGACAGATTGACAGCAGAGGTAGCTGCATGAAGGCTATTTCAGATAGGTGAATAAATAAAAAGCAACTTTCCACTCTCAGACTCCAAATGCCTGACTGTGAGGGCTCTGTTGATAGCAAGAAAAGAGAGAGCACCGTTGCTTTATCACAAAATGCCACCTGCTTGGTACCGTAGCAAAATTCCCTCAAACAGAAAAGATGGACAACACACGGAAAGGTGACAAACAGAGCAGCGTGAACACTTACCAGACTGGGATGAAGCTTCGGGTGACCAACACAAATGGCATTGCTCAGAAAAGGGGTTGGAAAAGATGACGCTGTCTTTTAGAGTTACTTGCTGAAAAGAGAAGGAAAAAAAAGAGCCAAATAGCAACACATCCCTGAGTATCAGGCTTCAAAACTACAGACTGGACCTAGTAAAGGTCACTATTATTTTTTATATAACAGGAAAGCCTTTCTACTTTTAAGCCTATAATTAGACTTCAATGGAAAGTGACTCTGTAAGCTCAAGAAAATTGCCAAACTTTCAATATAGTTTGGAGAACAGCACAATCTTTATTCAAGCCTGCTCTGGTCTGGCCTGGCCACGTGTTGTATTTTAACAAGTACTTTGCACTGGAAAAGTTCTCGGTCACAGCAACTTTTTAGTACCACTGGAACCAGATATTTCAAAATACGTAAAGAAACAGATCATTGTAAAAGGGACATCAAAAGTTTTACCTTGAAGCTCTCCAAGGCATCCAAGTACAGCGGGGTGAGAATAATAAAGGCCTGGTGCCTACCTCCATACCTCCCACCCCGTGGAACTGCATATTTTGCAGTCCTCCGTGAACGTCGTTGGCTCGTGGAGGCCTCAGTGGACGATGGGTCCTCGTCACATCATCATCCTCACTTTGTGCAGTTGGCAGACTTTCTTCCAAGGAAGTCAGAACACACTTAGCTCAGATGTTGAATTTCCTTTTGCCTCTCCAGAGTATGGTCTTTCCAAGTCAGGGTTAAGCTTGTTTGCGGTTCCTGGGGAAACAGATTGCTGCTGTTGCTGTTGTCCGCACTGCGTATGGCTTACGAACAAAGAATTCTGGTTTCTAGGGTTCTTGCAGCACTTTAAGCAGTCGCTCCCCAGTGGAAGTTTCCTGAAATCCAACCCTCAGATACAAATTTCTTCAAAACTCAGGGACAAACAGTCTGGATATAAATCGTCAAAAACCAGTCTTGTGCTTTTTTGTTTTTAATTTACCCAGACCTTGGCTCAAGACAAGCAGATCTGACCCCAGCATGGCCAAACCAGAGACCTCGGCCTTAACAAGTCTCACCCCAAAATGACAGACCTGTTTGTGGAGGAGAAAGCAGCTCCTGCAAGAGCCCTGCCATCTTCCAGGCTAATCAGGCAAGATCTGGAGGTGAGATTTCAGCAGTCAGTAACCCCTGTCTCCCCAGACAGGCCTGAACACACAAACCTAAGCTGAACACCACCACCTCTTCAGGCGCTCTGCAGTCCTAGGGCACGGGCAGCTGGACACTCCTGCAATCAACAACGCCATAAGCACTTCATTAAAAGTAACAGTACCTTCCCCTTGCTTGAGAATAGTAGTAACAACGTTAACCCGTGCTTTAATACTATGTACCATGGCAGACATTCCATAAACACCTAATATTGCTCGTTTATTAAAGACTAAATAGAGCTGCTGTTCTCTGCTACTTTCCAACAGCCAGCGAGGGGCTCTCCAGGCACAGTTCTGATTCCCTCCAGTCATCAGCAAACTGCTCGGAGGGGATCAAAAGGCAGCGGTGTCGGATGGGGCTCGGGGGAAGTTACATCAGGCCTTTATTTGCCCAGAGAAGGTCAGCAAGTCAGAGGGTAGAGAAACAGCACGCAAAACATGGCACACATTGCAGGGCGTGGAGAAAGAGGAAGGATCTTTCATAAGAAAGAAAAATAATCGGCATGGCATATTTCAGCTAACTACCATTTTCCCCCGTTTCCTGGAGAAACCAAAGCAGGGAGATAACGAGTGGCACGCATTCACGCACAGCAAGTGTATCAGGACACGTGTCTCGTGGTCTGCAGGTCACACCCTCCCTGTTCCCTAACCTGCCATTTCGGCAGTGCTTACAAACTGGAGGCTGCTCCTGTAGCTCTCCTTGAAGCGTTACCTTCTTTATGCTTGTCACCCCACTGCTTGAAAACCCAGGCAGTGCCGGCTGCTGGTCGTCTCCGTCCCGCTCTGCTCAGCCCCAGCCGGCTGTACACGTGGTTAGACCCTCGCTGGTGAAACCAGCAAGTCCAAAGCTACTTCTGCTTTCCAGAAACTTAGCACTAAAAAAAACCAGCAAGTCTGAACGAGGGAGGACAGCTGGTAGGTAACTCTAACTGTGCTTGACAACGGAAGGTCAATTGTATTATCATTTATGATCTGGAGCAAGACGTCATCTGTGCCAGCTTTTCTGCGTGCAAGATGAGATTTCTGTATATCGTCACCACACACCTGGGTAGTACTCTGCCTAGATGCCTGACCAAGACTAATTGGCAATTAAGAAAGAGGTAGGCATGTTCTGACAGTACAGCAGAAGCCACTGAGCAGTCCTTTCGGATATTGCACTGTCCCCTAACCACCAGGGGAGAATTCTAGGCGTGAAGGCTCTCGGGGCAGTCGGAGAGGAGTGGGACCCATGGCCACAGCGGCCCCACCAGCCTCACCTCTCGTCTCAGCTCAGCACCCCCAGGTTGTCCTGGAGAAACAGAGCTCAGCCTCCCCGTTCTTGCAGCCTCCCCTCCCCACTAAAACTGCCTGAAGTGGGCTTATTGTGGCACTGCCTGTAAACTCCAGAACACAAATCACTCCAGAAACCCTTCTAGTTTCCCAGAAAACATGCTCACCAGTTCTTTTCAGCTCCGTTACAACACTGTGAGTATTTTTCTTAACCCAGAATTTGGATGGAGGCTCACAGGGGTGAAGCCTCCTGCTGTGACTTAGTTCCCTCTCCAAAGCCTGAAATAAGGTCTTCTCCTTTCCTCTCTCAGTATTTTTTAAACTCCTCTGCAATGTATGTGAGCTTGAGCTCTCACGCCACTAAGGAAGCGTAACTCAGCTTTAGAGAGACCTATTTAAAACGAGATGAATGCACCAGAAATTCTATTCTGCTGTTGAAAGGCGCACTGACCTTGAGGCTTGCAACAATGTCCAGAATTAGCTTGTCAGCAGCCCAGAGATCCAATCTCAGCTTTCATGGAACCGTTCCCAGAGCAGGTAGATAATGCCCAGTCTTCAAAGTAACTATGTCTCAAGCTTATCAAACAAGCAGAAAAAAAAATGACAGAGCAAAGGCCCCATTCACTGAACAGTGGCTGCCATGGATCGGCCAAGCATGTGAAGATCTATTTTTCTTGCTTGGGTGACAGAAACGTAGCACTAAAAAGGGCCAGAGCACAAGTCGCAGGTAGGTTGGGTGGGTTCAGCAGGGCCAGGATGAATTAGTTCAGCCTGATCACAAATCCACTTTGAACATCGGAGTTTAGAATTTGATTCAAGGACGAAGTTCAATTTGATTAGTGGAGACCAAGAAAAAGAAAACTAGAAAAAAAAAAGAAGGGAACCTAACGAAAAACGCAGACAGCCTCAGCAGCTCAAGAAACATTCCCTTAAGCTGGTGTAACACCCGCTGGACATTTCTATCCAAAGACTGAAGAACAAGATGTTTCAAAATGCATTTAAACAAGATTCAAACCCCCTCGAAGAAACACCAACAAAATGAGTTAGAGGCTTGCACTACAAGAAGCAGGCACTCAGACCCCCGGGTGGTTTGGGGGGCTGTGTAAATGACGCACACACAAAGTTCTCCAGTGCAAGGAAAACTTGGTCTCAACTTCTGCTGAAGCGTGGGTGTCCTTGGAGCAGAGAACAGCCATCATCCTAAGGAGGGGCGGCTAAGACACCCTTAATAGAAAATCTGTGGTCCTCAAACAAGCGATGAACACAAGCCCTGACTCCTACAAAGCTGTGCTTGTGTTCCAGTGAGGGGGAGCCTAACCCCAATCTTCCCAGCTTTTGCTACACACATTTTACTCCCTGCTGCCCCTGCACATCACCACACTGGCTGATACACCAAGAGACCGAAGCAGACATGGTTTTCAAGTAACTTCCTGCTTCTCAAGTCTTTGTGATGAATTCTGTAACCCTCACACAATTTTGGTCACCCCAAAGCATCATCCCCAGAACAGTAAGATAGCTCTCAGTTCCGCTCTTAAACTACACTTCTCAATCTGCCAGTCCTGGCAACTCCTGCCTCTTCTCTTCCCTTTCTTAGTCAGCACGGGCAGAGTCTCAGAGGTCTCCCACTCATCCCAGGGCTGAGACAGCAGCAGCAGCTCTTGGCGAGCAGATGGAGATGCTTCAAACCAACTCCCCTTCAGCCCACAAAAGATACACAGCAGAACCGGCCATGCAAGAGCACAGGGTCAAAAAAAAAAAAAGCCCAGACCCCTCCCTAGGACCATAAAGAAAACGTTAGACAAATGTTTCTAGCCTCAACTTTTTTTTTCTTTCTTTTTTTTTTTTGAGACAAGCCCAATTCTTTGACAGTGTCTGATCAAAATCCCTTTGCACTTGTAGGTTTAGGGAAAAGGAGAGATTATGAGGGTGTTACACTTTCTCGCTGCCAGGGATGAGGGAGGGCAGCTGCACTGAGAGGTGAAGCTTTGATGTGAAGCAACACGCAAGTATTTGCCATAGCCTCTGAGCCTGACACTAAGCTGACCAAAGTAATCCACTGAAATCAATTAAATGACATCAGCGTAAACCAGAACAAGTAAAAATAAGGTCTGGGGGCTCCTCAGCCTGACCGCAGAGACTTGCCAGCAGCGTAGAGATGTTTCTGATTTAACGTCTTCTTTGCAGGTCTATTTTTGTTTTGGTGCTAGGAGGAAATAATCAGTAGAAGAAAGAAAGAAAGTTGTGAACAAGATAGGAGCATGTCCTAACATTTTCCTTAACGAAGGTGGGGATAGTAAAAGGCACATGAAGTATCTGGTGCTCAAAGCCAGCGGTTGAAGCCTTTAAGTCATTCTGTGGCAACACAGGCAGGAATTCCAGAGCTGGGAGAGATGCACTGCAGGAAGTGCATTCTTGTCTCTCATTCCTTCCAAAATTTCTGAAACCCAATTGCTTCAAACCCAGAATTACAAAGCCTCACCCCCCACACACCACTGTACAGAGACTAAAAGCTCTGTTAAAACCGCTGCCAGCCCGGAACAGCTCCATTCATCCCCAGCGATGGAGCAGGTGACCACACGCAGGCCTCCCATTTCAGGCCCAAGACCTTGCTGGTGAGCACACCTCTGCCATTTCGGTCCTGAACTTCACAACTTTATCCTAGTTTCGATCCAGATCCAGACACTGCTGCTTCAAGGCATCCAGCCTGATGAACAGGAAGAACTTTTTGCTAGGAATATGCCAGGACTCGGGCGGAAGTTGCCGCATGCCAAGTGTCGAGGTACTGTGTAACACACAACAGGTAGCCGAGGCTCGCTCTGAAACGCTGGCAGTGTGCAGACCGAGATAGAGACAGACAAGGCAGAGAAGCTGATGTCATTTTAGCATATTGCAGCTCACTAACTCTGAATACGGCTGAAGATGTGAATTTAAAGGTTTCTGAACCCGAGAAGTGATGGTTTAGGGAACCAGAATGAAAAACGGGATTGGCATTGAGACACAAGTGGGAGAACCACAGCCTGTAACACAGACACCAGCTGAGAGGGGAAAGTAGAAGAGACCTGACAGGAGATAGCACAAGCAGAAAAATCAAGAGCTTAAAGCATGTTAACCACACAAAATGCAGTTTTGTGCCCAGTCTCTCAAGCACCAGCTATTCTTTGTGTAGCTTAACAGAATTTAAATCCTAAGAGAAGCAACACAAGCAAATGTGTGTTTGCCTCTAGACTGAACTCTCAAAGTTCACAACCTAATGAACAGTACAGTAGGGAAGGAACAAATGACCTCACCGTTACATTAACATCTGAATATTTGGGGGAAAAAAATCCTTTATAGTTTCAAAACTTAAAAAATTGACTTGCTTGTAGAGCTGGATCATGCCATTTCCTGCTGTTCCCGGTTGGCATAATTAGAAATACTGAGAGAAAAAGAAAAACCACGCACTTCACACCAGCAAATACCAATGCAGAAAAGCAGAAAAACAGACTGGGTCAAAACTGCAGCCTGAATGCATTTGTTTCTATCCATAATAATGATTAATATTACGGCAACACCCTGTATTGAGGATATAAAAACAAAATCCTCTCCCAAGAAATGACTCAATGTCTTCACTCTCAACTATCTGTGAGATTCCTTGGAAAGAATCTGAGGCCCTTAATGCACAGCTCTATTTCATCCCAAAAAGCTGTCAGTCTTCACAGAGCTGCAGGGCAGCGAGTGCTGCATCGGTCTCACACCTGGCCCTGTACCTCCTGACGGCCACCGCGGCCCTGGAGCACGGAAATCATCTCTCAGTTTCAGGTTAGGCTCCCCGTAAGCACAAGCATCATCTCTGCGGATGACATAGACAGAAATGTCAGGACATTTTAAAAGACAAGTCAAACGAACCGTGACTCTGAGCCAACGCCCACTGCAGTCTGTTGGAAAGCACCGCATTCATTTTCGTTGCTTCGTGGTTCATCTGTTTTCCACCCTGTACGGCATTACCTAGAAAACCACAGACACGGGACTAAGTCCTACCTTATGTTGCATCATTTCTTTTTAATATAACTTCAATTATATTAACTAGATTTTTCTGCTCATGCACATTTTACAAGAAAGAGTAGTTTAGAAAAGGTTCTGTTCTCTTTTAGCTCCATGAACTGCCCATAAAACAGCCCATGACTCATCCTTTTCGCTGAAGTTTCACTTTTTGCAGCAGAGAAAGTCAGCTGCCTTCCCAGTTCAGCCTTCAGACATCATCTTAAATCAGATCTGCTGCTGAGTTTTCTGGTAAAGAATCAGAGAGGGGGGGAAAAAAAGAACAACAACAACAAACCACCACACTTCTGCTGTGCTGAGGCTGGGAAGCCCTTTCTGCTAACACAGTTCTTCCAGGCTTTTGAAAACAGACACCGAACGACCTAAAATCTGCTACACCAGGCGCTCAGAACAGGGCCTACGTTCCAAACGTGGGGGTCATTTGAACGCTCCTGGGATGCCTAGAAATAAAAGGACTTTTCTTAGGCTTGGCAGCATCTACCCAAGTGTTATTTGCACAGCCGTGGGGGACCAAGCCAAGGCTCCCGTCATGCAGCCTCCATCACTTGACATCGACTTCAGATGGTGCACGGCACCTATTGCCCCGCTGGGGAAGTGGAACTGAACACAGCATTTAAAAAATAAAAAGAAAAAGGTTTGGCTCTCAATCGGAGCATAAAGTCTGACATTCCCCCCCCCCGAATGGATTACGTTGCATATGTACAAAGCGGGAGGCGGAAAGGCTTTCTAGCCCCAGTTCTCAGATGGGCTGCGTAGTTCAAAGGACTGTGCGGTAGCTCCTCAACCTGCACCGTACCCAGCAGGGACGCAAGTCCAAGCCGGGGCAGAAATCGGAAAGGAGACAGTGCTGGGGGGGAAGACAGCGTTTGTGAGAATTGTCCTCTGTGGAGGGCTTTTTATTTTTTAATTATTTTTTCCTGAGGATAACAGAAAATGCTGCAGGAGCACAAGCTGTTTGTGAGAGCAGGATGATGTCTGCAAACATCCCAGGATGACAGAGAGGACATTAATGCACTGAATAACGAAGTGGATCGGGGGAAGGCAACTGGATTTAGGACAAACATTGCACACTGAGTGTTCAGGATCTCCCCTATCCTCCTTCCATATGGGCTGAGGGGTGTCAGCGTCACTCTCCCAGTGAGACAGGTTCTGAGGAGATCACAGCTGGAATCAGTGCACGAGAACAGCCTGGCCATTGTTTGAATACCTCTTCCCATTCTTCCTTTTGGCCCAGGGCATCGGTATGGCCTTAGAATTTCACCTTGGAAAAACAAACACATGCCAGGCATCCGTGTGATTTAGTAGAGAAATACTTGGTGTTTTTCCTTGTTCTAGGAAACACTTCAGATGCTGACGTCAAACAGAAAGCAAATGAATAAACCTGGTGAATTTTCCTCAGGTTGGGCAGCCGATTACCCAGATGAAAGCTACTTTCCAGGTAGGTTCTTGCCTGCCGGACTGGCAGGTTCTGCACAGCCAAGCACCGATTTACATTTCAGCCTACACTGACCTCCGTGGCTTTTCATCTAACAGGTATCTATTTTCACAGGTTTAGACAGAAATTGTAAGTCCTACGAAGTTAAGTGTGTTCGAGTTTTGCTTGCTCTAGGACTCTTAGAATAAAATTTAAAAAGTCAAAGAAAACCTCAGACAGTCATGCTTTTGTCCATCCCTGCCTTTGTTTACTGGAATTCATACAATTAGCCAAATTCTCCAACATATCTTTATGGCCATCTCTTCAAATTACAGAACCCCGTGGCCACTGTTGCACTGCAAATGCAGCTGAGAAAAGAACAGCTTTAAGGCCAGCCAAGCTGACATTTCACGTAATCTTTCACAGCGATGAGATCATATTCTACTACCAAGCTAATGCTATAATCAAGATAAGTCCTTGTTTTAGGGGGACCATGACTGACACATTCCTTCCTTCCGCCCTAAAGGCCCAATCCTGCTCCTACAGCGATCAAGTGCCGGACGCTTTAGGTTTTGTCAGATGTTTCAGAATCCTAGCTTCAGATTTTAGAAAAGGAAATATTCGCTTTATATAAAAACAGAAGAACAAGCTAATTCAATGAATAAAACGTCCTCGAAATCCCCAGTCAGACTTTAACTTGTGTGAAGTTAGCTGCTCTCCACGCTGGCCCACGCTCCAGTTAACCCTGCACACGGGGTGCCTCGACGTACAGAAAAGGCTTCGGAGCACACACTACCTTAAACTCCTCCAGATAAAGCTCTTCCCAGGCAACCTCTGAAGAATTTATGCTGCAGAGTTTATACACCTCACTTCTGAGTGCTCTAGCTAGGTTCACTCAAGCATATTTAGTTTTCAATCTGCGAAAAGGCCAATGTGTTTGTAATTAAGCGAGCCCTTACTTTACTGTATATAAATCAGGAAAAGGGAAAGATATTGTTAAATGAAGACAGCTACCAAAGGAACTATTTTGCTGCCAATTAGGTTCATAAGGAAAAAGCCTTTTCAATAGCTGGTTTCCGTTGTGTCTAACTAGATGCTCTCATTTGTTTTGCAGGGGCCCAAAGATTAGCCCTTCATTAGGGCAAAGTTGAGCGAAATGGCTAATTTAAAACTCATTCCCTTACTCCACAGGTTTTTGTCTTCCTTTTAAGTACGATGATTTGCTGCTAAGTCATTTATCTTCTCTGACAGATGCTGCTGTTCGGCTTCTGATCACTCTGTAAAGTGCATACACCAAAAAAAAAAAAAATCAAGGAAATGTTTATGACTTTTAAACAAGAAAAAAAAGTCAGTTTTGTGCCGGTGTGGATTTTTCTACCGCATTATCCTACCACAGTAGTGAGCTAGCTATATTCTCCCTGATGCACCCTCCTCCCCCGTTTTATACGCCCATCGTAACTGAGCAATGACTCGGATCAAACAGGCAGAGTCAGGATCTGACAAGGAAGACAGCCTTCCTACAAGCTCTTAAGAAACACCGAGGAAACTCACGCAGGTTGACTTGGCGTACAACAAATTTTTCCTTCCAAAAAGGATTAAACAAAAAGCATTGCTTTTTGAGGACAAGTCCAGAACAATACCTCTCGCCATTTCTTGCCCTTAATATAATCCAGCCTCACTTGAAAGATCATTTTTTTTTGTGTAAACTATGTTTTGGAAGGCTTCAGTAAGGAAGAAAGCAACTACTTCCACAACCACCTCTGAAGGAGGGGAAATGCTACTCTGCTCTCATTAAGCTATACTGCAAGAATCACTTCCACCCTCTCAGACTTGCCCCATCTCATTGCAGCTTCTAATTCACTTCCTGGCCCGAACGGCTAAAACCTCGGTGCTGTGGTAAACCCTTCCTTCATTAAATCTCCAGCGACACGCAGGCAGTTAAAAGAAAGCTCTTTCTTCAGGTTTGTAGGCATCTTTCTAGGTAAACCACGCTGTTAACGAACACATCCAGCATTATTCAGTAACTCTGAGCTACACGATGTGGCCCTGGATAGCATATAACCGCACGTTACCTCTCTTCCCCAAACTCTGACACTGAGAGGGTCTCCCTTACCCAAAGGGACGCTGAGCAGAACCATGCTGATGGTGTTTTGCAGCTCTGTGCTGTTTGATTAAATCCCCATTCGTGGTGTTCTTTTGCCACCCCTTTTCTCAAGGCCGTACCTATCACACAGCTGTTGCACATTGGCTTGGGGAATTCACGTGGAGACTCAGGAAAGCAATAGCTTGGCAATTCCAGCGCTGCAAAGGCAAAGCTGCAATGCCTTTATGTAGCACCTGCTGAGGAGACCTTTTACTGCTTTCATAATACGGAACAGGAGTTTGGCCCCAAGGGGAGGATCTCGCTATATGCATGCAAAACCCCAGGTTCTGCCTCATTATCGTTATTGGCCTACCAATTAACTCGCTTCCTGTGAGAGCTGGGAGGAAAGCGTTTTGTTCGCGAAGATATTCAGACTCTACACGTGGTGAAGTTTTTTTACTTTAAGGACTGTTTGTGTCCCTAACTGGCATTTGTCACCAGCCATTCCGAACACTTTTCCTCGGCCAGACCCTTTTTTACAGATGGGTAATGTGAGGCCCAGGACAGGACATCCCACCCCAGCTGTCCAGGCTCGAGGCACGGTGTGCAATCTGCCTCCACGCAGCTTCTCTGCTGGCCTGGGTTTCAGGTAACTGTCTGCACGTGGTTCTAAACGGGAGTGTCAGAAATACTCATTCCTGGAAGTGTTCTGTGCTTGGGAATGTTTCTGGGATGCCCAGTTCTTAGAGAGTTTACTCCAGGTCATTTTAAATGCCTTTCGGGTGCCATCATGCACAATTACCCATTGGCGGTACCGTCTGCAACGATAAGATACTTCATTTGTAATAGGAGTGGAAAAAAACGTTAATGTAAAAATGCCTGAAATAAAAATCCCCCTGTGAATAAGCTGTGCAATGCTACTCAACGGGAAGACTATTTAATGCAAGCAGCACCTATGATGTAGCTCATACCTACGAAGTGTTAAATGACGCCACTGCAGTAAATCTGTCGGTCTTGATTATTTAAAAGCTGACGACCCGTAGGCTTCACTTCCATTAACTGCTGTTATCAGTACGTCCCACGTGTCTCATCGGCCTGCCCAACGATCCACGTTGCTCCTTCTACATTCGGCCCCTGCTCCTGGTTCATCAGCCATAGATAAAAGTTCGGCTCACGCTTTCTGAACAACAAAGACTTCTTCTCGAGGCATCTCTGCGGTCAACAGGAACGCACACCAGTTCTCGACAAATCCACGCCGCTGCCATCAACACGCGGCGGCGTTGCAGCCAAGACGATGGCGCTTTGTTGTGACAAAAGCTGCAGATATCACCAGTATTGCAGTTGATTTGGGCATATAACAGAGCTGACGTGTGAGCCATGGGTTCCAAGCCCACTTGTTCCTTCCCACCCACCGCTTTTTTTCACAGAATCACAGAAAGTCTAGGTTGGAAGAGACCTCCAAGATCACTGAGTCCCACCTCTGACCTAACGCTAACAAGTCCTCCACTAAACCATATCCCTCAGCTCTACATCTAAACGTCTTTTAAAGACCTCCAGGGATGGGGACTCAACCACTTCCCTGGGCAGCCCATTCCAGTGCCTAACAACCCTTTCGGTAAAGAAGTTCTTCCTCATATCCAACCTAAGCCTCCCCTGGCACAACTTTAGCCCATTCCCCCTCGTCCTGTCACCAGGCACGTGGGAGAACAGACCAACCCCACCTCGCTACAGCCTCCTTTCAGGTACCTGTAGAGTGCGATAAGGTCGCCCCTGAGCCTCCTCTTCTCCAGGCTGAACAACCCCAGCTCCCTCAGCTGCTCCTCATAAGACTTGTTCTCCTGACCCTTCACCAGCCTCGTAGCCCTTCTCTGGACTCGCTTGAGCACCTCCATGTCCTTCTTGTAGTGAGGGGCCCAAAACTGAACACAGTGCTCGAGGTGCGGCCTCACCAGAGCCGAGTACAGGGGGACAATCACTTCCCTGGACCTGCTGGCCACGCTGTTTCTTATGCAAGCCAGGATGCTGTTGGCCTTCTTGGCCGCCTGAGCACACTGCTGGCTCATATTCAGCTCTGTCTGTGGCCCCGTCTCATTCTCTGCATCTGTAACTTCCATCTGAACTCAAGTCTAGCCTCTGTTCATGGCACGCACCACTGAAAAGAGGAACACCATCCAGTCAATCTCTACACCGGAGCCCAACGAGTATGCTTTAAAATAAATACAGGCTGGATTATCTGTGATGTGAACCTATAGCTGGGATTTGTATTGCTGACCAGGTTCATTAGTCTAGCCAAAATTTGTAATACCATTTCGCTTGCCTCAGAGAGACAGAAAGATAAAGATTTAAATTTTTCTGAATGGGCCATTACAAGCTGTGAAACTGCTTGCTGCTATCTGCAGCACAGCTCTTTGTGGTCTCGCTGTATTTGTTCTGCATAATGAACAGAATGCCAGTGGTTTCCATCTACCTGCAGCTCCTCACTCAGGGCACTTTGCAGACCCGGCTGACTACCTTTGCTCGCTACAAACGGAGTAACCGGAGGCAAAGAAAGCTTCAGCGGTCAAAACCCACTTCTGTGGCAGAGTCGGGAATAGAACTTGGAGCTTCTAAGCAGCTCCCAAGGGCCTGTTTTAACCACCACCCAGCGCCGCGCTACAAGGGTGCAACCACAGGTCGAGCTCCGCTCCAAAGGGAGCAGCTGTCTGCAGCGCCGTCGGCTCCCCTGGAGCTGTCTGCGTGCATGTGTACAAACACATTTCCCTCCCCTCCTCTCGGAGCTTTACGGAGGTGGGACTTTTTGTTTTGTTTTCATGTGTCACCAGAGAATGAATGCCCGAGACGTTATCTGCCCGTTCCAAGAGTTCAGAGAATGTGCATGACATCATGGGCACGACTCCCCCACTAATCGCATGATACGCCGTTTAACTTAACGCTGCTAAGCTTTGCCTGATAACGCTGCAAATACCATTTTATTGTAAATTAGGTTATACGAACCTTCCCAGAGTTTAGGTCAGTTCTTGCGTGAGGTCCTTGTCCTCCCTCCCCTGCACTATCCCAAAGCGGATCCTTTCGGTGCCTAACCCAGGGCACTTCCACAGGAGGAAGCCCGAGAAGAAAAGTCTAACCCATCGCCTGTTTTTAAGTCAGTACTGCAGTAAGCGGACAGAAGACTCCGTACATCTGTTCTTTTTCTCATTCTATCCTCGGAATAAAATCAATATTTTTTGTTTTTCTCTTGAAGCTGGCTGGATTTCATTACAATCTTCCTGTGAGGTAGCTTATACTTGAGACCTACCATTTCCTTCTATCAAGCCTAAGCTGAACCGTTCCAGTTCGTAGCTGCCGTGTTCTTGGCCAGCCTGGCCTTAAGGTTTCTGGTTTGTTTACAAAGAAAGCTGAACATTTTTTAATTTTTAATTTTATTTATTTACTGCATTTGATTCTGTTTTCTCTAAGAGAAGAACCGGATTCTGACTAAGGGTTCTTCTGGCTGCTCTAACCATAGCCCCACCACGAGCAAGACTTTCAAAGCCATCAGCACGCTGATGTTTCCTTGTGCCTGAGAAGTGGGTTATTTTAATTTTCCCCATTTTGACATGTTTATTGCTGAAGGAGGTATCTGAAACGTTTCCAATCTTTTAGAAAACCTCAGCAATGGTATAGCTCAATATTTTTAGACTATTGCACGAGAAGATACTCCTCATCTTTCTTCCCTCATTTTACCAAGGCCATAACTAGCCATGCTATTAAAGCAGAGCTCAGAGAAGCCAAACTTCTGGGTCTATGCTCAGCTCTGCCCAGCCCTGGGTTTCTGTCCTCACTACAGTCAACACGGTCTCTTGGTGTCAACCTGAATTCTGCTGCACATCCAGAAGCAAAACTCTGAGGCTCGCGATGCTTCAGGCAGAGCTATGCCGACCCAGGACCAGAAATACCAGCTCCAGCACCAAAAGGAGGCTTTGATTTTGGCTGGTGTTGGAACCACCTCTCAGGAAGGATTCAGACCAAGCCTTTGTGCCTTCCCCACCTCCCATACTCGAGGCAGATAAATCTTATCATAATCAACTGAGAAGGAAAGCGTAAGCAAGGCTTATCTTTCCTCAGCACAAATGAGAGACACGAGGGTTGCCTGTGCTTGTTGCTCAGGGCCCGACGCATCCTTAGGACGGCTTTCCCGCAAAATACGGTCTTAAGGAGTGCTGGCAGCTCGCAAAGGGAATGCAGCACAACCCAGGTGACTGCTCAGACCAAAGCAAAGCTATCACAAGTGCTAGCAAGGCACTGGTAAACTCTACTGAAATAGATTCTCACGTCCTTGAGCAAGCCACCTGCCTTTTGCTTTCCCACATGTTCCCATCTGGAGAAAGGCCACAGCAATGCTGTACAAACAGAGCGAAGGATGCTGTAAAATAAACATGCTGGGATCTTGCATGAAACTCAGTCTGCGATTACTACATACCGCAGTTGTGTAAGGACAATGCTATAAAAACTGGCTCCTATTAGCTCCTAATTTCGCATGACATTTGAATGAAACTCGTATTACAAAACTCAAGTGGCTGTCCTGAAAAGAAACACTTCTCATCCCAAAGAAAGCTCATGCACATTTCAAAGGGCGCCCATCAGATGCAAGCAAATCCATGCTCCCTTGGATACCTTCTCCCTGTCCATTGGCCACTCGCAGAATTCATCAAAAATGTGTCTTTGCAGTGCTTTTCATAGCCAGTGAATTCCGTTCTTCACAGACACATAGCGAGGAAGCAGCGTGACTTGTGGGGCAGCTGGCTGCTGGGTCATGGAAGTCTCACCCAGTGCAACATCAGCCAAGTTGGTGAAGTACCTCGCTGCTTTCCTGACAGCAGGAGTGTTATGCTGTAGTTTAGTTAACTGATTCACTGGAGGAGAGAACAAACCAACTAAAGTATAGGGGATTTATATACAGAAAAGCGTAATTACAAAATAATTAGCAAATCAGGCTATTCTTTTAAGTTTCTATGTGTCTCATAAGCATACAGCCCACTACTACAAAAACGACCTTGAGTAACGTTACTCATGTGAGCCATCAGCAGTGAGGCTGAGAAGTTTCAGTCATCACAAGTGCCGCAACCGTGGCCTCTTAGCATATTTAGGAAAAGAGTGTCTTTATTTATTTTCGCCCTTTTCTGCCCCTCTGTTCACTTCAGGCTATCCCGTAAAAAACTAGTCACCCAGCTCTAGAACAGCTTCCAGCACAGACCTGCTGACCCCACCCCACGCACTAACGCATTCCAGTTTTAGTTCTGCAGGGAGAGAACGAGTGTCACTGTCCTCAAACACACACTGACAAGTTCGGCCACAGGACCAAAGCTCCCAAAGCAATGTGACCACAGAAAAAATCACAACTCTGTTCCAGTTTGTAAATCTGCACGGCAGTCGCAGGACAGAGTTCACAGAAACAAGAGCTTGTGGAGGCATTTAGAAAACACTTCCAGGCGATAAGGCAAGAAAAGCTCAATGAATCTCTGTATCTATGTTAAATACACAAAGCTACAGCCCTTTAGCAAGGAGAATGAACTTGAGGCAGCAGCACAGATAAAAATAACAAACTGATATGAGGAATTAAGTGATAATCCCTACAGGTACCACATGGGAAATGACCAGACTATTCGCTATGGCATGAACTCGAGCTCATAAATGAACCTTGCTGTAAGAAGAGAGAAAGAGAGGAAAGGCGGCATCATGGCTGGTGAAAACATCGCAGCCAAGAGAAAAAGATGTTCAGCATCAGGGCTGTAGGGAGCTCCCCAGAGGGCACAGAACAGCGTCTGCGATGTGCCTATCGCTGCTTCATATTCCACAAACTATGTGGAAATGCTGCAGGCAGGTTGCTGATGATACAAAGTCATTCCCAAAAATGAAACCTAAAATGTATTCAGTGAGCGGGTGTTAAAATAGTAAATTTAATTCAACGTTCATAAATGAAAAATAACGTACGAGGAAAGAGCCAACCTCACTGTTCTTTAAACCAGCGATCGCCACTGCCGAAAGAAACCCTGGAGAAGTGGATAGTTCTCTGAAGAGATGGGCAGGGTGTCAGAATCTAGGAAAAAGACATCTCACTAGGAATTTTTTGGAGAACTAAGCAGAAAGTGTCATTGTTCCTTTGAATATACCCACAGTACGCCCACCTCTTCAGCTCTGAGCAGAGTTTCAGTAACTGTGGGAATACATAGCTACAGAAAGGGCTAAGATAATGGTGCTCCAAAGCTGCAGGTGATGTTGGGAAGCCTTAGCACAGGGAAAACTTAAGCAAGCCAGAGCCTTTCAGCTTGGAAAACAAGAAGAATAACAATGAAGTTCTAGACAAGCTGTTACAGCATGGAAAAGGTAAACAACAATGATTATTTAAAAACAGTCTTAACAGAAAAAAAAATAGGGCATCAACTCAAGCTGGCAGGCAGCGAGCAGGTTCAAAAGCAAACAAAAGGAAATTCATTTTCACACAATGCCTAACGATGTTGTGGAACTCACTGCCACGGGATGTCACGGCAGCCAAAAACACAAGTGGGTTTCAAAAATCTGATTAGGCAATTTTATGGAGAAAGGTCCATCAAGGAGTACCAAAAACAACGACACAGCTCCAGGCTCCAGCTCAGGAAGGTGCCTGCACCAGAAAGCGCTGGAAGCTGGGAGGCTTTGCCAAAGGACGTATCACTCCATCCTCCTGGTGTTTTCTGTACCCTTTCCATACACAAGTTATTAGCCATTATCAAGAAGCAGGATGTGGGGCTAGACAGACTTTTGCTGTGACTCTTTTATACTTGACCAATACCAACTGATACCGATAGAGACATACAGGCCCCCGCGGTCATGGACAACTCTGTAAAAATGTGATATAGTTAAAAGACACACATGTAAGGATAACATCATAAACGACATTTTTAATTGGAGTAGGACTAGAACTGGCTTTTGTGTTTCCTTAGGTACGTCCTGAGTCTATGCTCTCCAGACAGGAGTGACGACATTATCCTTTTTATTACCTAACTACAGCAAGAGACGGATCCAGTAGAAAGAACTCGCTCCATATTTCACCTGCAAGCCACAAAACAATTCCCATCCTGCTGACTGAGAGCTTCTCAACCTGAAACGGAGAAGTACTGAGGTACTGAAGTGCCTATCAGGTCTGGTGATCACAACTGCGCCGCACAGGTTCTTCAAAACACAGGTTACAGCTTTAAGCCCCACTCTAGGGCTAGGATATAATTTGAAGTCACAGTAAGGCCCTAACACTAGTGAACACGAGTGAAGCAGTCCTTTAATGTGTTGTTCCTTGCAGACCTCAGCATCCTGAACACACTTTGCAACTTGAACGGCCTCCTTATCTTCTGCTTCTCCAGCAGTGAAAACAGAGAAGGAAATGACTCACTGCTAACTGGGCGCCCCCATCCCTCAGCAGCCATGCCAAGCCTGCTGTAACAGATTTCTTACCACCCTTAATTGTTCCCCAAACCATGCTTTAAAAAAAAAATTAAAAAAAATAGATGATGACGAAAGGATTTTTACCAAGATACCCTTCTTCTGACTTCTGCCACGTTCCGTGGTCCAACTGGTCTGGGGAGGACACGCTGCTGTCCTGGCATGAAGTTACAGTACAGACTACAACGTAAAAGGGACGTGCAAGATACCAGCACGGTGGACAGAAAACTTGTGCATCAGCCAGTCCACGTGGCAAGCTGCTCTGGCACTGTAATACACCGAGTGGCACAGCTACACAGGTGAGTTTCTTCTGGTATGCTTGGCCAAAAGCAGAAGCCTAACTCAGCAGTCCTGTAACGCCAGCACCAATCCCAAGAAAAAGTTCCAAATGGAAACTACTGTGATGTGCACCACTTCCCCCAGGAAAGATCCCCCCTCCGTTCCTGACACAGCCTCCAGTACTGGGAAACATGTCAGTGTGAATAATTCGAGTCAGGAACCAAAGCTGTGACAGGGAAAGGTGTAATTTCTCAGGGTGAATAAGCCCCTTCGGTTTTCAAAATGGGAAAGAACCAAGGCAGAACTGCATACCTGAGGATCAGCAGAGCGCTGACGCTCCTTTACACACGCATGTACATAACTTGTTCCCCTACACAGGACTACAGAGAGCTGACAGAGATACAGGAATTCGTGCTAAGTGGGTTCTCGTGAGTCAGCAGTGAGCCAGAAAAACTCTGCTTCCTACTTACTGATTCATATTGGGGTTGCTAAAAGCAGCAGATCCACGTCTGACACTGAAATAAACAGTAACTGGAGAAGGTGGGATTTCCCCCTCTGAAAAACACATCATTCCTTTAGGCACCGGATCCCAAGGCCAAGGCAGGCAAGTCTGGAGCTTTACCTTCAGACCCATACTTGAATTCTGCCACCAGTTCTAAACTTGCTGCAAAAATATATACATACTTCTACGCACTGACTGAAACCCAGCTCTTTCATTCGTGCTGCCTTCCGTTACAAACCTTTCCAACAGAGAAAGCGGTGATGTTTGTAACACACTTCTTAAAGCAGCACCTGGCACAAACCGGGCCTACGCTGGGTTTAGGGCCTGGAAGCGCTACTACAAAAGATAATAATAATACGAGCGTAAGTAAAAACAACCAAAGATAAAGACCAATAAACCGTCCTTCACCCCCCTTAAGAAAATGTGTTTATTCGCCCCCTCACAAAGGTGATTGCGCTGTTTATCTGCCGGGGAACTTCAGACATTCCTTCCATGTGCAGCGCAGATGGTCGCCACACCACGAAAGGCAGAAGGGCTCCCTGCACGCGCGGAGTGGCCGTGTCTGGTTTCTGGATAGACAGATGCCTGGTTGGAGCTACTGCTGTGCCTTCAAAATCCCCCCAGAATCCAGAAAACCATCAATATCCTTTGAAAAACAGCTCTTAGTGGAAAATGAGACTGTCTGGGAAAGCATAGATGCACGGTGACCTTGGTTGTGAGTCTTAATTCATTAGGGCGCATAAATTGCTTTGAGATCCTGCGCTGGGACGTGCTAGGGAAGCAGGAGAATTATTTTAAAGTACAAGGCTCTGCTTTTTTCTTTATCCTCAGATATTCTTCATGTCTCATTTTTGACTTATGGTCATTGTTACTTCAATTTATTTTTATCTATCCTGACCTTTTCTTGACCAAATGGAATTGCCCCAGGCAGAGGATGTGCAGTATCTAGGTTTGCTCGTTGCATTTGTTTGTCTTACTCTTTTCTAATTAATTTACTGCTTTGACCCCAGTCCTGCTCTTCCTATCATTTTTAGCACGATATCAAATGCAGCTGCTCTCTGCAAATAGTCACTATTTTGCAAATAAATGCCGTTAGTATTTTTACTACCTTGCTAAACATCACAGCGTACGGGAAAGGGCCTGCAAGGTTCACGTTGGCCAGCTGAGTACAAATATCGTTGGTAGTTCTTCCGTAAATTGAAATACAAGATCGTTTGGCAGTGACCATTTCAATTATCAAGCTTATACAAGCTTTAATCAACGAGTAAACAGGTGAACTGCATTAACTGTAACACAGCAGAGCAAAAAATGAATTCTGTAACACATCACGCTTTGTGTCGCAAATTGTGACAAAGTGTCTATCCTCATTCAAGAAATTGCTGAGCGCAGACCTGGTTTCTATCTAATATACGAGAAAATACCTAAAAACATTTCTTTTTTCAAAGAATTTATTCTAGCTTTGAGTATTCAAAATACACACCTTTTTTCTTCAAACAATACAGGGCACAACTCTCTCTGCTCTTTCCTCAGCTTAGTAAAAATGTAAACAAACCAGGAAATTAAAGACAAAAAAAAAAAAGGAGAAAGCTACCTTTCTGCATCCTGCTGTGCCTCAGTAGAACACGTTGCACCAGCCCACACACCTTCTCAATAAAACGTGTTGCGGACACTTCAAAAGCTGACCATAATCACACAGAGTTAAGTGAGGAATGTCAGCTTGGATGAGGGATTTCTCTGCTTTTGTTATACATTATTTAAGCAAGGAGATTTGTGTTTGTTTGTTTTACTTTATCTTGGATTTTACTGTAATGCAATTGAAATCTGTCACTTTTTCCAGTTTCCTAAGTGTTCCTCTAAGTGATTGTATGGATTTGGGTTTAAGGATATTGTAACAGATTCAGAGCCTGTTGAAGTCAGTGGCAGAAGCCTCCGCAGGGTTTACTTAGTCCTTGGATAAGAAACTGTCTTTTTCTCTCTCTTCTTAATACCCCTATGATCTACCTTCAGACATATTTAGAAATGAGGTGAAATCCTGGTCTCTACGAATCCAGAGGCAAAACTCACTTACCTAATTCAGCAAACCCACGTTTTACAGAAGGGCGTATTTGATTGTACTGGGATCATTCACATTATACGAATTTCATGCATCAAATTCACAGCATTAACAGGATTATGACCTTAGCAGTTATTCAGATTTGGGGCGTTCCTCCTCCCTTCCCCTTCTTGGGCTTCTCTCATTTTCAGCAGGCAGAGTTTGTTTCCTTCAGTTACCCAACCACACCTGAATCTTCATATAAATAACACAGACACAAAAACACCGTCTTTGCTGTGGGATGCCTGAACTCCACAGACAGTGGTATCCCCACGTAACCATACATGACAAATAGCCAGCAAACACACTTGTGCAGATTTTACTACCTCAGGAACAGACTACGTTTTAAAAATATCCATGGTTTTAGGCTTCATGTGTCAAGTTCTGCATCAACTACACCCCTTTTACAGCCGCAGATCTGACAGGAAAGAAAAAAAAAACAAAACATCTCGCATTTAAAAACCAGATCCCTCACCTGCTGCAGATGCACGTGTGGATACTCCATGTTGTAATATCACAATTTTCTTCACGTCTTCGCAACAGGGTGTTGTGCGGGCCTGTGGGGAAAAGGGGGGTGCATGTTATGGTCATTTCAACCCTCCCTCGGCCTTGGGAGAGATGTGGGGAGAAGCGTCCCACTGCAGGGGGGGCTTAGAGGTGAAACCCCCTGATAGGAGAGCCTCGATGAGAGGAAACCCTTGAGGGCACACATCCCACTGAGGGGAAACCTGCTGAGGGGAGAGACCTGCTGAGGGGAGACCCATGAGGAGACAGACCTGCTGAGGGGGAAAAAAAACAGGGAGGGGTGAGTCCTCCTGAGGGGAGCTACCTGCCAAAATGTGAGACCCGCTGAGGGGAGATCCATGAGGGATGGGACCTGCTGAGCTGAGGGGAACCCTGCTGAGAGGTGTCTTCCCCTCCTGATGGGAGCTACGTGCCAAAGGGGGAGATCCCTGAGGGGAAAGAGACCTACAGAGAGGTGAGTCCTCCTGAGGGGCGCTACCTGCCAAAATGTGAGACCCGCTGAGGGGAGATCCATGAGGGGCCAGACCTGCTGAGGGGAACCCTGCTCCTCCTGAGGGGAACTACTTGCAGAGACCCTGTGAGGTGGAAGACTTGCTGAGGGGAGAACCACTGCAGGGGAGACCCGTGAGGGGACAGTCAGGCTGAGAAGAAACCTGCTGAGGAGACGGACCTGCTGAGAGGAGCTGCCCATGGAGGGGTAAGTGATCCTGAGGGAAGCTGCCCGCCAAAGCAGGAGACCAGCCGAGGGGAGATCCGTGACGGGAAGGACCCGCTGAGGTGATAAACCTACTGCGAGGAACCCCACTGAGGGGTGTCCCCTCCTGAGGGGAGCTTTCTGCCAAACCGTGAGACCCACTGAGGGGAGACCCCTGAGGGGAAGGACCCGCTGAGGCACAAGAA
>CM021768.1:16758125-16788597 GCA_011076525.1 Nettapus auritus
CCGTTTTTTTCTTCATAATAAAAGAGGGAGTGAAGCTTTTTTTTTTTTTTAAAAAAAAAAAAAAAAAAAAAAAGAATAAATAAAAGGAAAAAAAAAAAAAAAAAAAAAAGCGATAGCCAAAGGGGATGCCAGTGAGGTGTGGCTTGCATTTAAATATCCAATATGTCAATGTAAGGGGAGTGTGTACGTATATAAAGTGCCGTTCGCATCCGCGAGCGGGCCCCAGCCAGCCATGGGAGGCGCGGGGAGCCGGGGCGGGCCGCGCGGGGCCGGCCGGGCTCTGAGGGGGCCCTGAGGGGGCCGCTGCTCGCCCGCGGCCCCATGGCCGAGGTGGGCGGCTTCCTGGGGGCGCTGGACCCCGAGCTGCACGGCTTGCCCCCGGCTCTGGCCGGGCTGCCCCTCGCCGACCCGGCCGGCTTCCTCAACGAGCGCCTGGGGCAGATCGAGGGGCGGCTGCAGCGCGGCTCGCCCACCGACTTCGCTCACCTCAAGGGCATCCTGCGGCGGCGGCAGCTCTACTGCCGCACCGGCTTCCACCTGGAGATCTTCCCCAACGGCACGGTGCACGGCACCCGGCAGGACCACAGCCGCTTCGGTAAGGGCTCCCGGCGGCAGGTGGCGGCCCGGCCCGGCGGCAGGTGCCTCCCCCGGCCCCGCTCCTTCATTAGCCCGGCAGCCTAAGGCGGCCGGCCGTCAGCAGCCCGCTCACCGAGGGCGGGCGGCTTGCGTGTGCCCGCTTCCTCCCCTCCCGGCTGCCCTGCAGGTGCACGGGGACGAGCCTTGGGAAGGAGAAGAGGGGGGGAAAGAGCAAATAAATAAATAGAAGCGGACGGGGGGACAGCGGGGTGACCGCCTCGGCTCTGCCCGTTCCCCTCGGCTTAAAACCATGGCAGAAAGGAAGGAGGGAGCACGTCGGAAAAAGAAATTCCTGGCTTGTTCGTGTATTTTTTTTTTTTTTTCCTTTCTCCTTCTTCTTTTGGCCCCGGCAGATATTTGTGAGCTAATGTGATTCCTTCTCCTCGCGTGAATTTCATTAGGAGCGTCTCCCTCGAACAGGCAGGGATCGGTTGGCTGGATGGGCGTCTGAAGCTGTGTTTCGGGAGGTTGTTGGAAAGGAAAGGGGAAGCTGAAGGGGGGAAAATGCTTAGGGGAGCTCCGAAAGGAGAAGATGGAACAATAGGCAGAGCGCCGTGGATTTACCTTGCTGCCTGGGATAAAGCTGGAAGACTTCCGAGCCTGTATCTGTGTCACACAAGAGCAGGGATCTCTAATGAGACCATATGTAATCTTCAAAAAATGCATCCCAAGCCACAGGCGAAGGAGTACAGTAAGTTTGAGCACAGCTAAGAAAAATTCCCGCTACTTCAGCATCTAGTGCAGGTGTCTGGGTAAGCTATCCACAAGTCCCATGCCAGTGATCTCAGCTATGTTGTCAACAGGTTGCAAGAAGTGTTCGCAAGGCTTTTTACAGTTTTCAAGCAATTTAACTCCTCGGTGAAGGGAATTCTTTTTTTTGCCTGTAATTGTTTGCAACCCGTGCTTTCTGATACTTCGGGAACTCCGCCGCCGCTGCTCTTGTTGTTGTTAGTTTAAGGCAAGTTTTTGGAACAATTGGAAAAGCTTATCTGTGAACTGTGCTTTCCATAAACACCAGGTGTGCGTGTAACATGTCCCTGCCTAAATCAACAAGAAAGTCATAACCTGCAGGTCAGACTAAGGTACTAATGGGCTCATGGGGCAAGTGCTCTTTAATTACCTCCCGAAAGACGCATATCTTTTAACCTTTTAAAAGAAACTGAAAGCGAACCCGCTGCATCTGTTTGCTTTTTAGTTTAATCTGCAAGTTCTTTTTTTTTTTTTAACCTATCTTTATACGGGTAAACCATTTCAGATGGCTACGTCTATCTCAGTCCCATTTTTTAAAAAAGATCGAGTGAAATAAACGTATTTCCAAACAAACTTTGGAAGAATGCATTGAACAGACTAAAACTTTTCATGAATTTTGCACACTTAAGCTTAAGTCACGCGGTGTGTTCAATAAATCGAAACACTGGCATTCCCTAAGCGTTTTAGCAGGCAGCATCCAGCTACGTAAACTAGACCAGACTTCAGATATAAAATATTATAGTTTTCTGCTTCGGGGTTTTCCCAGAGGCGGTGTAAAATAAATAGTTATTTGTTGTAATTGCAGGACAAAGCCCCACAGGATTAGACTGGAATCCTCATGTTCAGATAAAGTTGGACGGGATCTCGCTGCAGCAGAGACTCAAAGCAATAACGAATTGGCACACAGCATTCACCATCTGCATTCAGTAGCCATGAATATTTAAATTCCAGTGTTACTGGTATGGTTCGTATTAGGATGTCATGTATCGATGCATTCCTAAATTTTGCATGCAGCAGGCAGAAAGCAGTAACTCACTGCAGGAACCGGCGGGCTGTGAGGTGCTGGGGAGCTGCAAAACCGCACCGGGAGATTTTCAGGGGAGCAGTCTGAAGCTGCCTTAAATCTAGGGGCACCTGGGGAAATACTCAGAAACGCCGTATGATGGTTTGGCAGATCGAGCCCACATGGCTGGAAGGTGCTCCCTGATCTCACGAGCGGATTATTAATGTGCTTGCTCCGTGGCTCGCAGGGACGCCCCGGCACAGGCACGTATCCAGCTGAGGAGGGGATGGAGGTTGGAAGCAGACTTTGTGTCCCTACCTCTGATTACTGGAAGGGGTTCAGCAGAAGACAGCCAGTATCTGCACCATCCCAGAGGTTAGCAGATGTGTAGGACATCCAAGTCCTTCAGGGAGAAAAATAATGAGCTGCAGTCGAGGTCCTAACAGGGAGGGTTAAGGGAGAGATTCATTTGTACCACAGATGTGCCAGTAGGAAACAGGGAAAGCGGCAGAAGCATCTACCCACAACGCCTGAGCAGTCACAGCAACTATCACCTCTCATCTGTCGAGGAGTGGAGCTCTCTGAAATCACACCTGTCTCCTGGAATGTGACATTTTATACCAGTAACAATACAGATTGGCACAAGAATGACAGCGTGCGGCTTATTTTTCCGAGAGGAGGCTTAACGCAAAGTTTGGTGAAGCCCTCCAGGAGCCCTGGAAGAAAGCTCATTCTTAGACGAGTGCCCAAATGAACTGGCAGCTCCACCGGAGCCATCCCAGGAAAAAATGGAAGTGTTTTTAAAAATGTATCTTCTCGCTGCCTCTGCTAGGAACCTTCCTGTACAGAGACGTGAAGGATGGTCGAAGTCCATCGAGGTTTGGACTGACATTGCCACCCCTACGAGAAGAATCCTTCTGAGGAGGGAAGGGAGATAATCTGCCAGGAAAACCCTTGCCAGTAGGGGCTGCTCCCCTTCTGCCTCGAGCCTGGTTTACGCCAGCGTTCAACAAGCGACTTCACTGCAAGGGAGAGAGGAAAAGGCCTCGAGTTAGTGCTGGAGATGACTAAAGGGAGTTAACAAAGCCCTTCTCGGGTACAAATCCAGTAATGGATCTGTAACAGAGCCTCTCAGAGACGCTGGCGAAACCTCCAGAGAAAGTTTTGCAGTAGATTTTGCCATTCAGACTCCAGTGCACCTGTTCCCAAACAGTTGTTGAGGTTTTTAGCTGAAGCTTTAGGTCTGTAGACATTGATACAACATCTGAGGTTGTTTCTGTACCCCAGCTCGTCAGTACAGTCATGGAAGAGACAGGTGCAGCGAGCTGAATTGTTCTTTGAGGGATAGTTTATAGTAATGCGAGAGCGTGCGGGGCTGGCCGCCACGGCGCTCAGATCAGCCAGTGCTTCGGTGTTAAGTGAATCCAGTTGGAGCCTCAATCAAATCTCTCCTAATATTATCTAAAAGGACTCAAAGAACAAACAATGAATAATCAAAGCGTGACAAATGAGGCAAGTCCTGAGGGAAAAGGAAAAAAGACAAAGGAAAAAAACAAAAAACCAACCCGGGGTCTACCACAAACACCGCTACCAATGAAAGAAAATTCTTGATCTGGCCCCAGTGGCCGCTCCCTGTGCTGCTGGAGATCAGATGTACGGAGCTGCAATTTTGTCTAGCAATTGGAGTGAGCTAAGGACAGGATGGATATTTGCCCACATTTTTTCAGCCCTCGCTCTGTCTCCTGACTTTTATGGGTTTAAGTTACGTTCTTAATGCTACTCCAGCGGAGTTGTCTGCGGTGCACGCCTCCAGGTGCCATCAAAGATCAGGAGAGGGGAGTACCACAAGTGACGTTGTCAGAAGAGGTTGTCCCAGCTCCACCTTGCAGAG
Organism: Nettapus auritus; assembly: GCA_011076525.1. Taxonomy (NCBI): domain Eukaryota; kingdom Metazoa; phylum Chordata; class Aves; order Anseriformes; family Anatidae; genus Nettapus; species Nettapus auritus. The sequence goes on from CM021768.1 coordinate 16,762,406, forward strand.
GAGAGGTGTCTCGCCCTCTGGGAAGGGCCAGCGCTGCTCCTGGGATGCCCCTACCGCGTCTTTGGAGACCTGCTTCAAATGGCACAGACAGAGCCTGCTGGTGGGTAAACTCAAGAAGAGCTCTGTGCTTCCCTCTCTCAAACATCCCTCGGTTCCTAAACAGGACCGGGAGCATTTTCCAGCTTCCCAGGGACGACTGAAGGTAACTTCAAAAAGCAAAAGCAAACCAACCCCCCACAGTTAGTGCCAGAAAGGAGGTCGAGCTACGGCTCTCCGGTTATCAGACATTTCTCACTTGAATATCCACTTGTCGTCAGCCTGGGAAGGACACCCTGTTTCTAGGGGTCCCTTTCCCTCACATTACCTTTTTTTTAAATTATTTTTCTGAATAACCGTACCTCTGTTCAAGAAGGGGTGAGTGAAGTTACCGTCACTCAGAAGTAGCAGCTGTCCTAATTCTTGTCCTACAGGTGGGCAAAGGGAAGTGCACAGCGGTTCAGTAACTTGCTCCACGTTTCAGGACCGGTGGGGAGCGGAGGCAGAAGAAAACCCTTCGTCCTGCACCTCTTCCCTCCCTGCTCATACCTCTTTTCAGACAGGAAACCCCGAAGCTAGGTGCACGAAGAGCAGAGCCCGTGCGCGCTGCCTGCTCTGAAGGCAACGCGTGTCCCAGCCTGGGCAGGGAAAGGATCAACTCCTGGGAAAATCAGGAATTCTGGAGTCCCTTGAAGAAAACGTGGGACACTTGGAAAGGCTGTGCCTTCTTTGTGCTTTGTAGGACATAATAGGAAGCGGATGCACCGACACGCTGTGCTGGTCTCCAGGAGCCCCACGGAGGACAGGTGACCCCGCTCTGAGCGCAGCTGGGCGTTATTTCAGCCTGGCAAATTTCTGCACCGGTCTAAAATTCGAGTTGTCTGTTTGCTTTCCTGTTTGTCTCAAGGAATCCCAGCTCCTGAGGCCGTATTTCGGCTCCACCCCGCAGCACCTGCTGGCTCCAGGGAGGGCTGGATCGGACCCACGAGCCGTAGCGCAGACAAAAAGCCTGACACGGGGCAGAAAGACCAACTCCCGCACCCGGCGTGGCTGCCAGCACCTCACCAACCCGCCTGCGCCGAGCTGAGGGGCCCGTGGCCGTGTATCTGTCCTATATTTAGGCGGTGACACCCTCGGAGAGTCATCACATCCACACCTGACCACGCAGAAGATCCATTTGCAGGGCCGAGGGCTGACTGCCGCGGGAGTCAGGCGGCTCAGGTGGCCGCACGTCACGCGGTGCCTTCAGAGCCGAGGCACGCTTCGCAGAGGAGCTCAGGGAGGTAACCCGATCGCACAGGCAAGGGGCAATTGCTCGGGACTGGACGTTTTGGGAGCTAAATTAAGACACCTGGAGCCAAGCTAAAGGTTAGAGCCGCTTTGCCCTCCCGTCAACGGGAACGCCCTGCCCATTCATGAGACGGATCTGGGATGGTGAAATCCCTCTTCCTGCCTCTACTGCAGCCTCCTGGCTAACTCATTCAGCGCTGGACGTGGGCAAAAACTGCCCACGACCTCTGGATTGGGAGCACGTGATGTATTCAGAGCCTGACCCGGTCCCTCTAGCACCGCCAGGAGGCTTTTCCTCAGAGCTTGAAGGGGGCAGGTGGTGGGTGCCTTCCTACCCCTGCGTATCCGAGGGCGGTTTTCTCCCTGAAGGTTGCACACGTTTTGGGGTGGCGAGCACCCCACTGCAGCAGCTGGAACAGGACAAGCCTCACAAACACCTTTTCTAGTGCTCTTTATTTATTTTCACTGAAATCATCACTTTAAGATGTGTGGGGCTATCTGCTCCTACCAGAAGCTCCGTGGGGACAGAACTCACTTGGGTGAGGACGCAGTAAATAAAAGCAGCAGCTCCGCCTAGCACGCCTTTTCTCATTAGGAAAGGTAATTTCCCTCGGACAAGTCACGTTCATAATGCCGGGGAGAAGTCTGGAGTGGAAGCTGAAGGACTGCATGCGTGTAGGACTGGAGATTTAAGAACCGTGCAGTTACAAATAAAGCAAGCAGGTCTGTGAGAAGCTCTGTTTGGGAAGTGCTGTTTCATGTTTGTCTCTTGAGCCTGGTGTCAGTTTTGCCAGCTGCGTGATGTGCATTCCTTTTCTCTTTCAGGGATTTTGGAGTTCATCAGCCTGGCGGTGGGGCTGGTCAGTATCCGCGGGGTGGATTCGGGACTTTACCTCGGCATGAACGAGAGAGGCGAGCTGTATGGGTCGGTAAGTTTCGGATCTCGAAGGATATGGAACATACAGCAACGCAGGTGGTGGGGCCTCATCCGTGTCACCAACTGTGTCCATCACAGGCCTCCAAAGTCCTTGTGGGGCCACACTGCTCATCTTACCCGCTGGTGTCAGAGCACCAGTGACAGATACAAAATGGGGTTACAGGGACGGGGATGCGCTCACGCAGCGATGGCCAGCGCAGGGTGCAGCCCCCGAGCCCTTTGGGGGCTTTAGTGGGCTTCAGCCTTTCAGAAACAGGGCAGGAATGGCCAACTAAAGGCACAGGAGGGAAATTTAGCATAAAACCAGGTGGTATTTGAATGTTTTCACAAGTAACATCACATTTATTGCCCACATGCTCAGGATCTGCATGTCTTACATTTATTCTCTCATGGAAGCTGAAAGTGAGGTGTAAGCATTATTTTTATTACAGCATTCTCTACAACTCCTTTTAGGAGTTTAGGGAAGTTTCTCCTAGTTTTCTAAAATCACCCGTTCAGACTAAAGTTTTCCTAGTTTTGCCAAAAGCCACAGGTAAGCTTCTTGCTAGCTTTCCTCTCCACACAAACTCCTTAACGCCTCATTCAGCAGCTGGGGCTGAAATGCTGCAGGTCCCCCGTGGGTACCCCCAGTAAGAGCTTTGCCATCACGGGTCAAGTCCCCACTGACCCGAAGAGAGCCAAGCTGTCCTCTGCTCGCTGCTACCTCAGTATTTAGGCTCGTAGTCAAAATGCCAGGTCTCAGTAGCTAGGCAGAGGTCCTACAGGCCTCAATTCCTCATTATTTAATTCAATATAAAACAATGATTTCTAGTTAGCTAGATTTGCTTCTATTCTGAAAATTAATTGCATTCTAGGTAGCTTTTTTTTTTGAGGTTACTTTTCTGTAGCTGCTGCACTGCATCAGTGCTTTCCCATCAGATGCCCCACGGCCTTGAATTCAGCTCAGCACCAGGGTGTGGCTTTTTAAGCGCGTCTTTCTGGATCACCACCCTGTGCGAGGACACAGATTTTTTAAGGGTGGATCACAATAATTTCTAAATGACATGAAATAAATCGGCTTTAAACCAAAGTGGAAGGCACAAACTCTCTCTGCCCAAGCCAGATCAACCTCGCAGTGTAGAACTTTTCACCTGGTGTTCAATGCACACAGAGAAACCTTCAGAAAACTTAGAGAACAGTAATGATAAAACATCCTTGCCATCATCTTTTCTTCTCCCATTGCTATCTCCTGAGACTGCTACAGCCACCTTCACTGCTTTTAAGGTCCAGGCACTGAAGTTTATATGAGACAATCAAGTACTAGCATTGATAACTTTTCTTTTTCCACTTCACCTCCTCAATAACATCTACCCAAAACAAAAGAGCAGAGACAGCGATTACATTACAAGCAGGCCAGCCAGATAAAAGGTAAAGCCACCAGGCATCCATAAAACACAGAAATTTTAAACTTCAGAAATGGGCTCAAGCCTAAAACCACGCAGCAGGACCCCTCCTGCTGAACTCCGAGGCTGTTCAACAGCTCCTGGAATCGCAGCTTTTACTCCTTCATGCTGAAAATGAGGGCACAAACCTGCGTAGCTCCTCTGCTTTCAAGCCCTGCAGCTCTGATCATGAATCAACAAACAGAGTTAATTAAGTTCCGGGGCTTGTCGTAATGCTACCTCACAGAAATAACAAAAATACAACTTTACAAGACTACCTGGAAACAGAATAGACCTTGAGACATAATCAGGGGAGTTTTCTTTGTTGTTGCATCCTGCACACTAGAACACACAGTGGACACTGCGGGGATGCCAGTGACCACCAAAAGTTGTGCAAAAGCCACACGCCAGGTCCCCGAATAACCCTGAAGTTTTAAAATCTGTAATACGTGGGGTGTGCACTGGTGGCTTTTCAAAAGGGAAAGCCACTGCCGAATTCTTAAAGGTCCACAAAGCACACGGACATGTTACACATGTTGTGTAACAACAGCAGTAGCATTACCACGGGCCTTTGCACCAATTTCAGAAATAGAAGCAGATACCTGGAGCAGTAACAGTCCTGGGCAGTGCCCTGCATCGCCTCCGGCTCAGTGGGGACGTCCCAGGGCTGGGAGGAAAATAAATACCCTGCAGAGTCACCCCGGGCCCTCAAAACGTTTTACAGAAGCACGGTGCCTCCAGGCAGCCCGGGGAAAGGCATGCAGGCAGGGACGAAGCAGCAGCGCCGCACTTCAGCTGGTCAGCAGCTCCCAGCGTGTTCTGAGTAGGGGCCATCCTGGGAGGGGAAGTTGTTCATGTTCATTGACATCAGGGAAGAGAAACCTGCAGTTCCCCTGCTCGCAGATGATAAGAGCTGTGGTGGAGGTTTTTGGAGGACTCACAGGTTTCCTCAGGGTTAATTTAATTAGCAGCAAAACATTCAAAACAGGTTCTGAGCACAGGTGAGCTCCTGTATCTTATTACAAAACATCTACTGCAGGCAATAACATTTACTTAGCACTCCACACAGCGTAGATGAGACACATTCCCTACCCAAACAGTACACCGCGTGGGTACGGTCTTTGTCATGTTCTAACATCCTACGTCTGCAGCCCGCCTTTCATCTCAAAGGCCCCAGCCCCTCCCGGGCGATCCCCACGGGGGCTGCGGGTCCCCTGCCACTCAGAGCAGCCACCCCAGAGCCCCCCGGGTCCTGCGGGGGCTGGGGACGGCCCCGCTCCTCGCTGCGACCTGGCCCGGCCCCACGGCTGGCACGGGAGAGATCGGAGCCCACGGGTGATGGCCGAGGCCTGAAAAGCCACCGCGTGCTGCCAGCAGCCCCTGGGTGAGGACTCGAGGGGCTGTGGCCGTGTAACCCCGGTGGCATCCATTCCCCGACCCCAACGTGTGATGCCCCGGCCACGTGCTGGCCTCGCGCCGAGGCGGCGCTGGCACGCACTCATGGCATCGCCTATAGCCGCCGTGAATCTTGCCGGGGGTTAGGCGTCCCCGGGGCGCTGCTCCCCGTCCAGACCTCCCCACGTCTTGTTATGGCCTCACATCACAGCTATCTGGCGCTTCAGAAGATGAAAGGCCTGAGGAATGCTTTCATTCGTACTGCAGCGTGTGTTATGGTGTGCCTTGAACTTTCCAATGCGCCGCTCGCTCGTCCTGCCGGGAGGTGCCTCCCGCCGCGCGCGTTACCTGCGCGTGGGGCTGCCGGGGGGGACGGCCCCAACCGGGGACCCTGTCCCCGGACAGGACCCGCAGCCAACGCAGCAATCACCACGTTCACACCCCGACCGCAGACACGTGGCTGCCGGGTTTGGAGTTTTGCTGCAGCCGTGTTTTGTTGTTAACGGAGGGCCTCCGCAAAGTGCACACCCACCTCCTCCTTCCGTCTCCTTCCTTCTCCAGCTCCAGGTCTTTGGGGCCGGGCTTGTGCCCGTTTCCAGCTGTCACCCATGAGAATCGTCCCCAGCAGCACAGTCCCCTCCTCAGGGGAGCCAGAAGCAGGCAGCTAGGAAAATTATAGAAAAAGAAATTGAAGGAAATAGGAAGAGATTTTTTTATTATTATTTTGATTTTTTTGACACCCGTCTTTTTCTTCTCCCATCTCCGCCCCAATGCAGAAGAAGCTGACAAGGGAGTGCGTTTTCCGAGAGCAGTTTGAAGAGAACTGGTACAACACGTACGCCTCGACCCTCTACAAGCACCCCGACTCGGAGCGGCATTACTACGTGGCGCTGAACAAGGACGGCTCCCCCCGCGAGGGATACAGGACTAAGAGACACCAGAAATTCACTCACTTTTTACCGAGGCCTGTGGACCCTGCCAAAATACCTGCAATGTACAGAGACCTCTTCCACTACAGGTGATGTTTCCTGCCGCTGCCCCGTCAGTGTACATACTTGGGCTCCCAAGCTTCTTCCCAGAGCACTCTATTAGTAGTCATTCCATCATTCCTGTAAACGTAGATGACATAGGAAAGCACTTACATTGAATTCAGACACTGCTGTTCCTCCTTGTTTCAAGCGTATATCGAACGTGGGTTATTTATGGGGGTGGGGACAGGGGAAGGGAGGGAACCCTACGTATAATCTTTCATTTTCGTTCACTTTCTTTACTCGGTGGCTGTCAGAGAGGCCGAATACTCAATGTTACGGTTGCTTAAAGGAACAAACAGGCGAGCAAACTTGATCACCAGGGGGGAAAAAAATAAAAACAACTAAAAAAATAAAAAATAAACAAGAGAAAGGAAGAAAACAAAAGACCACAGAACTGCTACAGATGCTGCTGATAAGCTTGGGATAGTTACCGGCAAAGAAAAAGCCTTTGGGATGGTGCCCTGCTTCAGCGGCCCAGGAGTTTGCTACGTGGATGGTGCGACAAGGACTGGTCCCGATGTGTGGGGATTTCCTGCTGTTGGGGTGGGAAGGGGTGAGGAACGTTATTCAGATGTAAGCATGGATACTGTGCATAGGGACAAAACTATTTATAAAATGTATATGATATTTATTTTATATATTTATTTATTTCAAAATAATTTTATTTTTAATGAGAGATGCTATGACCGGATTTTCATCAGGAAGAATAAGGTCCTACTGAAACAGGAAAAAAAATGAGTTTTAAGAGCTTATCGGCAATAAAATTGTCTTTATATTGTAGATTTCTTGCTAGCCCCTTTTTTTTTGGTGCTCCTTAACAATTAACCGAGTATTTTCTGATCAGTGTGAAGATTAAGACCACCTCTAAAAAGGCTTTGGACTTTAGATACATTTCCTAAACTCCAAACTCTTCGAGAAGGGCAACATCAAGTTATAGCTGAACAGCTCTGGGAAGCGTGACGCCCCTGAAAGGAGCAGCTGGACATAAAACGAGGCGTGGGAGCTGAGAACCTCCAGTCCTCCCCTCTGTGCCAGGGACAAAGCCAGCCCTCAGGCCACACCGGGCATGCCACCGCTTCTGAAGACCTGGTGTGGGATTTCCCAGGACTACGTCCCCCAGGAACCTCCCAGCGCACAGCTGTTAAAACCACCCGGCCTCACACCTCAACTCTCACCCGGAGCATTGCGGAGAAATCAGTGAAGAAAAAGCAGAAAGCAACCAAAGCAATTAAAACCCACTCATTTGTAAGTAATTGCCACGGATGAAGATTATCCCTGCAGGCAGCGCTTGGACGCTTGTGGCTGCGTGGTGCTGAAAGTGCCCGGGCACGCGGTCCCCGGCAGCTTCCCTCCGCCTCCCAGCGGGCTCAGCCCGGGGCCGGCGGGCAGGGCTTTTAGTGCAGGCTGGGAGCAGGAACGTGGCACTGCTGCAGCCCCTGCACAGCGCGGACGAGCACCTGGTACGAAACATCGTTCTTGGGAGTATGCAAAAATACGTACAAATGCAGATGTTGTGGCTTTGGGTTGGGGTTTTCCTTACCGCAGCTTCATTTTCCACAGTGTAATTTCTCAGTCTCCACAAAGCAGGCTAGGGAAGAGCTCAGCTCCTTCAGCTTTAATCCTTGAACTCCCAGGCCGATCTCACTTAAGTAGGAGCGACCCACGCCAGCTTCTTCGTGCGCTGTGCGCCGCTAGCAGAGCAGCAGCTCCTCCTGGCCACCTCTTGTCCTCTCCGCCACCTCCCAGGTCCCTGCTGCAGCCTTTGCTACCCAAACATCCCAGCCGGTGCCGCAGCTGTCCCAGACAAGTCCGCAGACTGCAGTGAAAAGTTTCAAGGAGCTTTACCTTGAACGATCTAGACACGGAGGAATTTAATCCTGTGTTTTAAAAAAAAAAACGTTTATTTACCTTTTTCCTCTGAGTCATCGCTGAAGCATCTAATCCTCAGCAGCCATGTCAGAAGCATGATCGTTCGTGAAAAGCATCCCAAAATGTACTTTTTACCTTAGCAAAGGCTTCAGCTTCACTCTGCAGCCTTCTCACAGCCTCGTCCCGTAGGTGCCTGTGGCCATCCAGGGGGTCCCAGCAGCGCCGCTGCTGCGAACGCCGTCCCAGAGAGCCCAGCTGCCTCTGCAGGAGAGGGCCGAGGGATCCTGCCTGCTGGCTCACCCCTCTCCAGCCATTGCTTCCCTTTAGGCCTGAAGGTAGCCGTCATGCAGAAGAGGCTGCTTCTCATCTCCAAAGTGAAGGGCAAAACCGAATCTCAGCCATGTGTGGTACGTGTTTTTCACCAACCTGACGGAGCTGATTTGGCCCATGGGCGCAATGCAGCGGGCTCGATCCCCCGGCAGCAGAATCCAAGGGCTGCCACAGACGGAGGATCCTCCTGCAAGCGGCTGCGCAGGCGTGAGAGTGGAAAACTTCTCAGGCTTGGGGTTTGAAAACACAACACCAGCAGTAAAATGCACCAAGAACTCACTGTAAGGGTTGGTACCACCACCAAAAAAAAAAAAAAAAAAAAAAAAAGAACCAACAAACACTAACAACAACAAAACCTAAAGGATTTTTTCCTCCAGTAGGAGCCTTATGCCTACTTGTTCCCATTCCCCCTGGGCTGTTTTACATGCGAAAATCCACGTAACTTAAATCACAACAATAAATGCAACAAAGGGAATTGTTTTTAACAGTTCTCCAGCTGGAGAGAGCTGGGCGCGTAACAACAGAGACCTGCATAAAGCAGGAGGAAGGAGGTCGGCGGCAGAGATGGACAATTTCCCAAGTCTCGCTGCAGCAGGATGTGGAAATGGAGGAAAGCCCTTGGCACGAGGCTGAAGCAGCACCCAGCGCATCACAGCGTAAACCTGGCAAAAGCAGTCGTTCCCCCCGGCTTTAGTGCATGACTGGAGGCATGGGGAGCCCTCCCAGGCAGGAGAGGTGGCTCAGGGCTGCCCAGCGCCTCCTCTGGAGAACGCAGTGGAGCCCCAAACACCAACGCGAGTGGATAAACTCCGTGTTTGGGCTGCCAGAGCTGTGTCAGCTGCTGACTGTGGCCGAGATGTCCCTGAAAGGACACCCGGCTACAGCATGTCCCCGAAGGAGAAGGACCAAAATTCTTGTTGATGGCGAGACGACGACATCCGCGTCCCTCAGGGCAGCGCCGGCAGGAGAAGACAATCCTGGGGACCCGAGCCGAAGGGCGATGTCCTCCCCTACATCCCAGCACTTGGTGTTGACTCTCAGCCTTGAGGCTTTGCTGAAGCGTAACAGTCTCGGCAACAGGAGCTGTCTGGAGGGCAAAGTCTGTCTCCAACTCAATCCAGAAAGCTTCATAAAGACAAAGGCACTGCGAGGAAATAAAGGGAGGTTACTGAGCGCCCACCCTAAGCCACAGGACATACAATACACCAAGGGTAATAACTGGGTTACCTGATAGCTCAGGGTCGTTATTAGCCAGCAGATGCGGGTAAATCATTTCTCCACACTTTGGCGAACAAAATGCTTGCCACGACCTTGGTGGAAAAGCATTTGGACGGACGAAAAGGTGGTGGGGACCTGCGCTGAAAATAATTCTGACTTTCGGGGCAAACACAGAGCGTAGGTGCGATGCGATGCGCTGCTCCTCCAGCTGCTGCAGGCCCCCGGGGCAGCCGTCCAGGAGAGACTCGGTCAGGAAGGCAGGCACAGAGCTCGGTCTGTTGGAGGCAGGCAGGACCACGGGAAACGCAGCCAGAGTTGAACAAACGCAGGCCCTGGTCCTGATTTTGAGATAAAAAACATCTGTAGTCAGGTGGGGAGAGCAAACAGCACAAGTCAGCACGATAGCCCGCGATCCGTGCAGGCACCGTGCTACCGGGTTTGGTAACGTGAGAACTTGGAGTGAAGTCAGGGACAGGGACGTGAAGCAAGCAGGCCACGTTGTGCGCGGTACCACGTAAGACTTGTTTTTCTCCCAAAGCAAGTAACTGCTCTGGAGGTGTTCAATCCTCAGCATAAAAAATACAAGGGAAGTAGTTTCCAACCTGTGCTGGGTAGGTTTGAGAAAACATCTGCAAAGCCACCTCCGCTGAGGCATCTCAGGTCATTCCTGAATCACACCAAAGTATTTGTTACCAAAAATTTGTGTCCACACGTAACCAGGTGTGGCTGATCACCCCGTGAGCACATGCTGGTGCCAAAAAGAATCCCCAGGGACAACATTTTGTGCTATTTGATTAGAGAAATAGCCACATCCCCAGGTGAAGCTTTAAAGCCCGTTAGTTTCTCATTCAGCACCTCAAGCAGCAGCCCAGGCGTGCCAGTCACCCAGCACAGAACCAAGGAAGCCTTTGCAAGGGGCTGAGCACAGAACGAGGGGGGCTCCCTTCCCGCCTCCCCCCTGCCCTTCTCCAGCAGCGTAATTTCCTGCCTCAACCCCTTGCCAGAACTCCCCGTGCCCCTCCTGCCATCGCTGCCATTCTCTCGACACCCCTCACGTCCCCTTCTCACTACGTGCCGCAGGAGGGGAGCTCCGACCTGCTCAAAAATCACTTTCTTGGGTGCTGCTGCACGGCAACGGCCCCCATGGATACAGGCTGGGGGCAGGCACAGAAGTGCGAGCGATCCATCGATCCCACGAGCTGCAGCGTGCCCCAGCTGTGGCCACTGGCGGGTTTCTGCAGGCCCTCGAGACCCAAACCCCCTCCAAGTTTTGCTCGCAGCCCCTCCTGAGGACAGGGCTGGGCAGGGAGCTGGTGCCTTACACCAGGACGCGCCTGCAGGGAACACCCCACAGCACAGACGGGGCACGGGGTTATCCCAACACCTGCTCGGGTTTGGGAAGGGAACACTGAGGAGTTCAGCCCCCACCTATATACACTGCATCCCGCTGCAGCCAATGCTGCAACACTAATTTTTCCAAGCGTCTCCAGCTAGGAGTATTTAGGACATTTGTCTTTTCCACAAACACTGAAAATTTACCCAAACTCCAGCTCTCTTTGCTTCAACTGATAAAATGACTCCACTCAAACTGGTTCAGGATTTAAGGATCAAATGTGAGTCTTCTACAGAGCAAAAAAAAAGGCAGAAAAGGAAAGCATTCAGCACCTGACACATCGAAATGCCACCACTGACCGTCGGAGCGCCGTGCCGGCCTGACACAGCAGCCTCCAGCCCCAGCACGTGCCTGAGCCTCCTGCTGACCGCAGGGGGGGGGGTTTCCCAGTTCCAACTGTGAGCAATTTCCAAGGATATTTAAAAACTTTACCCACACCGTCCTTTATGGCACCAGCCGATTCAGAACCATGATTATTTTCACGTTCAGCAGCTTCCACAGCACTAGCCCCTTGTCAGACAGCCGAGGGACCGGCTGCACCTCGTGGGGCAGCGACACGGCTGCAGCACCGGCTAACGAGAAAGCTTTAAGCACAGGAACAAGCGTAGGGACAGCTTTAAACATAATTGCCTTTTTTTTTTGGTGGGTGTAGTAAAGGGTTTTTATTTTTTAATTATTGCCCAACAGGAGGAATTTAATAACTATGAAAGTTAAAAAAAAAAAAAAAAGTACAATTACGAGGCTGAACCGCCCAGGTACATCGTTCTGATTTGACCGAGAACTTCACCCCGCTCTGAACGATTTATTCTTGTTGGGCAATTCCTCCCTGTCCATCATTTTTAACAGAGACATTGGCTGCAGAAGCCACTGTCAAGTGTTTATTATTTGAAAACCTGTCCCACAACTACCCTCCCTAAAGAATAATGACTAAATTGAGTAATGGGTACCTGACTGTGGCAAAAAGAAAGAGCTTAACTCCAACGCAGTGCAAGTTCACAGCTCTCAGACAAGTTCTCTCTCAACAGACAAGTTCTCAGACCGCGTCCCTGTGGAGTTCATGCTGTACTGCAAATGTAGCACAAGGCACATTGATGTATTTTGGTCACTTTATTAAATGAGATATTAAATAGTTTAAGTTTCAACTACTAAACAGCACTTTGAATGGTGAAAACACAGATAGTATATCGTCATACTTGAATGCTTTTCTTTAAAAACACATTTCCAGTCCTTATATATATTACAAAACAGCCTTATAGGAAGAGGTGACACCTTTTCTATAGTAATTAAGATATTTAATACAGAACTGAAAAGCCATCTAATAGAAACAAAGGCAAGTCTTCACAGCTGTATGATTTCAGCAGCCAAAGCTGGTTGATGGACTGAAACATTACTATACAACTGGGACAAAACATATACAATATCACAATACTAAGCAAAAACGCTTTACATCCAAAGGAATAAACAGGTTACAAAATGTGGAGAATTTAGCAGGCAAAATTGTATTACAAGCAACAATTTTATTTGTCATCTTAAGCCATCTCATCTAGTTAAAACATCTAAAACAAATATAAAAATGAGCCTTTTAATATCTTATTGATGTACGTTGTCTTTAAATATTTGTTAAAGCTTGATGTTATACTCAAAGCACATTGTTATGCAGCTAAAATGTCAAGTGAGAAACATGTATGCAAAGTGGTCCAAGTTTTATTTCAATGCTCATCTCCAATTTCTTCTTAAGCATTAGTCTTCTGTTATCCATAGTTTTGTCCAGAATGAAAAAAATGTGCCTTTAAATGTTGCCTAAAACTTCCACATTTAAGTCTTTGAGTTACTGTAAAACTCCATTGAACATTCCCAGGTTTGGTAGAAGATACTTCTCTTACTCATGACACGTAGGAACATCAGTGAGAGTTGCCCAGAGTACATTTGCCTTCGATTGTTGGTTTCAAAGTCTCATATTTTCATTACTTCTAGAGCGAATACATCTCTTTTTGCTCCCTTCCCCCCAAATTAAATGTAATTGTAGAGCTGGCAAAGCACTAGAACATACTGAGGTTCATCTGTGGAATCTTGTAATAAAGAGTCCAAGATGGCAATTTGTTAGCTGGTTTTGAACAGATCGAAGAAACTCTGTTCAGATCACAAACCAAGTTTTTATCACAAAATGAAATATCACGTAGTATTTGCATATTTAGATGCAAAACCAAAACAAAACAAAACAACATTTGTCCATTCAGGGCAAGGTCTCCAACTCCTGCAAGAACGGTTCCAGAAACCGAAACAATTTCAGTTCACGTCAGCAAGCCAGAAGAGTCCAGCAATATCTACAGCAAACGCCTTCATCCGCTTGTTCGTCGAGAATTCTCTAGCTCTTTTCTGTACTCAACACACCGTTGCCTCAAATGCTCCTGTCGTTTATTTTAGCCCCAGATTATAAGCATTTTTTCGGGGAAGAGTCCACCAAGCTATATTCAAAGAAGAGCCCTATTTGTGTGTAGTTAGATCTCCACAAGCACAACAAGTGTGGGTAAAGAGAGTGCGATTGATATAATAATAAACGAGAAATTTATCTCTGGTCTACGTAAAAAACAACAACAAAATCAAGCTCTTTGTGTACTAAATTATGTTTTCACACAAATGGAAGGGAATGGGGAGGAGTGCATAAACAAAACTCTTATCTAATGGAGGAAAAGTTACTTCACTGTTCTGGTAGCTCAGGAAGTTGTTAGAGCACTTTTTTGGTATCAATTTTAAATTTGCAGTGGTTCTGCCATTTTAAGGTTGATAATGTAACAGGGTTTGACCCTGCCCACCATCGGCACCCTAACCCCCAAAACACCAGGAATTTAAGTATTCTTGGCCTGTCTCCCATTGCTGGCAACGGGCAAAGACAGTAGCACCAGCATTAAGGAGTTAACAGAAATGTGCTTTGCATTGCACTCCGCGTAGAGCGAGTTCAGGTGAAGGAGAAACATCTACTCCCAGATCACCAGCTGTTTTTCCATCCCATAAAAGTGAAAATAAAAAATGGCAGAAGACTAAGGAAGAATAATTTTCCTCCCCAAGTCACTATTTAAGGCTGTAGACACAGTTTCTATGTAACTGCACGACTCAAAAGTTTCAGAGCAGTAGTACTTAAGAATATTGCACTCAATTCTATTTCAAAGAGTATTTTCAGTTCCTATGTTTCGTTCAGCATAGATGCGGTAGTATGAGTCCAGACCTCAGTCAGAAGGAAACTGAACTATTTCTGTTACAATATTCCCACCAATTTCAAGAAATGGGTAAGCAGAAAAGCATTCCATAATTTGAGGAATCAACTCTAATCAAGAACTCAGCTGTGTACAATTCACATATGGTATACTGAAACATACAGACCTGCAGTCCTTCCTAAGCTTCTTGAATTTGATGACAGCTTCACGGCTACTAAAAGCAAGCATAGGAGTTTAGACAGGAAACCTGTGGAGATGCTACTGTTACGGGAGGACTTGTTTTCACTGAAAACAACTTGGTATCTCCTGTACTCAACATATGTAAGAAGATTCTAGGCAACATCACTGACAACAAGGGAAAACATATGTCCTACTTAAACAAAGCTGAAACACTAACATGGAACATGGCATTTAAGGGGACCAACCAAACTATTTTTTTTTTTTTTTTTTAACTTTTTTACAGTTGAGTTCTGTTAAGCCATTGATTCCTAAAAAAATAAAAGTTCTTTCTCTGATTTTAACAATCCTTTAGGCTTTTAGTGCAAAATCACATTGATTTCCCTTGGGAAGGCCCTGGATTTTTGCCTCTCATTGGGGGTGGTGCTCGTTGTAAAGGTGGTGGCTGCATACCACCAGACACTGACTGATACATTCCTCTCATATCTATCTGTTGGTAGTTGGAAGGATTCATGATTAAATTTGGAGGCTTTGGCATCATGAGGTGACTCATTGCTGCTTGCTGGTAAGACATCTGCTGCTGTTGCTGCTGATTGTACTGATGCTGTAGTCTTCTGTTCATAAGTATCCTCTGAACACAACCGATTAACTGTGAAGGGAAAGCAGAGCTGTTAGAAGTGCACGACCCGTCTCAATGCTGCCAGTATCAAGTTCAGAGTTAAAATCGATTTGTTCGGGATAGCATGGCTGAAGGAAAAAGCACTACTGTTATCACCATCATTAATGTGATGGTATTCACAAGCTGATTACTGCAGAAACCATTTAGTAACACCATTTAGGGCTGAGTTCTCTTAATGACTTGCCTATTGTATTGCATGCAACATTTGGGTAAGTTCCTACAGCAAAATGCGCTATGCTGTGAAATTACTCCCAAGTATAAATTACAGCATTTTTTTGTCAGGTACCATTTATCATCCCTTTGAAAGTCCGGCATGCAGACTGTCACTAAATGTTTGCCTAAGAGAAAGCTCTACCACTTGACGTAAATTGGGCAGCTTTCAGATTTTGCAAAAATAATTCCAAGCTAAAAACCGTTAGCAATACTTTCTATGATTTGTGTTTCGTAAATTGCTTTCTTAGCACTGGAGTTAGATTTCTCTTTAAGCCTTTCTATGATTTGTGTTTCGTAAATTGCTTTCTTAGCACTGGAGTTAGATTTCTCTTTAAGCCTCATGACCTTCAGGCAAACTACTTCAACAGAAAAATATGGTGAGTATCTTTTGAAATGAACTTCTCATGGAGTCTCCGCCGATGAGGCTGAGCAATCCAATCCAGCATACTGCAGAAGTCAATTCCTGATGTTACATCATATACACCACTACAAAATGCCAGCAAATACTTGACCCATGGAAACTCATACTCTGCGAGCACATATTTAGACATATCTAAACATACACCTCTGTTTTATAAACACACACATGCAAAGTCCATACTCAATATCCCAGTTCAAGCTTGGACAGCTGATCAAATGATTGTTAGATATTTTACCATCTGTTGTTTAGTAAGGACGTCGTTATAGATGGCTTCTCGGCGCTTAACATCAAGCTCCTGGCTTGCCTGCCTGCTTAGGGCCAGGGCCTGTACTTGGCTCTCTGTGAGTGTTACATTCTCTTTCCACTGAAAAGGAAAAAAAAAAATCAAATCTTGGCATTAGTCATTTTGACAAAAGCGTAATGGTGACTGAGGTCTTGCGTGATATTCCAAGTTGCATCAGGAGTTAAAAAACAGCCCGGTTTCTGGAGAACGCAAAATTGCACTTGCCCAGAATCAGAACTGAAAGTTATCAGTTCTTTAAACTATTAATTGAGGTAATAAGCCTCTAGACTATTGGTAACAAGTGAGAAATGCAGTCTAAGACGGATATACAGGGACAAGGAATAGGCAGTATTTCTGATTTGTGTATGATTATTATACTTGTAGAAAGCCATGAGTTTCAGTGCATAGCAAGTAGTCGTGGATCTGAAGTGCTAGTCCCACAAGGCTCTATGGCATCTATATGCCATAAAGGGTTACTGCAAGCTGCAGCGATACAAGTTAACACATATTGGAAATGACATTAATTAATAACAACTAATTAGCTGAGTGACATATATAATGATCATTTCTTCGCCTGATAATGTTCAGCTGTAGGTCTAAAGCTATAATGAATTCTTTTACTCACTATCGTTGAAATGATGTCTTCAAGGGGCTGAATTCTTGCTGCAGTTACATTGTTGGTTGCTTCCACAACTTTCTCTCTTCCTTGATTAATGAGGTCCTGAGAAAACACCAATAAATTAACTATAATGCACAGATGCAAAGAACACAATTATTTGCCAACTGTTTCTAAGTTTTCCTCATCTTTGGCTTACGTACCTAGAAAAATTACGTTTTTCTCATTTGCACAAATCAACTTGTGAGTAACAAGACAGACTCAGACTTCACACAACTGAACTTCAGAATAATTGAACAGCACACACAAAACTGGCAGCCTACATAGGAGATGGTTTTTATAAAGAACACAACTGTTTTTGTACCTAAAGGTTTTCACACCATCACAGCACTGATGCTTTTCTACTCAGGCAAGTTTTCTGCAATACTGAGTTTGATGTCACAACCTCAACTCATTCTCTGTGCTCCAACTACTGTGACCTATTTTAGCATGATGCTGGCATGTCACGTGTTATTCCACCGGTGTATTCAATACGGGTCCCCCTGATTTGCACACTTTGCTAGAGATTTTCAATTCTTTCACACAAACTCCTCACCAGACACTAGTAGGCAGCCGAAGACAACCAAATGCCCTTCCACTACTGCAGTTTATGGCGTGGTACATTAGGAAGAAACGTCAGCAGATGCTCCAGCTAAGACCTGAGGTAACTGGGAGTGGAGCACACGTTCCTCCCTCCCACTCCTTCTCAGACAGAAGGCAGATGGAGGCACAAAGCTAGATGTGGTAATTAATGTCTGCAAGGAATGCAGTTAATCTCCCGGAACCCTGAGATAGTACACAGATAGAGGTCTTGCAGGTTACATGCAAACAAGTTAGACTTCAATTCACAGATAGGTAACTAAGCAAAAGAGTTAGCTATTAAAAATACGAGACTGTTACATCAATATCAGCATATTAAAGAACGACACGAACCACCTACGTGTGACAGAATAATACACGCATGCTTACAGCAGCGCAGATGTTCCAACAGATCGCTGCTTACCTCCAGCTGCTGGTTGCTCATTGCTGACAGAGCACCCAAATTGAAAGGAATATACGGGGTCTGAGAGTTGAAATTTGTGGGAAGCATGTTGGTCCCGGTCGGCATGTTGAAACGCATGGTCAAGCCCTTGAAAACACAAAATGCACGTGTCTGAACAACTGGAGTAATTCACGTTCTCTGCCAACCCTCGAAGCAGCACACACGGAGCACTCAGCCCGCAGAGATGAACACGGCCACCGCACGTGGCACAGGGAGGCTGAGCTATCCCACTGCACTGAGGAGCCTTTCCAAACCCCAGTTCAAAAGGACATCTTCATCACAGGGGAACCTCAATTCTAGTCTTAAATTAATATGGGCGTTGAGCTTAATTATTTGGCAATTACTAAGACAAGAATAGCCAAGGTTTATTATTATATCTGAAGTTAGTTAAGATGCATCTTTTAATTGCAAACCCCATTACTTAATGTTGATTTTGACTGGATTGTAATAAAAATCTAAAGAAGTGAAAAGGATAATTTGCTAACAGGAATATAAAGCTCATCTCCCAAACTGCCTTTTAAGAAAGCCATCTAAGTGCTCACTGAAATTTATCGTATCTTCCTATTACTTCTTCACCGAGCCTTCTCCCAGTACTCCATTTCATTTGTCATTTGTTCATTCAAGGTTGTCAGTGGCATTTTATATACCCGATTTTTGTCGTTTTAGATTACTGATCAGGTATGAATACCAAACTTAGCCTTTCCAGATTTTTTTTTTGATGTTAAATTCCAGTTACTCCAAGTTACCAATACTGCTTTTACAGCTTAAAACAACAACAAAACTAAACCAACCCCCACTGAACCCACTGCTCTATCCAATTCAGTTTTCTTTCTACCACCTGCTTAAATATGAAATAAACAAGATACAGGAAATAAGGGGGGAAAAAGGCACGACTTTAATCCCTTTCTAGCAGATCCATGTATGTTTGTAAGATTGTGGCAAAAAGTTCTGAAATCAATTCTACACCTTTAATGGAACTAGGAATTCCTCAAGTTGTACGAGTGAGCTATTAAACAGGACACCAGTTGAGTGTTATTATGAAAGGGAAAATTTCTGTGTGCAGAAGTAAAAGTTACTCTTAAGTGGAATTAATAAACAAGACACACATAAAAGAAATGCTTCAAAAGAGTAAACAAGACATGGTATCCTCATTTTTCATGAGTTTACTCTACATATCCATTTCCTGGCCTATGAGAAAATGATTTTCCCCAAAACGAACTGAAAAGGTGAATAGCACTCATATAGAAAGGTTCTTTTCATATACAGAAAACCGGTGCAGACAGTTTTACCTTCTTTTCTGCTTCATATTCTGCCCATGCTGCCTTCCTTTCCTCTTCAGTGAGCTCCTCTTCCTCCTTATGGTCCAGGAGAGAATCATGTTCATGATACCCCACTATATACTCTTTATTGATCTGAAGCAGTTCTGCCAGAATTGTATCCTGTTCAAATGGAAAAGGGAGGAGAGAATAAGAAGTCACTCGGTAGCTCTATTGTATTTACTCTTTGTGCAGGCCTTGCTGCTTTGACCCAATTTTCATGAATTGCAGCTCCGAGCACTTCAGGGAAACAAAATTAAAAAATAATTTAAAAGTAGAATTTTCCTCAGAGGGAGGGTAATGGATTAACAACCTGCTACAGAGATGACAGTCAGATCACTTAACGAACCTCAGGAACGCTCTCAGATTCCACAACAATAAATGCACTTTAACAACCTAAAAAGAAAGGAATGTGCTAAATGATTTTT
Organism: Nettapus auritus; assembly: GCA_011076525.1. Taxonomy (NCBI): domain Eukaryota; kingdom Metazoa; phylum Chordata; class Aves; order Anseriformes; family Anatidae; genus Nettapus; species Nettapus auritus. The sequence goes on from CM021768.1 coordinate 16,781,752, forward strand.
CCTTTGCTAGGACCGGATACCTGAGAGGACCTATCAATAATCCGCATCTGTAATCTATAAAGAGCTCTGCTGCTGGTTGCCGAGCACTAAGTAGTACTTTGGTTCATCAGCTGTCGGTACTCTGCAAAAAAGGCTGCTTTCTTCAAGCTGTCAAGATGCATGTTGAGATAAATAGTCCCCCATCCATTTGGGCTAAAAAAGTTCAAATCTCTACTGTGAGCTGGATTTGATCAGCAGGTGGCAAGTTGGCTTTCTATATTTCACAACACCCTTACGTTTAACTGCTTTTAAGGTTAAGGAAAATGTTTACCATGCCCTTTACAACTGCAGTCTATTGTGAAGGTTTTGTTCGCAGACTTTTTGCAATTGGTAGCTGTATTAACACCAAAAAGCCTACTGCTGTTTTCCAGTAGGCAGCACTACCAGAACGTCGAGCATTTCCTGGGTGAAGCAAAAAGACACTAGCTGCTACCCACACTGCCTGGTGGCTACTGCTCTCCACTGGACCACAGATGCCACATTTTGGTAGATCGTTATCTCAGTTCAGAAGGGAAATAAAAACAGAACATGAATGGGAGAAGCTGGGATTTCAAGGCGGTGTGTTAATAATGGGTTTGCAGTCCCCATTGTCACCGACTCAACATTCCCGTCTCCGCAGCTGTTCAAAGCTGACGCCTCTCTGTAGTAAATAAAGGTAATGCTGCAGAGGATCAAGGCGGCTCTCTACAAAGACCATTAAAACCTGCCCCTCCCTGTACCACAGGAGTCACCATTTCAGAAGGAATGACGGAATGCTTTTTTTCTGTTTTAATGCACCTGCAGCACTGATAAGCCCGCCTCACTGAGAAGCTCCAGTACCCCTCAGCATTCCACCTAGGATTAATAACACAAAACCGTCGTTCCATTAAGCCTTCTGATCCACTCCTGAAATGAATTACAGTGTATGCAGTGAAAGAGACGTCTTTTTGCAGCAGAATTACAAAAATACCTACAGACCCAATCGATGCCGAGCCCTTCTCCTGCCAGACCTTTATACTTTGGGAACCTCGCACTTGGGAACTGCACTTGAGAGTTCTGACCAGTGGCTTTGCCACGACAGCTACAGAAAGCTGTTCCTGTACATGTTTAAAGCTCAGTTATAGTAAGCAGAAGGTAACTGTAAGTATCATAAGGAACTATGTAAGCCAGTCTTTGTTTTATCCTTCTGTTATCAACTAGTCTTCCTAAATTTTGACCCATGCTTTCTTCTCCAGCTCTTCGAGAAAACTTTCAGTGTAAGACCTGCATGGGCACAAGAAACACATAACGGGATTTTGGGGTGGTGGGAGAGAAGGACAAGAGAGAGAAAAAAGGGATGCACTAACGGGATATGCAGGAAACATCTAGAGGAAGGGGGTAAAGAAGTCAAGGAGGTATTACAAAATTAAGTTAACACAATTAAAAAGCACTCTCAACACACTGTAGCTGTACATCAGTGCGTGGAGGGTTCCAGGCCATGCATATACATTAATCTCCATGGTAACACTACTATTGAAAATAATACTGAAATATAATCCACACTCACTTGGCCAACAAAGTCTTCAAAATGTGGTTTAAATTACATCCAACTGTGTGTTTGCTTTTCTTTGTCTCAGCTTTATTTTGCATTAAATATGATGGAGCTTGAAAACTGGTATATGGAAGATACTGCCACGTGATTTATTTAACAGGGACGAAAAGTAATAAATTCACCTTATATACAAAAAAATGCAGCAGATAAACATTCCTTTCATTTGTTTAACTTGTTGATAAAGACAATGATTATTGTTTATAAGCTTTTAGGTGATATCCTGGTGATGAATTAAAAATTTCAAGAGAGATTTTCAACTTTTCTGATTTTTAAAAAGGATTAACTTGTCATTTAGACAGAAATTAAATGCTATGGAGAGATAAATGTATTAAAAACGAAATTTTCCACAAAGGAATCTAAGTTATGCTGTAGTTCATAAAGGTGTTTTGTTTTTTTTTTTCCTCCACCAATTTAAAATTCAATACCAAGGTTAAAAATACAAATAAATGACAAGTAAAACCCAGGAAATTCTTTGGGTTCTGAAATTCTGAAAAAAAGCCTTCCCAAAGTTCACAAAACTGTCCCTTAGTACAAAAATACAATAAAAATCATGTCCTAGGAAGAACAGACAAGGAACAAGGTGCCATGGTGCCAGCTGCGAGGTTCACGAGGGCCCCTCAAGCCCATTTTGTCCTTGTCCAGCTCCTACCTCACCTGCACTGCTCTGAAACACCGCGCTGGCCAGGGCAAGCCGCGGGCATTGCACTGATCACAGCACCCGATTATCAGTGTTTGTGGTAAAAAACTTCAGTGATACCAGCCAAGTCTCCTGGATACCCAATGTCATCCTTTGGGAGCTGAGCGCTAAGGGTCTGAGAACCTGCTTTTAGAAAAACAAAACAGCCTAGTCATCATAAATCGCACTGATTTTAAAAACGACTCAGAATCTATTGTTAAATTCAGGGCAAAGTGAAATGTAACACCTGAAAAACTGTCACAATGCCCCAAAGAGAATTTGCTCACTTTACACCATCTTCTCCTTTTACTATTTCTGTCGAGTAGCAATTTAGTTAAAGTTTTTATGCCTCTAGTCTGTATTAGGCAATGAGTCACTACATTTGCATAAAGCTCATGGGCTATATAATTAGTTCTAATTATTGCCATACTTGAATACAATGAATTTGAATCAATGATTACTCAGTCTTAAGACACCTGTTATGCCCTTCAGACAGAACTTCTAAGGCAGTCATTTTCAAATCTGCAGGGACAGCGGATGAATGAAATGCGCTTTCAAGCAGTGGAATTTAATTTAATAATTCAGGTGAATAACATCAATGCTAAAAATACTCTGTTGAAACCAAGTATTTACATTCTTCAAGACGTAGCAGGACTTTCAGAGGGCTAAGGGCAGAGAAGTGGCACTGTGAGGTTACTGCTGTAGTGCAGCATGCCTCTTCCCCCGAGAGGGGCGCGCACTGGCTCTTAGGGCTCCCGGGGAACCTGCAGGTCTTGCTCAGACTGCAATGTGCGGAAAACTGCTGCTAAAATTAAAACTTGACGTGAAACTTTGATAAGCTTCCAGGAAAACCTATGTATTCCACGTTTGCCATGTGGCTTTTCATATAAAGTAGCAACGTTCAGCATCTTCCCCTCCACCCCCACCTATTAACAACATTTTCTAAGAAAAGCCTTCTTTGACTGAAACTTGGGATTATTGCATAAAGGAATTCTCAAGGATGTATTTTGAAAATCAAGCAGCGTTAGTTTCTTCGCTCACATAAAGGCTTTACTTCTCTCCTTTAAAACAATCCACAATGAATTCTCCTAATTTTTAATAAGAAATTAATTAAAAATATTTTTTCTTACATCAAAGAAGCTGGAAAGCGTGTCAGATCTACACGTTCCAAGAGCAACCCTAACGCTCAGCTCTGAACCACACCTCCTCAGCACCTGATTCCTGACTGCTGACCTTCTAAAAGGCTTCACTGAAGTCAGGAAGTAAAGTGACTTAGCAGACAACCCGCAGAAAACTTATTTCTCTAGAGTTTTCCACATGGATGCTTAGACAGAGGAAAGATGGAAAATATGTCACGTAATTCTTATCTATAATTCCCTCTAAAGAACATGCATTTTGGAATTGAACCCTTCAAAGCATGTTTTCAAGTATTTATCCACCCATATTCTGAGGAATCTGTTCTCTCAAATCCTAGCTGTATCTCTACTTGATGATTTTAATATGTTTAGATATTTTATTGTGCACTTCACACCGATGCTATGGATTACAAAGCTAACCCCCCATCTTGCTGCCTCCACCAGAGTAGAGCTACACAACGGTATCGGTCCTCGTTCGAGAGACTACGCTTCGGAGATGTAAAGGAGATGAAGAGCCCTGAAGACAAGACAGAAATGTATACATAAAACCTGTAAAAAGCAAAACAAAAGCCTTCTTTTAGCCTCAATTCCTACCTCGCTTTGCTGATAATTATAAAGGAGCAGCTCAGCCTTTTTAAGCAAGGAGCAGGCAGCTGATCAGGTGATTCAGGGGAAGTTTTAGCAGCCTCTGCCTCCAACTGAAAGCTGAAGAGACCAGGCAGGGCATGCTGAACTTACCACAAAGAAAGCGTCTTAAATAAAGTTTTAAACTCCAGTTGCTGTGAAATTAAGGGGCTGTTACAATGAAATGCTTCTGAAAGCATATCAGTCTTTATGATCAACTTTTTGCTCTCCAAAAATGCAACAAATGCAGTGTAAAATTCATCAAATCATTAAAAAAAATATTATTATAAAGGTAAGTCATGCGTCTCTCCTCCAATTCCACTGAAATAAGGAATAGTGAGCTTTCTGGATGAGCAAGATTACATGATTTTGGTATTTATACCAACCCCTGCAATGTTTTCTACAGCTGCTATTTGCTTTTTGTTGTTTATGTAGAATTTCTAGAGAATCAGATAGAGCAAAAGAAATAGTCAAATGAAACAAAAGTTAAACTAATGATATTGTAAATAAGGTACGAGCCACCATTCAGTTAAACGGAACACAGGCATCAAGGAACAAACCACTTCAACTGCTGCACTAGCTCACCTGTGTGCAAAGCACGAACCTGATGGTGGATAAAATGAAAGTAACAGACCCTGATCAGCTGGCAAGACAAACGCAGCCAAAATAATAGTAATAAAAATTGGGATAATAGTTAAAGGGAAAGAGTTTTGTCTTTACATTTTTATAGTAAATATAAGAAACAAACAAAAAGTTCTGTGACATAAATTACTTTGCAATAGTTTACTACCTTGGCAGTAGTCACCCAGGCACCCTAAATGTTACGATTTCATTTCTTCTTGGATGAACTATCCAGGAATCATTAATTAGATTAAGTTGCTGCTTATGCATACGTGATGCTCTTGCAGGACAGATTTTACTCCTGCCCTCAGCCCGCCTGGCCCAATCCCAAACCACAGGTAATGCTTTGTGCAGTGACAGCTACCGATGTTATTAACACTCTCGAGACGCATCTTTCCCCACTAACAATTTAACATCATTTCACCACAAGCAGCCCAAAGACACGTGAAAGCACTGGCTACCACGCATGCTCCAGGCAACACCGCCCCCAGCTACCAGAAGTTACGTTACTTCCTATGGCACCTTCACACCTCACCTCTCACTTCCCCAGTTCAGCAGGAGCTGAGGGAGCTCAGCATCCCACAGAATTCCTCCTCATTATCGCAGACCCAAGCCTAATTCAGGGACACAAAGAAAGGGAAAAGATTATTTGGGGGCTAAGTGCCAGCCTTCTGCATTCTGTGGAATCAGAATCACCCTACTTCCAACAAAGAAATACAGAAACTGCTAAAATCAGATGAATCTACCTGATGACTTAGAGCCCTTTCAACCATCAAATCGAAAACAAAACAGATTAGGAGTGTGCACGAGGATGCACATCTTAATAATAGTAACAATAATCCTGTTCAGTATCATTTGCTAATGCCATGAAAAAGAACCACAGAGTTCCTATACACAGATCTGCTTTACTTTTAGCCAGGGACGTGGTTAAAGGTTTGTATTCAACTTCACTTATACAAACCACATGCTGATGGCTAAATGGAATTAGTAAGTACTATTCATTAAACTGCAAACTAAAGGAACATGTTTCAGGAGCTAAAAAAATGAATTTGTAAATTCACAAAACAGTAAAAATTGAATCTGTTATCTACAATTTACTGCTTACACTGTGAAACATCATAAGGAAAAGAGCTTAGATACAGTCATTAAAGATTGTTTTCAAAGGTTTCAAATGCATGTGTAACAGCGACTAACGCTTTATAGGGCTACTGCTTCCTAAATCCCCCTGACAGCTGCACGGACACTGTAGGTGGTCGAATAAACTCCATTTCAGAGAAATGCCAAAATATTAAGAATGCCAATGTGATGCTTAACCACAATTTATTAAATTACAGTGGTCTACTGTTTCGAATGAAAAGCACACCATCTTTCCTTGAAAATTAATAGATGTACAAACTAAGAAACCTTCTCCACACCCAGACATTGTGTAATGACCTAAAGATAATAGCTCAGAGATGTAATCAGGTAATTAGCTACGAGCCATACGTTTACTTGTTACTATTTACTAGCTATTCTCGTGGTAAGCAAGAGACAACTGCACAAGTTATTCATCGATTAGCCTTCAGCAGGCCACATTACATTAGTGTATGTGATCAACACCTAATACAAAGAATGTAAAATAGATGAAGTACAAACCTTAGACTAACCTTAAATATAAACTGACTTGGAAAAAGAAAGTAAACTAAATGATCTGATCATTCTTTCCCCTGAACTTCACAGTCAGGCAGGAATAAAAGTTACAGTTCATACTTTCAAATTAAGTCCATAAATTTTTTGGTTCCCCAAGAAGTGTACAGGATACTGAGATATTACTAAGTAACAACAATTAACCACTACTACGTGTTGCAGCCACTACAAATAAGGCAAGCCTCAGTGAAAACATACTACTGTCATCTTAAAAGTCACTTCGTATTACCCCAGAGCACAGAACATCAGCGCTCTCACCATGTACAGTAAATGACCGTCTGCAAAAGGAACAAAAATGTCGCTGGTCTCTGCTAGTACTGACAACACTAAAAACACATTAAAACCCTTAGCTTGTCCAATTTTTCTTCACTTAAACAATAAATATCTCTTTCCCTATCTCTTTTGTATTTCTATTCATGGTCCCTACAGAAGAGACAAATAAAGAACTAAAAAAAAAAAAAAAAAAAAAAAAAAAAAAAAAAAAAAAAAAAAAA
>CM021768.1:16788697-16859141 GCA_011076525.1 Nettapus auritus
AAAAAAAAAGGCTTGGCAAAAGAGATCATGAATTAATTTGACTCAAAAGTCTTACCTAGGGAAATAATAAAATAGACCCCGAAGCAGAGCATCTCCTGACAGTTTTGTTATCACTAATTGAGGTAATGCTAGGTGTCACCAGCACCCACTTACACATTCATCTTGGCTTCCCAGGTTCTGTTTGTTCTAATTTAAAAACTCTGTCTTTTAACTGAAGATCTTTTTCTTATACTGTCAATTAAATTGAAGGGCATTAGAGCATCCATGATATTTTATTGTATCTGCAATCTACCACATTTCAAAGCAAAAAATACTGATGTGAAAATACAACACCTCTCCTTGCAAGACTGAATACCTCGCATCCTTCAAAAGACTTAAGTTCTTTTACAGAATATAATTCCCAGTGATCTGCATCCACTTACTTTAGGCAGCATCGGTGTATCTCTCTTCTTTTTCTTTTCTGAATTAGGGTCATCCAGCAAATCCGGCTCAAAGGTATACAGCTCTGTGAGCTCATTCATAGTGAAATGACGTTCAACTTGCTGTTGGTCAACGACCCGGAAAGACAGCGACTGCTTTGTTACCTGACGATCATAGATCTTATCTTCCATCGTTCCCTAGAAAACACAGTTATTCACTTTTATACAAACACCGACCTGCTCTTACATAGGAAATAACTAACAGATAGAGGAGAGCAAGAACACAACAAAACATTTCCCATCTATTTCCCTTTTTTCTTTGCTCCTCATCTACAAAGTAGCCTGAAAACAATGAAGTAACCTGAAAACATTTCACTGTGTGCTGAAGGGGAAAAAAAAAAAAAAAACACCTCCTGAAAATGAATAAAAAGTAGCATACATTGTGTAAGCAACAGATGTCATCTAGTTGTTGACTCAGTGTAAGAAACATTTGTAATCAATAGTGGCCTGAAGAGATCAGGTTTTGCTCTATTTCCCAAAGTACAATTATGACAAAAATGTCAATTTCCACAGCATGTACCTTTTTTGTACATTTTGCTGCTTTGGGCAGCATAAAAAAGGAAAACAGATACCAAGTCACTGGGGTGGGAAGGACAGGGAAGCAGTCAAGTCTAATTCATCACAGCTGGGTATGAACAAACTAGATCTTTGATGAAAAAAGGAAAATTACATATTTTTAAAAAAGATGACAACTACAAAAAGTATGAGAACAGCACAGCTTGTTCTGAACTCTGCAACTTAAAAAAGGATAGCAACAGTTCAAAAGTGCACGTAGTGAAAAACAGACTGAAGCCTGAAGAAAAAAATCCATGTCTGACAGTAACATGTTACAAAAAGTAATCTATTTAAGTTGGCAAGTGAATAATGTTTTGATCCTGAGTTAATTACTGTTATTGGGGAAAAAAAGTCTTCAGTTTGTCCTGTGAAAGCCTCAGAACTAGGAGATGAAGCAAGACACTACCTGTCAGAAGTAATGGCATTATTACTTACAAAGAGGATAGATCGGTGACCATCGCAATCATTACAGATCTTTAGGCTGTGATACAGGTTTTCAAACCATGATTGCATGGCTTTTTTTTTTTTTTTCGGGGGGGGGGGGGGGGCGACGCGACACGGGGGGGGGCGACACGACACTTTAGCTACCAGAATCTTCATTCCATTTGGATTTTCATGGACCCAGAGACCAATTTTAAGGGGTCTGTAGAAGTCAGCCACAGGCTACTGACAAATGCCAGCCATCCTCTATGTGGTCTATACAATTAAGAATTTTTCGTAATGTACAAATTAAAGCAGTAAACACTATTCCGAATCTGAATGTGTGAATCCCTGCTAGAATTCCAGGATTTGTGAAATACAAAGTGCCAGATGAATTGGGCTTAACAGCAAATAATTTCAGTGTGTTTTTTGTTTTGGTTTGGTTTAACTTATTATTTTGCAATTTATTTATTTATTTTGCCACCATTTCCCTCAAGAGTTTTTTCAGTGATTTTGGAACAAATACTGCTATCAGATGAAGGCTGGAAGATGACTGGATCAGTGTGGACCACTACGGACCTCAGCAGAAGTCCAAATTTTTACATTTTACAAATCTGACTGCAGAACCAGAATATCACAAAAAAAAAAATCACACAGAAACCTACCTGAGCCAAAAACCTGTACACAAACACAGGTTTGTTCTGCCCAAAGCGGTAAACCCTGAAAATACTCTGGATATCATACGATGGGTTCCAAGAAGCATCAAAGATGATTACTCTATTAGCAGCCACAAGATTAATTCCAAGGGAGCCAGCTTTAGTGGAGATAATAAACAAGCGGCCTCTGCAACAGAGAAAAGTTGCAATTTTTTAATATTTTGGAAATGTATTAAATATATATTTTTATATATTGAAACAACGTCAACTGAGAGACTAGTATGGTCAGTATATTATTAGAATTACCAAAATGTCTGTTTATATAGAAATGATTTTTCCTTCTACTACAAAATGATCTACTTGCTGTTGTGCTAGTGGAATAATATTTGGAAAACAATCAGAACATTACCAAAATGTAGGTATTACACTTTTATAAAATGCACCTAGCAGACTTATAAATGGTGAAGAAAGCGTATTTACAACACTAAAAGCATATTTTATCACTTTTCATCTTCATAGTTGAACTGACTTAGAAAGACTAGTGAAGTACACCCGTGCCAGGTTAAAAGCCAACTTTGCTACCAAGCAGCATTTGCCTGTTGTAGCAGCACTGGTAGATAACCTGTGAAACCTCTCTGACCCGAGGCATGGAAACAGCTAGAGGATTCCAAAGGCAAAGCGGATAAAAATTCCAAGTCTATTTGTTCTTAGTTCCTTCTCTAACATGGAAGAACCATTTCAGCTGAAATTAAAAAACAAACTGAACTGCAAGGATAGAACAAAAGACACAGCTCATCTCAGCAGAGAAAGAAGCTCCAGCCTCAAATAAATAGTAATATGCAATTGAGCCACAAGCATCAAAATAAAATATACACACCAAGGAGTGGGGACAAACAACAACGACTTGCTTAAAACTACTATATGAAGCAGTTCTGTACTTGGCAGCATTGTGATGCTTTATTCCCACAATGTTAATAGGTCAATAAACTAATACAAGTAACAAAGAAACATGGAACAAAAGAGGGAAAAATCAAACACGTCTATCAGAAGAGATCTCACCTCACATTAGTTTCATCATTAAATTCTTCAGCCCATTTCTTTCTTGACTGAGCTGTAGTTGAGCCGTCTAAGCGATAGTAATCAATGTTTCTGAACCATTTTCCTTCACCTAAAAATGTTAAGAGTCAAATGATTAAAACGCCTATTATGTAAATAACCAGACTGATAATGCTGGTTATAAACAACTCTCAAAAGAGTAGAAAAGCAAACATGGAACACAAACTATGCTACTCTGACAATTTAGAACAGTGGGAGAAGATTACAGGTTATTCAAGACAGAAAATCCAGGATAGAAAACATTTTTGGAGAATTCAGGGGCTTTCCACAGGCATGCCTTCAGATTATATGGCGAGGATTGCATAATAAAATATAAAACATAGCATGAGAGAATATAATGTCAACTGCATTTGTAAGAATAATGTTCCTACAACCCTAAACCAATTCTGGCTAAAACGATTCAAAAAGTAGACTAAATCTCAATAGCACTTCACTTTGACGAAAGCATCCAACGTCTATCACTATCCTTTTCTTCTTAAGAGTTTAATCTTGTAAAAATTAACAACTGTTATTAAATGAAATTCCTTAAGGCAGCTTTCTAAAGATCGGAATTTCAAGATGTGAAGTTATAATCAAGCTATGTTTCAAGGTTAAAATGTAGATGAAGTATTTGAGAAGACCTTAGCTTTTTTGGATGATTCCTCTGATTTCTCACCAATTCTATTTCTATATCTACATTTGTATAGAGATGTCTTAACTTGGAGATAAGGTTACTTTTAAAAAGTAATTACATCTAATCCTCAAGTATTATACTACTAGTTACTTTTCTGATTGATCTCCATAATTTCATATTTTTCATTAATATAAACAACAGTCTCTCCTATACAAATAGCATCCATAAGTAAATACTCAAAAGGAGATTTCAAAAGTCAAGGTCTAATCATTTTGGAACTGAATTCAGAACAGCTGTTTGAGCTTAAATATACTGTGACTTATGGCTATTTCTTGCCAGATGAAAAAAAAATATATAGAAGATTCCTCTCTCCTGAATTCAGAAGAAGCCTTTCATTTTCATTATCAAGGTACATATCCACAAAATGAAGCCCACTGTGCCATCAATTATAAAGAAAATAGTATTTTTAGGAGACAACACTGCTTAATACAGTCAATTATGAGAAACGGATTTTTGAATCGTGCCTGGAATATAAATATGTATATACATATATATATAAACACACACATATATAAAATACATTCTAATTGCTTACTGAAAGACCTACGAAAACCAGAAAAAAAAGGCCTTAAAAATTAGCTCAGACTAAAGGCAGAAACTTGAAAAAAAAAGACAGCTTATATTATTTGAAGATAAATATTCAGAAACTAAGGAAAGCAGCACGTGGGAACAACAAATCAGAGAGATACTGGAGATCTTTAACTATGGTGTCGATACCACTAAACCACATTTCTCTTATGCAACTGTTCAACATGTTTATACTTAGAAATAAGATATTCGAAAGGAATGACAGATTCAAAGAAATTCTTCAATCCACGAACACTGACACTGGAACTTCACATAAGAACAAACTGCATCACCAAGAGCTCTGGGAGGATCACACACAGGAAACAAAAGAAACATCCTGCACAGAGGACATGTCTGGCTGGTGAGAAATTCCTCACCATTCAAGCATCACTAGGATAATAATTAATTCAATACATTGCTCTCTTTACAGAATCCATAAAACAATCTGCCGCAGAATACATAAAGCCTAAATTCACATTTCGCTTTCAACATCAAGACACACCACTTTAAAATTGTGTAATTTTCCTTCATTATCTCTCTCCCAGTAGGAAGCATCAGAATTTGCCATGCATGAGCATACAACATCACTTCGGTACAGAATTTAATAAAATGCCTTCTCTCAATTTTGGATGATGAACATTTAATCTGCTTAAGCTACATTAAGCACAGATGATACAGAATGAAATCAGAAGCAAGAGTCCATAATGGGATAGCACAGACTTCCTGCAGAGTAGAACAGAAGTCCTGCCAGCTTCGGGAATGGCAGAGAGCACACAATGCTTCTCATGAAAACAATTATTTTAACTCCCTTCCCTTCAGACCAAATAGAGACTTGTAAGAGAGTTCTTAGCTTTGTAACTGTCCAAGCTGACACTCACCTTTATAAATAGGAGCCTTATCTTTGTCAGTTTTCTCCCTGTTGGCCAGCTCCAGAAAATCTTCTATCAAATCCAGTGATATTAGGGATTGGCTAAATACTAGGCTGAAAACAGAAACACAAAACCACAACATTAACCTCTGAGGTTATTTTAAATATTGTACTGCTTTACTTTTCTCCCCTGTTCACTCTGATAAAACCTTTGAAATGAACAACCCACCTAGACACAGCAAGGGGCTTTGGTGGAGTACGTGTATGGGAAAACTGATAAAAAGAACACACACATTTGCTTTGAAAACCTGAGCTACAGCATTATAAAGACTGAATGAAGAACACTAGCAGACTGATGTATTTGTAAGATTGCTAAAAATGCTTCTAAAACTGACTTACACTTTGTCCCCGAGCTCCTCTGCCATTCGAAGAATTTCAAAGAGAAGCACCATTTTCCCAGAATGTTCCAGCACTTCAGCATCTGCATCAGTGACGAAATCTTTGTACCAGTCTGGAGCTGGGCTACCAGGATTTGAAGAAGATGTAGCTTTACCTATAAAAAACACAAACATAAATTCAGAGATAAAGGCATTGTGTCCACTTAAATGCTTTAAAATGTCTTTATGTTGCAGAACATTTAGACAAATAGTTCTACTATCCGCAGCTTTTCCCCATGAGTATTTATCATCAGCTTTGTTTCCAACAAATACGCGTCTTTGAAAACTCATCCATGTTCCAGCAATTAAAAAGAAGCTTTTCACAAAGTGATTTTGAATCTGAAACATCTGAAATTCCTAGAAAGAGAATGGCCTTTTGGTTACACCTAGGCCGTCTATCAAGATGAACTCTCAGAAGAAAGCTTTCAAATGTTACATATAATATTGGTTTTCAAGACAAAACATAAGCCATCTCCTCTTTTGTTATGCTCAGATTTAGAATCTTTTTCCTAATCTAATTTAGAAAACAACATTAGTATATACGGGGGAAAAATAGTAACTTTTTTCCCAACTTTCAATTAATTTACAATTGAAGAAAAAAGATTCCCTCAGCATATTCTGCCTTTTAGCAAAGTTCTTTAGGAAAATTTTCTTGCCTGCTCATCTGCTAACACAGCACTACAATAACAACAGCTGCAGAACACATACATGGAAACAATCCCATTTTTAACATGTCACCATCTTAGAAATTAACTTTTTGTTGTTGTTGTTGTTGTTAATTTGAATCCTAGAAATATAAAAATACTAGAACGATAAAATACAGTTTTCTCACTGAAAACTACGCCAAAATAACTAGCAAAACCAAGTCCTTCTGGGTTTAAATCACCACTCGAGTGTCAGACCCCAACCATGCTGATCTTTAATGATATTTGCATTATGTCTACTCTGAGACAGAGCTGAATTCAACCAGAAAAAGCTTATATTCAGCACTGTAATCAGAACGGCAGACAAGAACCATGAATTATCTTTATTTGCATAACTTAATTTCTTTTTATGACATTGCCGTTTAACCTTCTTTACATTAGAGTGATAAAAATTGATTAGATTTATTAATGCTATGTATTTTCACATAAAAACTTGTATCTTACTGACATATTTACTTACATAGGAGCAAACTGTTCTATCTCATGAATAATTCAAAACACTTACATTTGAAGACTATGCACAGCAAATCAGATGTGACATACCAATAAATTTCAGGTGCAATACAGAACAGACCTTGACAAAATTCACAGTTGAGCCCTCTTTCACAAAAGATTTTAAAGAACGCATTTTTCAATACCAGACCGCACAATAAACAACTTAAAAGATTTAGTCTGACGTGACATAGGAAAACCTTACGCACACCACTTATTTCTATCCTCACTCCTAAGCTTTGCAGAAAGGCCTTCAACAGCTGAAATGAAATACCAAGTTTGCCCCCAAACCTCATTTGGTATAGCATCAGATGTCTGTTTAGAAATTTGCTACCTACATTAAACCGAACAAGGCTGCATGAGAGAGATGTAAAAATTTCAGTGCTCCACAGACAGAAACTCATGCTTCCTGTAATGCTAGTAATGAATTTAATACACTTAATCTGTACGGGTACGTATTTTATGCACACACACTCGTTCTCTCCCCCCTCACACATTTTTAATATCTTTGCTGTAGAAATAGGGAACAAAAAATAAATCCTCTCCCCCAAAAAACATTTATTTAGGGAAGGTAATTAGGTATTGATACATCTGTTAAACGCATGATAAATGACCGTGCCAGAAAAATAGATTTATTATATTAGACACAATTTTAGGAGTAGATTATTAAAGGAAAAAATATCAGAAAACGAAATGTGTAGATATACATAGCTTGAATAACAAGTCTTTAAAAAGGTTTCTTATGCCTCTGCATTATACCTGCTTGCTTAGTTATTTATTTCAAATTCCAGGTGCAACAGAAAAGGGCATACATATCTATTAATCATTCCATTCATCTTTCACCAACATACTAAAATAAAGATGAAGAGCTTCATAGTTCTCTGTTAACCTTACACCATTTTGTACTTATGAATTGAAAAAATTATCTATTCAGCTTCTGTCACAAGACCCCTCACTTCTAAATTGATGCCCTTTATTTTTCCTGTAGGAGATTATTAGGAACAGCAGGAGCTGTAAGCATAGAAGCACTTCACGGATTTAAGAAATTTGTCATTTTGCAACAAAGCAGAACTCTTGACAGCAGCACTCTCAAAACACATTTTCCAAATTTCAAGCTGCATCATATTTGATTTACTTGTATACTATACTCACCTTCATCTGATTTTGTAACAGACGGAGGATTGTTTACAAGTTCTTCTGCATTTCCTTCTCCACCTCCACGAGATCTTGAATTCCACACTTTTATGACTTCTACATCATTATCGCTGCCACTGCCACTTGAGCTACACTCTTTCTTCACTTTTTTCCCCTTGGATTTTTTTTTCCTATGAAGATAACATCGTACATCCTGTTATTATTTTTTAAGATCATATTGCTAGAGGATATACTCTAACAGATATATATACATATATAAAACCATTTACTTTATAGAAATCACTTAAGTTCTATTACAGAAATAAATCCAACAACAAACAATAAATAAAAGCTCAATTACTTTGCATAATCATCAGAGCTTAAACTCATTGAAGTTTCATCAGAATCTGAAGCTATGAAGTCATCCAGACTGTCTTCATCAAAATAGCCCTCAAAAGAGAAAAAAAACAGAAATTTTATTAATTATGCTCATCCAGAAGCTCTTATTAAACCTCTAGCCATCTGCTTATTCTTCATTTGAAGAATGTTAAGTTCTACAACAGCATGGCCTTTCAAAATGTTTTAAGAGTGACAACATATCCAGAAACTAAAAATATGACAAAATCAGCAGCACGATTACCCCACAGCAAAGGTTTCCATTAATTTGATTAAATTTTACCGAGCATTTAGCATAGCTTGTTTGAAAAATTTCCCAATAGAGAGTATTTTGATACATCTAATTTACCTTATTTTCTTTGCTAATATAATCCAGCTGCAAACACCAGGGGTGAGTCCAGATTCTGCTCAACATCTGGAAATCCTGGAATAGTTTAGCTCCAGCTTTGCCTCGTCCACCTTCGTTGCCACCACCTACACCTGACAATAAAGTTCAGGTATGAGAATGAAACCTTGCAGTAAGTTAGCCACATAACATTCCCCCTTTGAACAAACTCCTAGTGAAGTACTGAGTGTTCTTTCCAGATGCACATCATATTGTAACGTCTGTAGTAAAAGAGATCAAATTACTCAGTCACAGGCATTTTTCTCCTAGTTAAAGTTGTCAAAATTAGATTTTCCCCTTTTTCTTGACAATAAGAAACACGATTTCATTTTTACATAAAAGCACATTTCTTCCCAGTATAGGAAAGAATCCAAATCCTCTCTAAAGGAGTCATGCCTATGTACTTAACTGTAAAATCAGCTCTTAAAGAGCAGCCCAAGCTACAAAACAAAATAAAATTTGCACTTCATTGTCAAAGAATTTGACTTATTATTTTAAGCTTTTTTTAAAAAAACTTGCAACTCTGCATTAATTTGCTACAATAAAAAATGTAAAAATGCCCAGCCTATTTGCACTGTTCAAGCACAAATTAGAGCAAAGTAATAAATTGTGCAGAGTTGAACATTTGTTGTAGTCTCAATGACTCACTAAACAGTACAGTAACTTTAGGTTCTTGAAAATGATTGGCTTTCATATGCATTGTAACCGTCATTTAAGGTATGTATAACTAGCAGAAAATAGTATTTGCTGCATCAAAATTATGAAATGTTTATGAAATGTTACGGCGAGGCAGGCATAAAGCTTGTTCAGTGCATCTGCTCAACAGGTTAAGAGAATCAAATAGACGTATACAGAGCACAAGTAATCAACAAGTTGACTTTTTGCTATGTTTTAATCATAAAACACTGCTTTAGAACTAACTTGTACTCCTCTATGATGCTGGGAAATTGAATTATAAGGAAGACAAATTCTTCGGTTCAACTTGGCTAAACTTGAGCTAGTATGACAGAGAAACGTCCTCAGTTAACAACTCCTACAGACTTCTTAATGTTCTGTATTACACAAGCGTTCATATGTGATATGTGTTCATATAGTATTACAGAAGTGTTCATACACAAACGTTCAATAAATGAATTAAAAACTGACAACAGAATATTGCATCTAAAATGTGTATTTTGGTATATGCCTCTGTTACAGGGCACAGGAAAACAACTTGAAACATTTGCAGAGAAGCAGCAACTTCCCTTCTATATTCATCTTCAGCAGCAAGACTTTTTATTTAATGAAAACCAGAGAGCACGTCTTCCTTGGAACTCTTTAAATACAAAGGTAATCCAAAGAACTCATGCAGGCATCAGTAACCATTTTAGAGATTTCCTCTGAAGGCTTGGGCCACAGTTAGCTTGCACAGCTTTCTTCTCTGGAAGAGGCAGTTCTTCCTGCCTTCCCCTCTCATTTTCCTCTCTCTCATGCTGTCTCTGCCCCTAAGTACCAGGTGATTGATTGAGCTCACCACAGCGGCAGGACACTAACTCCAGAAGAAGAAAAAGTAAACGATGCTTTCTACTAGCTCAGGGTGTTGAAGCAGCTCACCAAGGGCTAGTAACTCATGAAACTGTGCAACCTGTTGTGACAGCTGCAGATTTCAGCTCAAATAATTGTGTTGAGCCCTCTCAGTTTGGACAGATTCCACTACCTGTTAGGTAGTGTGTTTTCTCAGTTAGTTACACACACAAGCCAATAATAAATTAATAGTTCCAACGACAGAACAAACGTGAAGCTCATTATATTAGGCTTTTTGCCTGAGGAAATCTCTCCCTTAGCTTTAAGGGACACCAGATTAGAGGTTACTTCCTCTTATCGGCTGCCTGCTTTATTAAAAAAGGAAGCACTGAAAGCCAGTGTCTGCACAGATTTCTGCACCAAGTAAAGCAGTTGTAAACACACAGCAGCACTAGCTCTTATGTTAATCAATGATCCATAAAAGATTTACTTCTCCATCTAAAAGCATGCCAGACCAACAAAGTCAGGGTTGTAGAGTCTGAAATCGCAAAAGCAGCCCCGCTTTGTATTAGAAACAGGCCAAAGGAAACCTACAAAACTACTGCAACTCTGGAAAGTTACAAGACACCATGAAGAACTGCGACGATTTAACCTAAACCATTTGGATGCACTGAGTAAATAAGTAATGCTTATCATTTTAGGTTACTTGCTTTTGGAAGGCATTTAGAATGATGAAGGACACGGAATGCAAATAAGCAGCGTTTCAGCACGTTTCTATAACGAAGAGTCAATGCAGCAATACAGGACAGACTGCAATACAGAGCTCATTAGGTGTGAGCACTGCATAAAAGTTTGGGCTTGCTTGTGCTGTTTTGAAGTACTATTAATCTAAGAAGCTTTTACTTCCTTTTTTTAAAAAAATACATAAAGCAAGACGTTTTTACTCCCTTCGAATGAAAGGCTAAAAGAAGCAATCTGCATGTAGATGTGCAATTATTAACGGAGATTATCAGTGGAAGTGAAATTGCTTTCACTGGTCCTTTAAAACTCTCTACTTCGGTTACCTACACCAAATGAAGGCATCACACAACACAGGTGTAGAAAGGAAATCTAGCTGGCAGTTTGGCTAGGTGATAGAAACTGCACTAACCAGAATCTAAAGTAATTAAGACAACACAGTGAACTTCATACTGCTGTAAATCACTGCTTGATTTGAGATGCAATTAAGCTCTGTAATTAAATTTGGGAGAGTAACCAGAATAGAAAAATACAGTTTAAAAATTCCAGCAGCAGCAACAGGCAGGCATGAAGGCAGGTGCCTTAACAGGTGCAAAAAAAAAACAGAGAGGAAAAAAAGATACTGATACTACTAAACTGGCACAACAGTGTACATAATACATGTTGTAGCAACTGCAGAAAGGGAATATATGTTTCAAGGTTTAACAAAAGCGTATGAGAGCACCTTAAACATGACAATGTAATTCAATGCACCATCATTAAGACAATTATTCTATGTGGTATATAAACAAACCAGACTGTTCCAGAACCCAAAAGCTGCTGCTGAGGAATCTGGCTGCACAATGCCCAGCGGTACAGAGAAGCTCATTGAAGAGTTCCTGGAGATTCCCACTCCAGTAGTCCTGTGTGGCACTACCATATAGAAGTGTTGACATTTTTGAAACCTTGATACACTAAAATTACAAGCTGCAGAGTTTTCTCTCTCATAAGTGAACAGCAGAGTAGCCCACAGTGGTACATTTCTTTTTCCCCCTCATACAGCTTACTTTCACAGTTAACCAAGTTTACATTGATTGGAAAGAAGTGAGAATGGTCATTGTGAAAACCAGACTTGAGGGGTTTAGAGAACAACTGAAGAGACAGTTCCACAAAAGAGCCAATTTTGACAAATAACAGTTTCAGCTATAACAATTAAAAAAGACTTTGCAAGGCTTGGCAGTGTGCTTACAGCAGTGCAGTTCAATTTTAATTTCTCTCCCTCCAATCTTAATGCAAATATTTTGTTTCTTACATGAATAAAATATTAAATGAATTATATTTTATGTCTAGGAAAGGAAAAAAAGAAAGAAGAGATGAACCACGACCTGAAGGAGGACTGCTGGTGAGATAAATATATCACCATTCCTCCAAGAATATTTACGCACAACCAAACATTTTGCTGTAATTCAAGTTTCAGAGCTAAGGTCAACCTTATAGGAAGCAGAAAAATATGCCTATAGGGCTGATTTTAGGTATCTAACAACCCTTCCAACCATAGCAAAAGCCCTTTAGTAAACAACCATTAATCTCGTTACCTGAGACAACTGCAGGCACATACCTGTCAAATGATCCAAGTAGTATTGGTAGAGCTTGCACTGAATAGGTGTCATTCTAACTTCTAGAACATACTCATATTTTGGTGGAAGGAACTTGGTTAACGCTGTGTAATCTTTCCTCTGAAATTTTAAAAGCAAGATTTTAGTCCTTATAAACATGAAAATGACTACTGAGAGCTTAAGAACTTCAGGCATCTCCAACGGCAAGGCACCATGCCTAAGTTACAATGATTCACATCCTCTCCTACCACAAAGGAGAATAAATAATAAATTAACTAAATAAATAAATCCCTGTACAGGCACTGTAAGGCCCATCTTACACAGTAAATGCAGCCGTCTAGTTACAAGATGGCCCATCAACCCCCATGTCCCATTTCCAAGTCCTTGTAAAGTTGACTGTAAAACAAAATTTACTCATTTTCATATTTTCTATTACAATAGACTCTGTGTCCCTCCATCTGCACTTTCACCCAAACAGCACGGGGTGCATTGATTCTGACCGAGACATGGCTCAGGAGCTGGGGACCCACGGAGCAGCCCTGAGGGGCTCGAGCTTGTGCTGAGCCACTCGCCCAGCGTGGCTTTTGGGCTTTTGCCATGCAGCACAAACCCCCGGGCTGCAGGATCAGCCCAGCCAGCTTGCTGCAAACAGCAGAGCCTGCGGGCAGCTCCCACCTGGCACCAGCAATTACACCACCTGCATGGCCTTGCTTTTATCTGGAAGGGTAGCGAGAAGCTCCCATGCGAACATTCCTTAGGAATACAGTTGTTTTCTTGCAAAGAAATTACACAATAGATGAAATGAGAGTTTCTCTCCGTGGACAGGCCCTGCTTTGTGCAGCGTGCTGTGGGATAACCACCAGGCCCCATCCGAAGCTGCATGAGCGTGGAGTGCCCAGCGTCTGAGGGACTCAGGATTTGCTCACCATCTGTGTCCCCCAAGCACAGAACAATAGTAAGGTCCTCAGCTAACAGGACTGATTTTGTTGCAGGACTAATTATTCATAACAGCCTGTAAGTATTGATTCCAGAAAGTGTTTGAGGAAATTAAATGTTTTCATATGTTTATTTACAATAACTGGAGTTTTCATGCTACCTCTTTTATAACATGAGCAGACTGTAATGGGGAATAGTTTGTGTTCCTGTACTGCTGTACAGAGGTGTAGGGTTGTGTGCTGTCCTCTTGCTACTATTCATACTTCCAAGACACCCATCCTATGACAAAAAGTCCTTTATCAGCCCTACACACTGCCATAAACCTATTTATTCCTTTCAAGGAGAGTGATCTGCTCATGGGACTATCCCACTATGACCATCTGACCTAACTCAAGCCCACTGGGACTACTTCACCAATGATCAACCACACACGGAGTAAAATACAAGATGACCGTATATGAAGGGCGCAGACTCAGCTCTGACATGAACAAAGGGTGCTGTGTCCCTGCCCTTGCCCAAAGCAAGGCTGTGCCAGGACAGGGACAGGCAGGTCTGCAGAAGCACAGCCAGGAAGAGGCCCTGGGAGCCTACACAGCACCACACCTCTCCTGGTGCCCGGGTTTATAGAGGGCAACAGCAGTAACATTGTGCTGATGGCACATGAGGTGCAATACCACAGCAGGCAAACTCAAGAGATGGAGGCCAGCCATCATTTGGGAAATTTAGGGAGGTTAAGGTTTGTTTGGTGGTTTTTCTTCTCATTTAAGGTTTTTTAAGTTCTTCACCCTTTTTGACCCGATTAAACTTCCTTCTCTCCTCCTCCCAATTGTTCTGATTCTCTCAAATCAAAAATTAGGAAACCAGAACCAGATGAAAAACTATGGATCACCAACTTTCTCCGCAGTTTTTAGGCAGATTAATTTTCAAGCATGTGTTCTTTAAGTGTATACATGAAATTAAAAGAGTATTTCCAAGTAATTGGCATCCTACTCTATCATATAATTTTTTTACTCTCCTAACAGAAAAAGCGTACTCTAATATCTGTATATATCTTTCTTAGGAGATATTAGTATGAGGATTAAAACTATGATTTTTTTAAAAAAAGGTTTTCCAGCTGCAGTAAATAATGAAGAAATCTAGTAACCTGTGGAAGTATTTAAGTCGAAAGTAATGTGCTTTTATCAGAACAAGATGAAATAACTCACCCCCATCCCTTCAGCTAATTCAGGTAATTAGTTATAGCAAAACTGTTCTCACCTGAACGCATCCAGCTAACATCTCATAGAGAATATGTGCACGCTTCTTCATTACTCTGACATCTACCAGAGTGGAGTCTGCACACTGACCGTTCTGAATTGGATTTATGAATCGATTTCGGAATTCTTTAATGGAACCAAGCAAATTCTCCTTAATAAAGTTAACCATGCAGTGATCTGGAACAAAAAGATCAAGCTCCAGATGTTGAAAAGTGGAAGTACAGTATTAGGATTAATTCTAACACAAAATGAATGTGTCATATCTAAACTAAGAGCTTTCTCTTAAGAAAAAAAAAAAAAAAAAAAACATTTTCAGAAAAAGGCATCTTAAATTGATATGCACTGTAGGCAAAAAGGTAAATTCTAAACTTAATGTCAGATTTAACACTACCTCATCTTAGATGCTAAACAAAGTTTGAGAGCTTCTGTACACCAAAGCAATTAAATGACGAATTATATTTGTAAATATTTGGAAACAGATTCGAAAGCATTAATCAAAAGAAAGAAATATTACTGCATTATTAACAAACAGGAGCAAATATTACAAGCCAATATAGAATGAAATTCCTGAGGCAGTAAAATAAATTACTGTTTTAACAAGTTTTTTAAGAACACTGCTCTAAAATAGTTTAAAACAATTTAAATTTATGCTCCTGCTAGACCTGGTCCACCCATTTCCCCTCTAAATACTCCCTCCCTTTCCCTTTGGACACATCTGATCCTTTGGTGAGCCACACCAAGGAACTGAACTGTCAGAAAGCTATTCAGCATTCCCGGTCTGATATTCCTCACACTGGCTCCCTGTGGAACCAGATGTATGCAAAGCCATGCCAACGAAAGGGATGGAGGGAAGGCCAGGCTCCCAACAGCTTCAGCTTAATTTGGCTTAAGCTATCACAGAAATGCATCTCACGACATTAATTAAATATGCAAAATTTAAAAAAAAAAATGTATTTTTCTGTTGTTGTAGAAACATAGTAAACAGCTTCATCACGTCAAGTTGTAATCAAACTAACTATCTCTAATAAATATATTGCTGAAAGGCAAGAGTACATTCAAAGAAATAAAGCTGTCTTAAACAAGAAAGCTACTCACATTCTATAAGATTATTTTGCAGTGGTGTTCCTGTAAGGATTATTCTTCTCCTGGATCGAATAGAATTCATTGCCTTAGAAACAGCAGATGCTTCATTTTTTAATATGTGCCCTTCGTCACAAACAACAAAGTCAGGGCCTAGAAAGCAATAAGAACATTAGATCTCTCCCATCTTTTATAAGCACAAAGAAACTGGCAGCCTACAGAAACTGAAATTTGTTCTACTAGTGTGTATTATGGGCTTTACTTACTTATTTTAAAGTACCATTAAGGTTCTTTTTCAGTTTTTACACAAGCATTTACGGTAGACATTCTGGTAAACTGCGGACCATTATTTGTAAAATTTTCAAGGCTGGGTTAAATACAACTTTCAAACATATTCCTATAAAAATTGTCTATCCACAGAGCTAATGCATCCATGTCTGTATTTTCATTCACACCGTTACAATTTCTTAAACCTGTTCCCTAAATTCAGCTTATGCTGCCATCTACTGGTGCTCAGGCAATTAAAACCCCAAAGATCAGGTAGACAGCAATTTTTGTGCAAAGCCAACAGATCCGTATCAACACAGGTAAACAGCACGATAGAAAGTCTTAGCTAAGATTTATGAACACAATCAAATCTGATTTGAATTAGAGACAACTGAAATGCCACCCTGTAGCTAAAAGTCACTGCAGAAATGTCCTCAGCTTTTACTAAAGATCAAACCAGGGATTCCAGACTACATATTTAGAGTTGCACAGGGAATGACAAAACCACTCAGTAAAACGTTTGCACTGTGCGCAAAGCAACTCCAGCAGAATTCTTAGGAATCAGAATTTGGGGTTTACAAAAAATACCAAATTTGGCAGAATATACTTGCACATCCTAACATTTATCAGAATTGGGTCAAATTCTGGAAAGTATTTCCTTGGAAGGACATACGGAAGATGTTCTGGGATCCTATTGGTGGCCAAATGAATGTCTTACCAGATCTAAAACTGACCTCAATTCCTGTACTATCAACCATGACATCAGCTGAACTCAAGTTTACACACTTCTGAAAAATACTAACCAAAGCCATTTGCTGGGTTATCTATTCAGCTCTAAAAAAGCTGGCATTTGAGATGAAAAAGAATTTATCAGCATTACCAATTTAATCTCTTGTAACTTACTGATGTTTTCGTCAGATGAACATTAAACTAATTTGTAAAGAAAATCAATTCTAGTAATCAACACAAATCAACAGTCCTATGACACCTTTGACCAACTGCATGACTTAATGCCAATCATCTCAATTGTGCCATTTAAAAGGTCAAGCTGATTTCAATCTTACACATTAGTAGGAAAGGAATCAAGAAGGTAATTTTTTTTCTAAGTAGAAAGAATAAGTCTTTTCACCAAGTCTAGAAGGCAATCATGAAAATCCAGTACCTACATGAATTCCCAACACATTCGACTTGCCCAAGTCTAGTGATCTGTGAATTCTCACACCTTCCCCAGAAACATTTCCCCATACTACTTCACAGCTTTTCCCCAACAAGGACAGCACTGAGAGGCTACACACGAAGACCTTCTTCAGTTTTAGGCAAGCACCTCCTACTGACGCATCCTTTCTGTACATCCTCATTCTGAACTACCTCGGGGCTTTCCTAAAGAGTAAGGAGCTTGCCGGAACTGAAGCATTTGTAAAGACTTGCAGCATCTCCCCACCAGATCTGACAGCTTGCACATTAACACAGCATTCTCAGAAATGGATCTGGTCTGGAACGTTGCATTTACAATCAAAGCACATTAGAAAAAAAGATAATGAAATTTTAATGGTGGTTAGACAAGCAAAATTGTGCCAATACATCCAGAAATCCATTTCAAAGACTATGATTTTAACACGAACAAGGCAGTTATTTAAAAAAAGATCTATGTCACTTAGACTAAGTGAATGATAGCAGAAATATGAAAAATCTATCTTAGTATAATTTTTGTGGTTTGTTTGGCAGTCATGTAGCACTGATATTGAACTCGTATCTTGGCTACAATTCAGTGACATGGATTTTCATTCGTTTTTTTCTTGTTCTTAAAAATCATTACAGACAGAGCATTTATCAAAATATCATAAGGGAATGTAAAACAGAGACCTCAAGGGATTGTTTAGTCCATTTTCTTCATCTGAGATAATAGATATAAGAGTAGGATGTATCCTCCCCAAAAGAAGTAAAACTCTGTGACCTCTCTCTTCTAAAACATTGTGTGTAAAGCATAATCTGAATGATCTCTGATGCAGCTCCAGATAAATTGTCTTTTCCTTTCTCCAGCTCAGGTAAAATCCCACTCAAACTCTCTCACTAACCAGCTTTTACATGGTGGAAAGTTTGTCCGGTTAGTAATCTTGTTTTCTAGGTTACAAAGCCTTACTCTTTCAATCTTTCTTCAAAGAACACAGTCTTCAACTTCTTAACCTTCTTGCTGTGCTTGGATACATTAATACGCTGATACAAATAGAACACACTCAGTGATAGCTACATAAGTTATACAGATACACACACTGTTCTCCTTTTACTCTGAGGTCTACAAGAACTTAAGCCTGCTTTATATCAATGAAAGAACTTCCCAAGTTTAACACTAATGGGATTTCTATTAGCAGTAACAAGAAAAAAACAACACAACTACTGAAATGCTGCAAGCACAGCACAGCAGCTATTAGTAACTGATAAAATGCAGTGTGGTATGAAGCATTATGGGAAATAATGTCTTGCTCTGCAGGAGTATACAATCCTTCTAGTATTTCACGTGGCAGAGCTAGTTAATTAATGAAATCACTTCTCACACTATTTCCCCACCCATAAACTTTGGCTAAACCTTCCCTCTCTGGTCCCCTCTCCTGCAGCAAGCAGCACTACATAAGCTTCTACGACAGAACACATCCACCCTAGCAGTATTCATTTTAACCAGACACAAACCCTTGAATTATCACTCAAATACCAAATTTGCAACTTTTAATTTTAAGAGTGCTCCCAGAGACAAAGCTTGTCCTATCTGCAGTCCCAGCAGTAATCCAGCATGCAGATTTATAACTTCTCACTGCCAGGGCCGTGATTCAGATAGCAAGAAACAAATAACGGCTGTTGCAAGATTCTTCTCATCGGTTTAGGCAACCCAAACGTGTCCAAAAAGTAATGGGTAACAACACAAGAACATGACTGTCTGTTTGTATTTAGTTCAGATGGAGAAAGATATGAGGCAACGTAAAAATAACTACTGAGTTATTGCAAGGTTAGCGCTCCTGATGGCCTGGCTCCACACCACCAACCAAATAATCCAAGAAGAGACCAAAGCAAGGTTTCCGGGTTCATATGAAATTAGTCAAAACCTACAAGGCCCAGTGTGCTGCAATTTTTGGATTATGATTAAGCCATTAAAGTTAACCTAATCACAAATGTTGCTCTATCACGTTGTCCTAAGGTGTCTAAATAGGCTTGGAAGCAGAAGAGGACCATCCCCACAAGCAGGATGTAAAACCCAAAAACGACTCGGAAGAGATGGGACAGAGTACGTCACACAAGGCACAAGGTCTTCTCCGTATTAAATTCCACGGTGAGCATGCCACGTCCCTCTGCAGTCTGAGGGTTTTAAAGTTACATAAATATGAACCCACAAAGGAGGGGGCAACGTTATTGTAAAGACAGCTAAGTAAGAAACCTTACACCATGGCTCCCTTACACTTTCCACAAGAAAACCTACAAAAGTCAGTTACTATAAGAGTATCTCAACTCCTCTATTCTTTGCTGAAGTCAACAGAAATATAGCAGAACAAGAGATCCTTCAATTCTTCCATGGTTTTGGGGTGAAATTAGATGGAGATGCGAGTTTTCTTTTTTTCATTCATCATTACAAACAACATTTTAACTGAATATAAATACACCTGAACACAACCAACGAAGTACAAAGCCATCATCAGGCTACTGTTACCACTGCCAGATGCTAGCTCACACCTTTTCTTCTACAGTTGTGAGCTTCCTGGGAACATATTCAACCCTAAGCAATTTTCCTTCTTGCTTAAATAATGCTTGTGGCTTCAACATGATCACAAAAACAGTTCATCAGCTATTATACAGGAGCTGGCCTGAGTCAAACTGGCAGCTTCGCAAACGGGAGCTGAAATGCCTGTTCTGCTAAGGCAGGGGATGGAAACGTGCAGAGTGTGGGTAGAGGGAAGAATCCACCAACCCCTTAATAGCTCAGCTTAGCCGTTGGATCATTTCAGCTCCAGCACCAAACCCTACCTCAGGAAGGCTCAGCAGGAACGTAAGCAGCAGAGGGGATTTTCATCTCTGAAGGGACAAAAGCTCAGTACAGAGAAAGGCCAACTAAGAGCTACCAAAGCACGTTATCAACATGTGGCAGTAAAAACCTGCTAACAGAGCTAACAGAGTTTCAACCTGTGGAAACCATCACACAGAAGGATGCTTATCAGACAATTTTTGAAAAGATAATCCAGTGAAAACAAGAAAGTAGGTAACTTCTGATGAGATTTGAGAGTCAATTTAAAATAAGGGAATGGAAATCTGAGAATTGTTACTCTCCGCTTACAATATGAAGTCCAAAACAACCAGATCGTAAGACCTGTTGAAAAGTCAATTTCTGATTTTTAAAACAACTGCACTATTCACAGTTAGAGGTAGCTTTCATGGCCTCTAGAGGCAAAGTATTTTGTAGCATTTTATTCATTTTATCTCTCAATCAGCTTAAAAGGGAAAATCACCTTCGTTAGCACCCGTCTGGCCACAGCTCTCTGACCGAGATGGCAGCACCCAGCAATGCTTTCAGTTATCTCAAAGTATTTCTTTAAACTACTTACTTCCTATCTCTGACAAGTTGTCATTATTCTGAGGTTTCCCAACTCAGAAGAAGATCAGTTTAAGTAGTAAATTAATTTCATTGTTGATTTGCTCAATTTTTATCAATTTTAAATGACATTTTCACCTGGCTTCAAGCTTCATAATTTGATTCACTTCCATTTTTCTTCATTTCTTTTTTTAACCCAAATTCAATATTATCAGCAGCCTTGAAAGATTTTAGAAGCCAGAGCACTGACCTTGTAATCCTGCCCAAAGATGGAAGACTACAAGTTAAGCAACGATTTGTCTACAAAAGGAGTATGTGTGGATTTATCACACCTAGCAAGCTTTGACTTGTATCAGCCATCAGTAGGCTATTATGAAACAATTTTCTATGCTTTCTTGGAAATGGTCCTAAATTCTTCCTTTGGAACTACTACTCCAACTTGTTTTGTTGCCTTCCTCATCTTTAACTCAAGACATACATGTCTTTCAGAAAAATTATTCCAGAATTCCAGGTTACTGATATGAAAAATAGGTTTTCATTGCTCCATTTTAAACAACCTTGACAAGAGATGCAAAATATCAGAAGTGCTTTCTGCCCATTCAACTCGAGTCACACTTAAGCTCAGCTCTAACCACTTACAGTTTTAAAAAGGCTCAACTTATTTCTAGTTAACTTTTTTTCATGTGAATGAAAACCACCATTCTGTTTTGCAACTTAATCAGAAGAGCATTTTAAGTCTTCAGCAAACACGTTACCATTTACAAATATGCTAAATATTAGCAATAACAGCTAATGCTAACCCCTTCTGAAGCTCAAAAAGCAACACTACTTGTTTTTTTTTAAAAAAAAAAAAAATGCAGGGGACTTTTACAATAATCTATTGGCTATAAACTCAGAGATCACATCAGCAGTATGCGAACAACAGGGCTCTGAGCAACTGTTCGGGTTAGGGAGTGGCTCTATGACAGATGAAGCCGATCTGGAGTTGCTGCTGTTCAGGCCCTTTCCGAAAGGCCCAGCATCACCGTCCTTCACTATCTGTCAACCAGCTACGTGTCTGCTCAATCTGAGCCAGTGCAGAGAACTAAAATACATACAAACTAATCATTTTTGAAAGTTTACTTTTGGCTTTTTTTATGTTCCTGAACCAATTCCTAACAGGGAAATGCCACTTTCACTGCAACAGAAGAGGCAGGAACCTGCAGAAATATCAGGGAGGTAGTAATACAGTAATAATTAATCAGGTAATAACAGCAAATGAGACATACTAATAGTGAACTGACAAACTTCCAGACTAAGAAGGAAACCAATCCATCCTAAGCTAAACATTAGCTTACAAAACACAAGAATGAGTTATTATTTTATTTAAGAATCTTAAGAGACTGAATTTGCTCAACTGTATTGCTGAAATAGATATATATATATATACAGAGAGCTAGGAAACAACCCTTCATGGTCAGGTTACGCATCCTTTCATGGTCAGATTACACGTAGAGCTGTTTGATTTTCAGTGTCTTTTATGACTACAGCATACAATCAGGGTCTTAATCAATTACGGCTTTTCTCTAGAGTCATCTTCTATTTTACCTCACCATTATGAAAATGTAATTTTTAAAGTTCTGCAACGATAATCACAAAGTGGTTTTTCCCCATTTGTGAAGTTTGTAAAAACCGGTCACCAAGATCAAGTACAAGCCAGACCAATGCTGTATTTCACATGAAATCAGAATGCTTAAATAAAATAAAATCAACCATACGCTAACAGTCACATAACTTAAAGTCTAATCAGATAACTAAACCCCAAGAACATCTACCTCAAGAATCAAATAAATCATTTCCCTTTCCTACCACATCAGCATTCCCAAATTTAATCAAATATAAGTACAACAAAGTTATGGCAAAGGTATCTTTTAAACAGGGTATTTACAATATATTGCGCTGTGAATAATCTTATGTAGTTCTCATATCAGTTACTAGGTCAGAATTTGGAAAAAAATTTTGCCATTTTGGTCAAACTAGCTAATCCCAAAGATTTTAGTTGTTTTTGATGATCACCCAATAAGACTGGTTTTTAACAGTATTTTCAAGTGGCTATATACACATTTTATAGAAGTTTGCCCCATTCAGCTGAACTTAAAACTAAACATTCATTTCACAGACTGGAAAAAAATATGAAAAAGTGCTTTAGCTGCAATCAACTAATTAGCACTTAATTAATACTCATTTTTTCACACTTCTGAGGTATATGTTTTCAACTATTCTTTATGTGTGGTTGCTTGTGTACCTGTAGAATTCTAGTGAAGATAAAGTAGTTTGTGGTTGTAATAAATTTGCAAATTACAGGAACCATCAATTCACACCTGAAATTACCATGCAAAGAAAGCAATGCTTGTAAAAAAGATACTGATGAGAAAAAGTTTCCAGTATGTGTTCCTGTGGTCACTTCCATATTGGACCTAATACAAAAGACCCTTACAGACAGGCTATTTACAAAAGCACTGCACAGCTTTCGAGCAATCACCTCTGTAACTCAGCAAATGGAAAAAAAAAAAGTGATAAATCTTGCCTGTTTAAAATCATCTGCCCAATAGACTGCCATTTCCGTGACTACTTAGCTCATATTCTCAAACATAAAAATTCATTACATATAATGCCTACCTTCATTAATTTTCCACTTACCTGGATCAACTAAAGCTTTATTAAATATTTCTTTAAGTTTTCTACTCTTCACATTCCTGCCTTGTGCAAGATTACGATACATCTCGTAGCCTATTATCATCACACCTCCCTCATCTTGCCAGCGCTGGAGCATATAGCTTCTCTCTTGGGGGCGTTTCACAGTTGCTAGTTCACAGACCTTTCAAATGGGAAAAAACATGCTTCAATTCCTCTTAAAATTCCAAAGTAGTGGTGTAACTTAAATACCTTAAGGCATATTAATGCTAGTGATTGTTTCAAACAAAGTGCATTCCTTAGCCTGTATTTTGAGTAGTGAAGCTTCCCAGTTATGTAAATCATTCAGTTATTTCATTTTTAAGAACTCTTTTTAAGCCTTATAATACCTCTAATTTCTCATCATCTTCCAAACCTTCTTGCCATTTTTCAAACTCATTCAGCCAGTTCAAGGCAGTGTTCAGCGGACACACTACCAGAGCCGTCCGGAAATCCAGCTTGTCACAAAGCAAGACCGTGTGAAGAAAACTTACGACCTGCAAGAGGAACAACAAACAAAATGCCAAATTAAATGCTGAGCGTTGAAGGACATGAAAGAAACACACAGGTACATATTCATTCATATATAAAACCTACCAACCGCAATCTTACTCACACATACCTTTCCTGTTTGTTAAACAACTTGATGCTTAACATTCAATACATGTGTATTTTGATTTCATATGATTATTTATTTGGGTTGCACAGCTGCTTAAATCCTTCATATAGTGATAGAGATATAGTTTAAAACTGTATGGCTGAACTATTTGAATAATTGAACTGTAAACCTCCCTTTACATTTCATCAATCATTTTCATAAACTAAGAATTTCTATTAGGTAATTTGTAAGCCTTCCCCCAGTAGTAACCCCAAACCTTAAATAAATTCACCTCTATGGACTTGATCACTGTGTCAAATGTCTTGAAAGTGACCTTCAGTCTTAAATTATGTTTTCCACGGTGTTTCTTTTTCCAACATACTGGCAAATTCTGCATGGGATTTTTTTTTTCAGGATTCAAACCCAGGTTTTGCTCTTGCAAATGAGCTCTGAAGCAGGTTATTGAAATGCTTTCTGATATTCACCCTAAAGCCAGCCTGGGTGTATGCTACAGATGATAATACCTTCTTGAGGCTTGGAAAATACCTAACTCTTTTCCTGCCATTCAAGAATATTTCTGTTGGGCTGACTGTTTTTGAGCAATAGCAAATAAAACCAGAACTGGAGGTAGCACGTTAGAAGTCAGGAGCAGAGCAGAGATCCCAGAACAGCCCCAGCTCCCACACAGCCATTTAATGGTGAAGGTTGCCCTGTAACCTACAGCCATACAACATCCAGGAATTTCCTTCTGGATCAAAACTTGTTATCTTACAACCCTGATTCAACACACCACATCGAAGCAGTTTTAAACTGCATAACTAAGATTTGAGCACTGGGCACCAAACTGTTTTTAGATGCTCCAATACTAGAATAATTACTAGTGGTTTTGCTATCAACATAAAAGCATCTTATGTTCAGATGCAGAAAGAAACTACCCATGAAGACTCATCAGGAAAGTCCTATTAAGGGCTTAACAACAAATGGTGTTACTGAGTACAGCGTGGAACATTTCAAGCTATTTACTGAAGTTTAAAGCATATCAAGTATAAATGTACAAAGTAATCGGGGTTCCATTGCCACAGTGAAAAGTTCTGCACTACTCTGCAAATCTCCAGGAAAAGCTGGGATCTAACTCCTGAGGAACGGTAACGTGTAAATCAGAATTAAGCATGTAAAAATTCACTCTTCAAGGTAAGTATGAAAATTCTCTTCTATGGGATTCTGGATTGTTTTAACAGGTGGGGCCTCAGCTTCCGTCAACAAAGCAAAGAGGTATGCTGCAGCTGGAGTTCTAAAAAAACAAAAACAAGAAACCAAACCACACACACCGTACTGTCCACATGCTGTGCATCACAGTCAAGACTGCAGCTTGTTTTACCTAAGCAGAACATAGAGGCATCCAGGGAATGACTGCAGTTTCTCTATTCATCTGCAGCTTCTTCTTACTCAACAAACCAAACCAGACAAACAAAAAACGTTAAAAAATAAAAATAAAAATAAAAAAAATGAAGCTAAACTTTCTCTGACTCACTTCTTTACAAAGGAATCCCAGGAATCTAAAGAATCTGAGGGAGCCAACTAAGCACTCCGTGACTATATGCTGCAATTCCCAGATCATGAAAAAAGATTTTCAGGATCAACAAGTCTGAAATAAAATTCATCTCAACTAGATCAGAGGAGGGCAGGTTAGGTATTTCCTATGTCACTTCACTTGCTGAAGAATCCTGAAGGCTCAATTGCAGATGCAGAAATGGAAGAATCCACCCTGAAGACTGGATTAGAGGGAAGACACAAGAACCAGGAAGCACCCGACCCAGTAAGGCACAGCTAATGCCACCAAAGAACAACAGATACCCCCTGCTAGACTTGGAGATACCTCACTGAACATTTTGTCTTGGAACACATCTCAAGACTCTAAAACTAATAATGGAGGACATCAAGTCAAGCCAAGCCTATGGTCTAGCAGTGTCCACGTGTGCTGACTATGCCCAATATCACCTAGTAAGGCAAATAAAAACTGCTGACAAGCCTCATAAGCCAAACATAAAGGTGTCAAAGACCAGCTGTCAACAGCACTGTACAGCGTTTGGTTTGCTAAGTTACTACCAAGGTTGTAACGCGGGCTGTTGTCACCTGCGGATGAATCCAGCTATGGCACAAAAACGTGGAGACATCTTTCATACAGCACGGAATTCCAGTACGTGGGTATACTGACCTCTCTAGGAATGAACAGATCTTGAGCCTTCAGGTCAGGTGAGAGGGCTTCCCAATCCAAAGGGGGAAGCTTTCATCACAACTGACCAAGACAGAAGAGGCCAGTGAAATGGCATTTCCTCACAGACGCTTTGAGGATCCCATCCTCACTGTAGGAAGAAAACAACCTCTTTGAGAACCATCATCACCACGCCAGAGACTGCACTCCAAGGAACGACTGAAGTGCATCCAGACTCGGAGCATTTGAAGAGGGAATTCGGAATGAAGCGCTGCACAAGCACTGGCTGCTACATCGGCTGGACTCAAATGCACCAGAGGCACCTGGCAGATCTCCTGTCAAGCGACTTTACAGCTAAGGACTGCTCCTGGTGGAGGAAGGCCCTGACTGAACCCAAGCTGAAGTCAATTCTGATCGACTCCTGTGTCCGCAGAAGTAGCAAACTAGATTTCTGATGATTCACCTCAAGCTAGAGATCAAAAATGTTCACAACGACTCATTTCAGCAGCCAGTTGTCCTGGTAAAGATGTGGGAATACGTCCCTTCTCCGTAAGTGAGGAAACACAGCATCAACAAAGGCCAATGACAACAAGTCCACAGCAGCCCTGCTTTTTATCAGCAGTGATCTTAGTCTAAGAGTAAATGGCAGACTTTTTTTTGGATATACACACTAATGGTCAGCTTCCTGCAGGTCAAGAGGCATTAAGCAGTTTCCTTTTTGAAGGCAAGTGATCACACCACCTAAAGGCACCATCTTTTCCACCTATTGATGGAAGCATTCAGCCTTTTTAAGCCCTGATAAGACTGTTATCCTCCTTTCTTTCTAAGAGCTCTCTAAATTTTCCATTTCTCCTCCCCAAAATAAAAAGGAAAGGTTCTTCTGTCAAGTGACTTCTGCTAAAGGAATTCTTGAGAACAGACTGGGCAACGTGGCAGCAAGACAAGCAACTTGCCCCTGTTCTCTGCTCATAGTGATGCTAATATGGCTAAATGCAAAACCAAAATTCATGAAGACAGATACTTGGAAACAAGCAAAAAGAAAAGGAATTCAACACTCCCAGTTCCCCTGAAAAAGTAGCAGCATGAATACCGAGATGTGGGGAATTCAAGAAAACTGTTCTGTATCTTTTCTTCCCTTTGAAGGTCAAGGTAACCTGACAGAGGGCATAAGCATTTTCTAAGAGACTCAAGAAAAAGAGCTACCAGTGTTGTTTTACAACAGCTGCTTGGGTGATCAGTTTCAAAAGACACATTTTAAGATGAGGATTGAGCTTCAGGTTTTAAAGACTTAATATAAATGGGAAGCTGTTCACTGTGCAACTTTTAACGAGGCAGAAAAGCCAATTGTAACAAAATGGAAATCTTTTTAAAGAAATGTGACAGTATTCTGTTGTAAAGAGTTTTAAGAAGCAGTCTTCAGCAGTATAAAGGAGAAGAAATGCACTGAAATGACACTGAAGGCTTGAACCTGAAGATCTGAGAAAGCAAAGAACTGTAAAGCCAAAGAAAACAAATAAAGAAGCAAAAAAAGGCTTTAAAATGTATCGTATCTTTTTACTGCTATGGCAATGAAAGTTCCTGGTCTTACATGTTTGTGATGCACAACAACCCAGAAATAAAAATGTACATACGAAAGATTACTGAAAAAAAAAAAAAAAAGAAAAAAAAATGTTCCCCTTCTCCAATCCAGAAGAGTCTAAATTGTAACAAAACATTGTTTATGTTATAGCACAAAGCATCTGAGTTTAGACAGTAAAAGCCTGGCATGAAACCAAAAAACAGAACCCAATGAACACATAAATATCAATGTAAAAAATCCAAAATCCAAAAACCACTGAGGAAAAGAAACAATTTAAAGGGCAACACATGAATGAAGAAGAATGAAGAAGACAGTGAAGAACAAAACCTGCTTAAGGTTATTAAATTGGCTTAGAAACAGAGGTTTCTGAAACTGTTTCCTACCAGCTGTATTTTGTTATTCTGGGTTGTGAGCGAGCTACACATCATTTGCAATTACATATGAGTTTTTAAGTGACAATTTAAGTCAAAAATTACCTTATTTAATTCCAGATTTATTTTTTTTAAGTGGAGGAAGCAGATGTGCTTATCAGAACTTGCACACCTACATACTACCAAAGACAACTTCTTTATGAAAATCTTTTTACAAATCCTTTTCTCCAGCAACCCTTATCAAGTCACTGCCTAGTAAATTTTACTATATTCTGAAAGTCATTAAAATTGCCTTTTGTTGGATCAGATTTGAGAGCAAGCTACAGACCAGAAAACAAGAAGACTTTTGTTCCTTACCTGTAATGTTTTCCCCAGACCCATACAGTGAGCAAGAATGCATCCTGAACCAGGAGATGTCTTTGTCTTTTTAACAGATTCACAACAGCAATCCCACATGAACTGAACACCTGAAAAAAACAAAAATGTTGAAAAAAATACTTATTAATCATCCATTTTATTAAAGTTCACCTGGTAAGAGCAGTCACTGTAAGATCGTGATAAATGTCACGAAAGCAGTGCTCAGGGTAATTATTGATTAATTTCTGTCAGATGGGTAGCATGCAAGATGAGCTTTGCCTTGAAATCAATTATATTCACAGTTTTCACTGAAGATGTGACAACTGGATTAAAGAGTACTACTGTGCAGACTGCAGATGGCTTCAACCTTGGGGGCAGGGAGAAAAGAGGAAATAGAACAGCAGTGGCAAATGATCTTGGTAATCTGCAAGAAGAAATTCTGTCGAGACAGATCGGATGTAAAGCTCTATGCTTAAAGAAAGAAAATTCAAATAAGAACTATGACAGCTGAAAAGGGAGAGAAAATACAATCCTAATAACAAAATGTGTTAACATGAAGGTCTGCTGGGTGATTTCTTCTTCTGTGCCACGTATTTACCGGGGAATTGTATTCTACAATGCTATACTCAGCACAGATGAAGCTTCAACTATTGTGTCTGGTTCAGGGCACCTCTCTTTAAGAGCTGAAATAAGCCCAGAAGATTCTTACTAAAATGAAAAGATATATTATGAACTTCATGGAATTTCAAA
Organism: Nettapus auritus; assembly: GCA_011076525.1. NCBI lineage: Eukaryota > Metazoa > Chordata > Aves > Anseriformes > Anatidae > Nettapus > Nettapus auritus. Next base: position 16,818,104 of record CM021768.1, read on the forward strand.
GAACAGAATGAGTTATGAAGAAAGCTATGATTGGTCATTCTCTTCTCCTTCTTCACAAAAAGTAGAAAACAAAAAGAAGTTGGGTTAATTTGCAGTCAAGTCATGTCAAGTACCAGAAAAAAGATTCTGGATGAGGAAGCCAGGAAAATACTGTGAGATTTTTAAGTCCTCACTGAAAACTGTAAAAATCAAACAGATTCTCTTCAGCAGAATGGTTAACTTATATTTAATTCTGCCTCAGTGCAGAGAGCTGTATGATTCTAAAGACTCTTCCAACTTGAAATATCTATGACTCTATGCTTGCAAAATAGAACTATGTATTTATTTGTGATCTCATTTGTTCAGATCTTCCAAAATAGAACATTAAATACAATGCTTTGCTATTTGTCTGCCAAGGAGTTTCTCTTATGATTCTAATTCAGATTGCACATGACACTGTGCCAGTGTAAAAAAACATCTCTTCTTACCATCTACTTGGTGTGGTTTCAGTCTGGTAACTATACTCCTGTGAACCTGCACTAATGGTTCTTTTGTTTCTTCATCTTCATCTAAAACCAGCTTTGTTGTAATGGGACATTTCAGAGGTGAAGCATCTTCTATCTCTATCACCTATAAGCAGAAACAGTGCATCATAGGAATACAAGTGAATAATGCCAAGCATTTGACAAACACTAGCTTTAGCAAAAACGGATGTCATTATTTAAGTAAAGAGAAACCTTTAATCCATTACCACACATCATCAGCTTGCTTTGGGGGACTGCTTTTTCCCATGGAAAAGCAAAGCAATAGGCAACTGGAACAGCTTTCTAAAGATCTCAGTAGGCTTAAATAAAACAGCAATGTTACCTGCAAACTACAAACTAAACTTATGGCTTACAAATCTACATACAAGTACTTTAAAAATTACTTATCAAATTAAATTGAGGTAGAAATACGACATCTTAAATGTCATCAGCAATTCAACTTCCTACCATTTTGCTATGAAAACAGAACATACCTCTCTCAACTTCTCTCTCTCCCGTTCTCTTTCTGCTATCCGTTTTCTTCTTTCTTCTTCCTCTTTAAGTGCATTTTGTGTTTCTGTTCTGAGTTTATCATCTTTAATAATCTTCCTTATTTTCTTCCTGCCTTTTCCAGGAGATTTTGAATCGTCGTTTTCTTCATCCTCAGAATTACTCTATTACAAATTAAAGTATTAACAAGAGAATTATGACACAGACCATGAAATCCTTGATTTTCACATAAGCTCTCGGTAATTTCAATACACCCTGGTAAAGTTTAGCTCATAGGAACAAGATTCTGTTTTTTGTTTGTTTGTTTTTTAAAACTATAAGGTATTCTGCGATATTAAAGATAAACCCAGCTGTGCAAAAGCAGTACTGAAGGTACTGTTATCATATGGTATCAAATAATGACTTAATAAAGAACTGTTCTGTTTTAGTGCTGCTAGATCAGCCAGCACCTACACAACACAAGAAAATAAACCTTATTACTAGAAAAATCTTAACCTACCTACTATGTGTCATCTTCTATATTTAATTTTTTTTAATTCCATTTACTTGAAAGATGCTTTGCTTTTTGTTTCCAAATTAACAGCTGAACAGGAAACGAGAAATGTGTTTTTTTGCCCATAGCAGTGCTGGTTTACAAATTTTAACAGTTAACGTTGAGAAAAGTTTTAACCTTTTACTGTGCTTTGTACAGAGCTGTTTGAGATACCTACATCCCTGAACAACTAGCATACAAAACAGGAACTCCTTTTCCCATTTATTAATTCAAAACATAATACAGTACCTTGTTGTTGTTTTCACTTGAAGAATCCTCTTGAACCTTTATACGCCTCCGTTTCTTTTTCTGTTTGTAACTGCGCTGATTTTCTTCTGCCTCAGCTTTCTTGGCAGATCTGTAATAAAGGCAGTCTTACTGACAAACAATAATAATAGATTGCCTCATTGACAAACAATGATAAAAAAAATTACATGGACTACACTGCTAATCAACAGAACATATTCTCCTTTTGTGCAGTCGGGGTTTTACTTCCAAATCCTCTCCTCCCCCTCATCTCACTGGACACACACAGTAACAGACTATTCCAGACAACTCTGAAGAAAGTCAGATTCGTTAAATATCAGTTTGCTACTGCAACCCACCACTCCCCAAATGACATAATTGGCACAAATATGCTATTTGTTTTGCTACATTTTTCCTACTGGCTTATCAAATTGCCATGTACCAAATGCTGTGGTGCAAATGCAAAATTCTCACATTTGCTGCAAATTTAATTAAGAGATAACAAAATTATGTACAAGAAGAACCAAAGGTTTTAAGGACTATCCAACGTCTCCAAAGTTACCAGAAGTCTTTACGTTTTACTGTCTCACTGCCTAGACAGCAGGCCTGAAAAAAAAACAAAAACAAAACCCAAACACAAGGTAAGAATAGCGAAGTTTTATTTATACCTTGTTCTTGGACGCTGGTCATCTTCAGACTCGCTGACTTCTTCACTAACGGCGGACTCGTGAAACTCCGATTCATTTGAATCATCGCTGCTCACTTTAAAAATGAAGTATGATTTCATGTTGAATATTATTGCAAAGTAAGCAACATGACATTTTCTAATCATACAAAGTGTTTGAGATCAACAAGCACTGTAGAAATTCATTTCAGACAGCACTGGACCCATTGAACATACCAAGAAGCAGCATCAGCAATATAAGGGGTACAGAGCAGAAAAGCTGAGTCCTGATAGCATATGAGGCCAACAAAACTAAGTTTTTTGCACGAAAATATACAAGCATGATTTATAAGCAAACAGAATTGTATTGGAAAGCTTCAGAGACGGTGACTGAAGAGGACAGAACATAATGGGGAACAGCGCTGAACTTAAGAAAACAAAAGATGATTTTTAGTTAAACAGAAGCCTTCCTTTCAAATGTTTCAGATGTCATTTTATACTCACACTTCATACATAATGCAGACAGTTTACTAACAAGGTAGACAATTATATTACTGTGTTTATGGCTTGAAGTTTCGTCAGGCATAGCAAGGTTAGAACTGACTCAAAATGTTAGGGGTTGACAAATTCTTTGCTCTTGCATTCAACAAGATAAAGTGAGAAAGCTAAGGCAGGCATTCCTTCACAGTGCCATCTGGTGTTCAGCTAAAGCTCACAACATTTAAACCAGATGAAATTCTTTGATGACACAAGGGCCTATTAACAATCCAAGGAAAGGAGAAATGACATAAAAGGCAAGATTGATTTTGATTTTCACAAGTGAGATCTACTGGGTTTCACTCTGTTATTAAAGATTAATATCGTAAGACTCAACAGGATTAATCCAATTCAAAGGATACAGTAGGAAAGAGCTGTGACCTGCTGCATGCACATTTAAAATTTTAAATAAAACTGTTTATCACACAGAAAAATGAATTCAAATTTAATGCACAAGGAAGCTTATACAGATTAAAAATTAACAGTTTCAATTCTACATTTTGACACGCTTTGGGGTTATTTCATAGAAGTACTTTTTGACAGAAACATTTGGATTGTGTACCTTTCCTTCTATTTCTGCGCTTCCCTTCTTTTGTGTCCTTAGGTTTCCCCTTTTTTTCTTCACCAGATTCTCCATCACTCACTGTCAGCTTGTGCCTCAGCAGCCTGTGTCTGTATCTGGGCTTCTTTGAGTCTTCTTCCTCTGAATCTGATTCGGAATTATCCTCCTCCTTTTCGTTCTCTTCTGTCGGAGATAAGAGTCAGTACAACATGAACAGTGGTCATTTTTTCCTTAAATTTGGCAAGAATTAACATCAGAATTAATTTAGGTTAATTTCTCTGCTTTTCCAGGAAAATGCAGACAACAACATAGAGTTGTTCCCTCAAACCTTATTTTATATTTCCTGAGCACTTAAGTGTCTGTTGCAATGACTACAGCTGTTAGCCAAATCACTCCTGTATATTTGCATATCTTACTGTTCTTCACAGCATATTCCTCACAAACCCACAGAATTTCTTAATTGGCTATAAAATAAGACTATTAAAAAAACAACCCACAGAAAAACAAACAAAAAATAAAACCACTTTCAGAACCGTAAAAGGGATGATAATCCTCATGATCATGTACACTGGCTTTTATATATTTGTCTACCAGAAAGCAACATCAGTTTTTTGTTGTTGAAAATCGAAAACATTTTAATAACTTCTCAAGTGACCTTTAAAATTATGACAGGCACTACAGCACCACTTTTTTTCCAGATGTGTTTGGTGCTCACCATCATCTGCTGTGTTTTCATTTTGTTTTCCAGTTTTCTTTTTTCCTTCGTCCGACTCTTCATCTGAAGATGCATCCTCATCAGAGGAAAGATTGGCTTTGATTTCTTCTAAAAGCATTTTCTTGGCAATTCTTTGAAGTAAAACAGAAAAAACTATGTATTCCATTGTTCAAGCAAATCTATGAACGATAAATGTAATCCTATACCATTCAGAACTTCACAAAAAGGTTTGAAAGCTGAACAAAAAAACATATGATGAAAAGTCACTGTGATAAGACAGGATATAAAAGCAAAACTCATGTTAAATAAATACATTGCGTTAACTTGCTTTTAGAAAGCAGATCTGTATCATGCTTGTTAAAAGTTAAATACTTCACAGTAAGGCTGCATAGTTATAAAGCATAGAAACAAACATTTCATTGTATTCATGGTCTATTTGCTCTATTTTTTCCATTCTCATCTCTTCTAATCTCTGCTGGGACAGGCACCTATGTGAATTCTAATCGTAACAAGAAGGTGAAGATCAAATCTTAGTACTCAAATCATTTCCCCTGTCAAGTTATCATTCTTGATTGATTCACATCACTGGGATTCAAATGCCTTAATTTCCCGAGGCACTGAATTTACACCATTAAACAGCACTAGTTTTAAAAACAATGCAGCACTGAATGCACGTTTTAAGCACAGAGAAAGGATTGCTGCGATATGCATTAATTCACAGGTTTTGAAATATATATATATATATATTACCCTACATCTACATAATTAGCCTTCAGTTGGGTCACCATACTAAGTGTAGGACACCTCTATTGCAAAAGAGATGCGGTACTAATGGATGCATGACGTCTGAAGAGTGCTTTTAAGTGCCTGGGGGGAAAAAAACACACTGAATCCCTCATGTAACTACAAGCACTTGCCTTACAGTAAGTATAGCTATATATATATATATATATATGCATGACACAAAAGAGATTTATCAAACATTATTGGACCTGAACTTTCAAGGAAAATAATCATCTTATTTCCTGTTCCACAAACTGCTCAGCTTCCCAGAGTTTCATTCATCTCAGCACAAGAATGTTTTCTGCTAATATGCAAAAAGTTACTACAGAAAAATGGTTTCTTTATGTGCTCTTGCAACATTAAAAACCAAAAACCAAACAAAAAAAAAATCCGTGTGAATATACATCCAAGGGAAAATATGAAATGATGCACTGAACACAGAGGAAAATAGCGGATTTATCTGAGAACACTTACTTCCACAGGGAAAAGTCCTGAAAGAATAAAAGCAGGACTTCCCCGTATTAATATTAGAAATATTGTAATTTTTGTTCTGTGGTTATCAATGTTAAATGATTTTTTTTCCTAGGTCTGTCTTGCCTTTCAGGTGAATTAATGCATTCTGCATGCACAGTGTTCAGAATGGGAAAGTTTGTGCCAGTCAAAACGACCATTTCAAACCCACGAAACTCAGCCACCATCAGGGCTTCACTTGGAGCTGCTGGAGGAACAGTGATCTCTTAAATACAGCTTCTTAGGCATTAGAAAACTAAAGTTGTTACGGTTATGGGAGGACAATAAAATCAGTTTTAAAGAATTTCTTATTTCATTTTGTAGCACGTAACATATCCCCTGAACAAAAACCATCAAAGGGAGTTTTCCCAAGGCATCCTTCCATACAGTCCTGATGGTATTTTCTGTTTTTAGCTTAGCAGTATATTCTCTGGAAAGATTTTAAGGCTCATGTGTACTTAGCTGTTATTAAAAGATGGAAGTAAAATGGTTTAGTAAACAGCACAAAGCCATTTAAGATTGCTCAATGAGTCACAAACCATCCGGCATCCAAAACACCCCTCTGTGCCTCCCCCTCCTTTTTGTAGGAATGGCTTGCAAAGAAGTAATTGAAATAGCTGATTAAAACTTTAAAATGCAATGTTCTTGGAAAGCTTTTAGTTCTACAATATATCAACAGATCACATTGTAAACCCTACGAACACTTACTGAAGTCCATAGACAAGTAACATCCTCTTCTGAAAGTGTTTGCATTAGGTCCTTCCAGAGGATTTGGCAAAGGGACTGCCTTTTTATTTTAAAAATAATCATCACAACGTGTGTACATAAGAAATTAAGACTATGTTTCTTCCATCTTTTAATGGTTTGAAGAACTTTCTGTTGAAATTGCTTGAAATGCCATCGGTTGGCTATTTTAGAAAGCTTTTCACATAAACTATCAACACGGAATCCTACTCCAGGAAATGGAGACAGAAGCAGTTTGGTCAATTTTCTCATTTAAGAACCAACAAGAGTATCACCAAAGTTTTGTTTGGCTAGAGGATAAAAAGCAGCAAAACTAAAAAGAATTGCAAAATTTTCAAACGAAATCCTGAAAGTACTGCCTAGTAACACTGCCTCTGACTAACTTCGTATGTCATGCTCTATTTTGTCAGCAAAATTAACAAACCTTGAACGTGGATAATGATACTTACCTTTCACACAAGTCACCTTTAAAAAATCATTTATTGTTAAACACAGATCAACTTTGGTTCTTAACAAGAGAAGATGGGCATTTTTATTTGCTCTTTACTTCCGCGAAATGTTTAAGAAAAAAATTAACCACAAATGCATCATTCACCAAAAAAAAAAACATGCATAAAATAGAGCGTCCATAAACAAAAGATGCTGCTCTTTACCTACTGATCATCCTCATAACCACCGATCATCTTGACCTCTTCTGACTGGGCAGGCTTATTAGTTTCTAATTAATTATCATCATCTTGATTAACAAGTTAATGCTTTTATACTCTGAGACACATATTTTTAGCTAGGATACAGATTCAACTCCTTTGAATCAAACGGAAATTGAACTGTTTGCTTAGCAAAAACACCTACGTTCTCTTCAATGCTGATATGATGTTGGGCAAAAACTGTAACACATTGTTCAGACATCTTCAGAATTTAAAAGATTCCTACTTTTAATGTAACCACAACACTGATTAGAATTAAACGTGTAAGCAATATTAGAACCGAAGAGATTAACCCTTGTAAATGCATCTGACAAATGACTGATGTAACAAACGGCTTAAATGACACAGAGGAAATTGAGTACTGAACTCTAGAAATTTGTTTTCAAGTTAAAATATGTCACTCAGAATAAGATAGCACGTTTCTATTTTAGGACGTAAAACCATTTAAAGTGACCGGGTTTCCAAGCAAGGAAATGGAATGCTCTTGATTTAACATTTGCAGGAACATCAAACTGCAAGTAGCAAGAAAAAAAGTCATGGTAGTGTGAGAACTCCTCCCTTCCCATTCTCCCAGAGAAACCCATAAAAAACAAAAGATACTGTAATATTTACTTGTGTCAAGGATTTAGAACATACTCTTGGCCAACCGGATTTGAACACTACAAAGAACATTAAATGAGAAAAAGCACAGAGCTGCATGACCTCCAGCACGGGACTTTAGGTAGCGAAAACCCCTGCTTTGCATTCATTTCTGCCACAGTGCTACTGCAATCTTGAGCAATCTGTTGCCTAGACCCACTCCGTTTTTATCTAAACATATTGTAAATTTGTAAGAAGGACGTTTTTCCAACTTGACGCGGTGCCTTAAAGAACGGGGCTATAATCCCACCAGGACATATAAACCATCTCTAGAATAAAATTGCGTATGTTTAATTTTATATAAACCATTTAAATACACTACACTTTTGTAAGAACGATACTGAAAAGACAAATTTATAAATGAATTGGTTACCATGTATTTTCTAACTTACACTAAAGGAAAATACCATTTGAAAAAAAGAGGCACATAGGAAGTTACCTAGGAGTTGCTTACTCACAGCACAGGACTACCTTACATTACCCTTCAGACATTTCAGCAAAAATGGAATAGTAGGTGCAGCCTCTCGTGACGTGGAGTTAAGTCCACAGGATAATTTGCACCATTCTTGTCTATGAATTTTAGAGTGCCAATACGATGGACTCGTAGCTTGTCAAAAACCTTGAGGAGACAATGCTACATTGTAAAATAATTTTCAAGAGTTCAAAATATTATTTAAATGTGATGTATTATTACCAATTAGATATCAACTCACACGTAGTGTTCATAAATACCTACTAATTATATGTAGAAATAAAGTTGCCCAAAATAAGCCTTTGAGGACAAAAAAAAAAATGCCACATCGTGTGGCTCATAAAAGCCACCTTTCTTTCAACTAGAGCATTCCTGCTTTAAATGGGCTGCTGGCACGTTACTGGAAATTTAGATCCATTTAAAACATATTCGGGGACATGAATGTTTGGATATAATGTCATACACGTTTTAAAAAAGTCAAAACTGCCAAACACCTTCTTCTAAATACTGTACTGTCTTTGTTGAAACAGTCTGATTTTCAAGCTGTCAGAGTTGTATTAAATTAAATGCTTGGACAAGAAAAATGTTTTACAAAAATTTATTGCATCCATCACATACTTAAAGGCATTCTGCATTAAATACACTATTTACTTCTTAAACAAAACTACTGCAAACATATTAAACAGTACCATTTAAAAGATCAGAAGGACCAGTAATAGATAATTACACAACAGAAGATGAAAGCATACAGCACTGTCTGTCATATTATGACCCACTTGGATATTGCATTTTGGCAAAAATGATTTCAAGACTATTTAATATTCATGTCATGCACATCCAAAGGTATGCAAATAACAGAACATCTAAACTAGAGACTTGCAAACATGAAAGCTCTACAAATACCCAGTAGGTACTATATCCCCTCTTTGGCCTGGAAGAAAATAGGCAACTTATCTGAATAGTAGGTAAACTATTTAAACACTTTGTGTTGAGTAAACAGAAAAACAAGCTTTTAACTTCTAGAAATTTGTTCCATCTTTTTACATTTTATCTCTCTGATTTTGGTGCTAAGTACATTGCATGCTGAATGTAAAATCAGACTGCAGTTACCAATTAACATGTCTGAAGGTTGACAAAACCGTTTATTGACAAAATACCTCCCCGTATCATAGATATATATTCAAAATATTCCCTAAATAGAAACTTAAACAAATATTCAGCTTTAAAAGAAATTACAGAAACTGATTTTTAGAACCTAATTTGGTAGTACTGATTTGTTCGTTATCAGTTGGGTTAACTCTTAAACTAATGGTGAAGGTCTGTCAGTAGCATTTGTACTGTGAACACTGAACTTTGACAAAGTGTATTGGCTTAGTTATCCACCAGAAACACTTAAGAAACAAGAAAAAAAGAAAAGAAATCTAAACAGGACTGAAATTAAAGCATAATTAAAAAAAAAAAAAACTTGTATTACCATTGCTTACACGTTCTGCTTATGACCCTGTGCTGTCAAGACCCTAAAGAGCATCTTTCTTTAAAAGTTAAATTGATTAAATTTGATGACTGAAACTATTTCATCAGCACCATTTTGATGCCAAACTGAGGTCCGTAAAGGATATAAACCAGTGTTTTTAAAATTTACTTCAGCCATATACCAAAAGATACAACTCCGTGAAACAAAGATACCGTGTTCTAAACTAGTAAGGCTCAGAAGCAGAAAAAGACTCCGTCAGCAATTGTGCAAAGCTACGAAGCTGGTCCCATATATGCTATATGGCAAAAAAAATCAGTTTCTGAAATACTGTATAAAAATTTGTTGGACAGCTCTTTAGACTAACTACAGTAAGTTCAAAAATCATACTCTAGCTCGTAACTGAGCAATACTTTATGTTGTGCATTCACTCATTAGGAAATGAAGCTTTAACATTTTCTAGCCAGGCTAATTCTGATAACTACAATGGTACTGGTAAAACATGACATGTCTTAATAAACTAACTATATCTTACATGATTTGTTTTTATTGAACTCAAACTGAAGCAATACATAAGCCACAAATCTGAGAACACTTATGCAAGACTAAAAATTTTTATGCATAGTCTCTTTGATACCTTACGCACAAGTGCTTGTAGAATCAGGTCCTTAGCTAACACATCAGTAACTTCAGTTTTTCTTTAATGGATTAAAAACTCATTAACAGCTGAAAGTATCTGTAATACTGCTTTCTCTACAGTTCTCTCTTTATTGAGAAAAGATGTTTCAATTAAAAAAGGTAAATTAGGGAACAGCAATAACCAAGTTCAATCTGTAAAGATCTCAGCACTGCATATTGCACAGATGTAAATTTTTACCTTCTATTCACTAGCTGAAATTCACATTTGTCAGAAGTAGGTTTTAGACCTGCCTGAATGAAAACACTTGTCACAAAACCCACATTTTTCAATGGGAACATAAAATGGACAGTGCTGCAGTGCATTTATAACACACCCTAAGCAAGGTGTGTTAGCTAACACTTCTAAATACTCTCTTTGCATTTCTGGATTTTGGCCTCTGTTTTCTGGCCCCTTGTTCAAACTTGCGGGAAGCCTGTGAGCGAGTCTTTACAAGGCAGGCAGTCCTGGTTTTTACAACCTGCTTGCTCTTCCGTTGCGCCGGTTTGCGCCCACGCCTAGGGTGTGTTATAATCTTTTTTAAGTCCTTATGGATGGAATCATACCTATTCTCAGGATCGTCATCATCATCATCTTCCTCCTCCTCCATTGGAACAGCCCTTGATTTAGGGTCTCCTTCATCTCCTGGGGGAAGGGGAAAAAAGAAAACAAAATAAGGGTACACTTGACACGTGTAAAAGCAGCAATAAACAACACAGCACATGAACTATTATCTCCATCAAGGTATCCCATGGTAGCCAGGCTGGAACTAGAGCCTTGAAACTAAGGTCCCTTTCAATCCAAACCATTCTATAATTCTACGATAAAGAATTCCCATACACAAATAGCTTGTTAACACTACAACTTCTTCGCTATATAACCAAAAAGCTATCTGGACAATACAAATAAGTACTTTTATTAGTACAAGTACCTAGCCTTTCAAGTAGCCCTTTTGTCCACGTTATTTTTGCTACTACACACAACATGCAATTGTTTCCTTATTATATACCATGAATTTATTTATTGTTTTTACACTAAAACATAAATATTGGATACTCCGGTTACAGAACTTCATTTCCGAACTGCAAGAAGTTACTAGCTCCACTTCAGGAGCTCTGCCACTGAATTTGCAGAAGCTGAAAATATACGTATACTATATAGAACGTACACTATAATGCAGAATCACTTACTAAACTTCCCATCTGCCTTGCTGCTATTAAGAATTATCTGAGAACAATAATCCTTGCCTGTTCTTCCTATCAGAGACAATGCAGGTACATTTGCTGTGTATTTGTGAAGACCTATTTTGAAAAATAAACGTTATCCTTACAGTAAATATCAGAACTCAGCTGTACAACATGGTTATCATCTCGGATGGAAAGCATGTCAAAAGTAACAGCACAGGACACTGAATGCAACACAGACTGGGAGAGACTAGCACAACATGACACCTCCTCGTTCCTCCGCACTCTCCTAGCTGAAGTGGAAGAAACTCAGCACACTATTTCTAGCACACTCCCAGGGCCTCCCACTTCCTTTTCTCTGACCTGCATGCAAGTCAAATCTTCTAGATAGCAATATTAAGTATTTGGGAAAATAAGAGACCTTAACATCCTAACCGTTTGAGATCCCCTTGGTCATTTCTACAGTGCATTTTCTACCTGTCAGGAGCAGACCAAAATTAGGCTGCAAAAGGCTTGCTCTGAGTTGTTCCAATACACCCTTGTCCTGGAATTAGAACTACATGGTTCTGTCAGACATCCGCGTAAGAGGTGATCAGAGAAGTCCCCCAATCTCAGGCATGGATAAACAGAAGTATCCTGCTGGTTAAAATAGATTCTAAGTCTCATTCACTCAACAACTTGAGCTTGTTCAAACACAGAAGTAAACCTAAAGTAAACTGGGAGTAAGTGCAAGCCTGCCTCCTCATAAAGCAATATAAACAAGTTGGCTTCTCATAGAACGATACAACAAACGAGGCTGGAGGAGGCCTCTGAACATCATCCCCTCTAACTCCCTTCTCAAAGCAGAGCTAACTGCAAAGCAAGACCAATTTTCTCTGGGTTTTGTCAAGTCTTGGGTACCTACAAGGCTGGGGATTCCAAAATTTCCCAGGGCAACCACTTTCAGGCTTTGCCCATCCTCCATGTGAAGAACTTTTTCTTAGTGTCTAATTGGAATTCTTGCTGCACGCAACCTGTATCTAGCCTCCCATCCTTTCGCTGTGCATCTGGCTCAGCCTTCTCTACACCACCCATAGGGAAGTCAGAAGGCAGCAGTGACGATCCCCCAGCTTTAGCATTGACTCTGCAGGCTAAACCACTCCGTTCCCTCTCAGACTAACTAACCTATCAGTCATCCCACATCACCGTCTCATTTTTCTCGTTTGTAAGCTGTTAACCCTCAGCCTACTTCATGATCCAGCGGTGCTGAGAACTGCTGTGTATGTGTTACTGGCAGAGTACAATCAATTCTGCATCTATAGGGAGTGTTAGTCCATTACTATGCAAAGAGTTCACTATTTGCAATCTTCCTCAGCAGTGGTGTCACTGGGGAATTATCATTTTGGCAGCTGTCAAGGAAAATCCCTGAAAATCCCAGTACTATACACAGAGATTCAACTAAACTTACTCCATCAGAAGACCCTGAAATACAAGCTCAGTACAGGGCAGTATCATATGCAGATTAAGAAAGTTATTTTCCATCTGTTATTCCACAATGATGCAAAATACCATTAATCAAGCTTTGCTTTCTTACAGGGTCATAAATCCAAAGAAGCGTATGAAAAGCAACCTCTGCATCTTTAAAAATTAACAGCTTCCCAGAAACTAAATTGCAACATAATCCCATGAAGAAATGGGTGGGCGTCAAGTTGGTAGGAAAAAAAGAGCATGATGTCTTATGTATAAAATTTTAATTTTTCTCTCCCTAGAAATTATCCTCACAAAAATAAACTTCTTTTACACTCAGCAGTAATGCTCAGAAGTGTCTGTCTACAGAGGTTTTCCGGGAAAGCCAAAATGCCACAATGTCCCTTCTGCTATCTTCACAGATATATTGCTGTTTTATTCGTTGTGTAGTTGCGGTTTCATCAATGACTGGAAGTATCTGAGCCAACGGTTACAGTAAAGTCACGTACAGAAAGTTCTATGAAACATCATCAGAAGCAAGTAGAAAACAACTTCCCTGTCATTGTAATCAACATAACAAAGAGATTTCATTTTTTTCAGTTGCCAATTAATTTCCTAAACACACCTGTGGTGTTCAGCAACGTGAAAACCACCCTGCCTTCTTACGTTCTCTGAAGCTAAGCACTCAAATCCAGCAGTTCTGAATTTCTATTCATTTCCTGAAGACATTAGACATTGGTGAAGAAGCAGTTTATCTTGGCAGGGAAAAAGCAATTATTACTATTAAACCTGATATGAAAACATTAATTGGTGACACTTCTGTTAACAGGTGCTCTAATGCCCCATGGGTCTCCTGAGGAACAAGCTACATGGTTTTTCAGATGTATACTCTAACGCCGCAAGTTTGAGTCATCTCCACTGCAAAACCAAACGTCACTGCAGTTCAACAGATACCTACTTGCCTAAAACTAGCTTCTGCAAAACGGTACTGAGACAACCAAAGAGAACAGATAGGCTTTTGAAAGCCATGCGGCAAGGAAATACCTGCTGGGGTTAGACTATGACTATAGCTTCTCAGGTCTCTCCATTTCCTAAAGATATCCATTGACATCCTTTATTCCAGAAGTGACAAACACCACAATAAATTGTAACGGTGCTTCTAAAATCAGCATCAGAAAACCGAAGTGGCTACAAACTTTGAAATGTTTGCTTGCTTATGAATATTTTCACTGCTAGATTAGTAGGACGTTACCCAACTCTTACAAATTTCCTCCATTCATATGTTAATAATAGGCGTAGATGAAAATCTTTGCACACCTGATGACTGACAAAATCCTGCGCCAGCAGAGAGCATTAAATTTTCAGTCACGGGCATAATTTTCTGCTCATCACTGCTTCCATCACCTGTTGAATTCTGCTCGTCATTTTCTTCCTTATCAGATGAGGATGAAGAAGTGACAACAATCTTTTTGGACATTTTCTTTTTCTCTTTTAAGTTATTCTTTTTACTTTCTTTCACTGACCCTCTTTTAATCTTTTTCTTATTGTCTTCGTAAGACTCCTCATCAGAAGAGGATGAGTCATTCTGTTCTTTCTTGGTGATTTTCTTTTTGTGACTTATTTTTTTCTTTTCTTTAGTTTCATTTTGTTTTTTATTCCTCACAGCATCTTCAGAAGAACTCTCCTCCTTCAGGGGAGATTTCTCAGCATCGGAAGACAAATCAATCTGTACTCTTTTAGATACTCTCTCTCTTAAATTCCTCCTTTTCTTTTCTTTAGCCATTGTTTCATTTTTAGTTTTGTCATTTTCAGAAGAATTGCAACTTCCTTTCTCTGGGGACGACTTTTCAACATCAGAAGAGGAGTCATCGTGTTCTTTCTTGACGCTTTTCTTTTTCAAATGTTCTGATTTCTTCTCTTTTCTTTCTAATCTTTTTTTGTTCTTGAATTTCTCTTTTGGAGAATCCAAATTCTGTTCTTTCTTTGCATGTTTCTCAGCACTCTCTGAAGAAGAATCTTCCTGTGCCTTTTTTTTCTTCAAATCCTTATTTTTCTTAACTTCACTTAGCTTTACACTTTTAGGAGAGCTCTCCTCTTTCTCCAGTAACGACTTCTCAACATCAGAAGACTCACCTTGCTTCCCCTTTACAGCTTTTTCTTCCAAGTCTGTGTTTACCCCTTCCTTAACATCCGACCCCACACTATTTTTTTTATCTTCAGCAGAATGATTCATCTCCTTCTCTGGGAGTGATTTTTCAGCGGCATCATCTTCAGAAGATTTACCTCTCCGTTTCTTCAGATTTGTCTTTCTCTTGCTAACTTTCTTCCTCTGCTCTTCCTCTGAGGAATCGTAACTGTCGTCTTTTCTGGAGTATTTTTTCTTAGCTTTTTTTGCAGACTCAATTTTACTCAAGCTTTTTATCTCCTTTTCTAACTCAGAATCATAGTTTGAAGAATCTGAATAGTTCTGTCGTTTCTTTTTTGCAGCAGCAGAATTTTTGGCAGATTTGCCCCTTTTAGCATCTAAATCCGAACCAGAACTGGAACTTTTTCTTTTTCGTTTTCCATTTTCATCCTTCACCGGTTCTTTCTTCAGAACATTTAAAGGCTTCTGATCATTTGCTAGTGCTTCGCTATTGCTATCAATATCTGAAGAACTGCGACTCATCATAGCTACTTCTTTAAGAACAGCTGGCATCTCATCAGAATCCGAGCTATTATCTAATATATCTGGCTTTTTTGATTTAGAAAGCTTATTAGGGCTAGGACCATCAACAGCACTGTCAGAAGAGTTTCTTTTATCTTTTTTCCTCCTTGGTTGTTTTGATGATTTTCTCTTACGTTTCTCATTACACGTGTCATTGCTATCTTCTTCCGAATTTGACATTAAAGGATTCATGTCTGTTTGGCGCCTCAGAGGTGTGGTCTTCACACGGGGTGATCTCCTGAGATCAGATTCCTCTGCAAGTGAGACGGTTTCATTCTCTGTGGAACGTTCACTGCCAGAGTTATGATTTTGTTTTACAGAGTCACAGTTTTCTGTTGTAGGTACTGCATCAACATCCTTACTTCCCTTCTCGAGACTGCTGTCTTCATCTTTAACTGAAGACTCCGAAAGGGAAACAGGAGTCAGTTTTACAATCAGTTCCTTTGTTCCCTTAGCTGAAGCTTTCAACTTAGTTCCGCTTTTGGTATCTTTCAAAGGAGTGTTTGATTTCATATTTGAATTTAGAGTCTCGTGATCTGTTCCTGCATTTCCACTGCCTTGCTCATCCGCTGTAGTCTGAATTTCCATAGCAGATTCTAGAGTCTCAAAAATATCTTCAGGAACGGATGAGGGAACAGATACTATATCCATGTCTAAAGCCTCCGTACTATTAGGTTCATACTGAGGTTCTTCATTTGTGCCAGACTTTTTCTCTTCGCCAGTTGCACGTTTGTTATCTGTTTGTTCCACTGTTGGAACGCTTTGATCCATTGGCTCATTGTCAGGCTGTTCTGATACAACTTTTTTCTGCTTCTTTACAGTGTCATCCTCTTTTAATGCCGCATGTTCCTTTCCTTCATCTTTCTTCACCTCATTTTTTTCTGATCTAACATCAGTTTTTTTCTCTTTGGTATTTTTCTCTTTGATTTTAATATCCAAAGCTTGAATCTCCAGGTTCAGACCTTCTTCTAGTGCCAGGTGACATTTTTTGATGTCACCCAGCACAGATTTAAAAGCTTTTAGCTGACGAAGCTGCACAGCTGGGCTTATTTCTAAATTTTCTGCAGCCTTTTTCAAAAAGCTTACAAAGCTAGAATTCATATTTGCTGTAGTCTCAACCAGTTTTTTTGTTTTTTTAAGCATGTCTTTTGGCACCATTAGTGCTTTGTAAGAGTATGTCAGTGAACCTGAATAGGAATCATCCAGTTTTTTTTCTTCGCCATTGCAATTTGAATTATTTCTCTTTGGAGAAAATTTGACTGTGTGGTCGTATATTTTACTTTTTTCACTTTCCACTTTGATCTTTTTTTTGTTTTGCTGCAGTAACTGTTCCAAGTTTTCAAAGACACTGTCACAAGCAGTGACCAAGTCCAATAGAGGCTCTGGATGGCAAATATAGCAGTGCCACTGATTATTTTCATCCAGTATAGTTGATAGCTCCTTTCGACCCAGGTTGCGCAAAATGCACTTTTTACAGAAGGCGTTATGGCAAAAGTCACAGCAAATCAAGTTTCCACCTTCAGCACACCACCTGAAACGAGACGTCAGAAATATGAAAGTCTTATCTCCATATAATCAAGGCCACGTATTTGAGAAGTTTACGTAGTTTTCACTATTTGATAATGAATCTACACTTTAAAAATTCAGGTGATAAACGTTAAGAAAAGCATGACTGAAAAGCATTCAACTGAATTAGAAAGTCAGAATATTAAACCGCTCAACTGACAGTTCAAAAAGCTGAAAGGGCCAAAAACATCCAAACACCTTCAGCACCCATCTTAATCGCAAAACCAAAACTAATTAAATTTGATTTTCCCTGTTCTTTATGAGAATCAAGAAAGTTTTTCTCTTCTGTTTTGGAGCAAAATAATCAGCTTAAATCTCCTTCTAGACTTAAGTGGTACATTACTAGTGCACATACACAGGAAAAAAAATCAGCTACATAAAGATTGCATGGTCTTCAATGAAGACCTGAAAAGTGTCTGATATGAAAGCTCACAAGCAGCACAAGCTGCACAATTTTGACTGGATTACTCATTTAAATATTTGGCAGGTAGACAAAAAAAATACTTTATTTCAAAAGTGGGAGATGCATCTGGAAAAATAAAGTTACTGTGTCTCACAAGGCTTAAAATGTCATATTTTATCCCCAGCTCTGAATTAAAGTATTTGTATGGTAGATGCTATTTAGTTAAAAATGTGTTGCCTTGCAAGCATTTACTACTAGATTTCTTTATAAAATGTTTTCTTGTTCATTATTAAAAGTAACTGAAATATTTGCAAAAACCCTCTTGGTAAGAAACAACTGTTAATCAAAGCTCCCTTGTACTAGTCTTTATCCACCAATTTCATTAATGCAAGAGAAAGAAAACAAGAGCTGGGGGTGTTTATTTACCAGTGTTAGTTTCAATATACCTACCTACACTGTTCATCCATTCCATCTGAATCACGGCTTATGTCATCGCTCATGTAATACTTGTAGCAAGTCTATAACAAAAGACAGAACAAGGAATTTTTCATTCAATCTCAAATGCACTCCAGTAAGCCACAAGATTTTAACATGCACTAAGAGCAGACCCTTAAAAGCACCAACTGAAAGGTATTCAGCATTCTAACCTTTTCTTGTTTATTATTAAACTAAAAAGAAAAAAAAATCATAGGTACAATAGGTCCTATATCACGACTTATTTAGGTATCTCCAGGTTTATTTGAAAGTTACGTAACAGGCTTTTGTTTGATGGCTGCATATTCTAGAACGTGAACTGAATGTTTGTCTTCCAATTTAGGAAAGATTTTCTGCCTACATTCTAGGGACATCAACAACACAGTAAAGAAAACCACAGCTCCCCAGTACACTTAATCCTACATAAATTAGTTTTCAACTCTATGTCGTTTTTTGATCAATCCCGTAAGATTTTAAATAAAAAGGTCTTCCCTATTCATCCTGATGTTAACACTGAAGGCTTCCATTTCCAGGTGCAGATAAGCATTTTAATTGAAAAACTGGTAACAGGAAAATAATAATACACGCAACTCAGCTAGCAGTAGCAGTGGCTTCAGGTGCTTAAGTTTTTAAACCAAATTTTCAAGTCATTTTCCAATCATTGGTAAAGGAAGTTCTCCTAAACTTGAAGGTCTACTTCTACTTCTAGGGATTAATCCAAGCTATCAGCTAACTTCTGCCCTTACACCCAGTGAATTCAGAATCCAGAAGAGACTTCCGCACCTGAAGTGATGATGTCCCTTAATGTGGAATAGTTATAGACCACCCAAACACCAAAAAAAGCCAACAGTATAAGCTGTTGTTTAGACTCTTGGCAGTATACTTAGAGTCAAAGGAAAACAGTTTCTGAAATAAAACTGAAAAGTCTAGGGCTTTTCACGTAACCAGGCAGAAAGAATATGTGGAAGACAGAATATGCAGGTCAGGGACTTCCATCCCTCTCTCACACATTAACGTATGGCCATGTTCATTTAAGAAAAGATACAGAAAATTTGTGGGTTACAACAAATGACATCATCAATTAGCAGAACTCAGGCAAGAGCTGTTAGGGAACCCAACAACCTAAATAAGTTTCAAAACTGAACTGATACTTGCACATATCACACCAACACGTACAGTTACATATCAATGATTCTCAAGCCTTGGAACAAGAGTTAGGACTCTAATGGAGATTGAAAACAGTCATCCTGAAAGCTAATTTTCCTGAAGCATGCTTTATAAAAGAAACAAGACAGAATATGTAGAAGAAATGAGCCAGAATATCAGACTATATGGGCTTGTCTGAGGCAGTATGTCAGCCGAATGCCTAACATTATTTGGGATCTGGGAGAGGAGCAGGAGGACAGAAGGAGAATGCTAAATATGCACAGATCTGTATCTCTGTATCTTCAGAGTTACCTTTATAAATACAGAATTTCTACAGATATAGAGACATGTAATAGAGAGATCTCTGTCTCCTTGAAAATCCAAAGGTAGGTCTCCGCAACAGGAGGCAAAGCCAGTTCCTTCCTCCCCTGCTCCTCATCCCTTGCATTGCTGGCAACTTACAACCTAACTGAAGCCACCGTAAGCTATGGAGCTGAAGACCCAGATGTTAGCTTAGGGCTACAGACTAGATGATCGTTACAGGGGTTGCCATACATTATGACAGTCCTGGTTCTGTGTGTCAGTGAAACTGAGATGGCTTTGAAGCCACCTTTCTACTTGTTACTCTGATGTTTTACATACAGTGCGCTTTACCAGGAGATCCACAATTGAATTTGTTCTTGTAATACAAGGAGCAGAAGTTTCAGACAGACCATTTAACATCACTAATTCTCATGTCTTAAAACTGTAAAAATAACTTACAAAGAAATCACAATGAGTTTAACTGGGGTATACAAAAATACTTTGTGTTGCTTTCTGCTTTAGTCTCCTTAATTATAACAGTTGATGACTGGAAGGTTTTTAAGCTAAAAACCAAGAACTAGCCCCACAAAAATCCCACCCAAATCAACTAATATGACATTTCAAACAAAAACAAACAGTACAAACTGTATAACTGTTTACCACATACCTTACAAATAAGAACTTTCAGTGTAGGATGTCTATAGATTGAATCCTTTTGAAAATGGTTCACCTGTTGCCCACAAGCTGTACAGCTTACAATTCCATGTAGTCCTTCCTCTATAGAGAGGATTATAAACCACACATTAATTCTTTTTATTATTTTTTAAAAGAAATCTGTATATATCTATTTCATTTTCTTACAGTGCTTTGGCCTGTTACGTTCTTTACCACCCAGTGTCAGAGAGATGTTTCTGCACTGCTCATCAGTTAGAGACTGAAAGAATTTTCCTCTAATTATCATACTCCACTTGGGATCAAGATACATCTTTTCCTTTGGGAGACCTAATTTGAATTAACTGGTCGTCTCCTGAGAACACACCTAAATATGCAAGTCATCACTAAAAATCTTTCAAAGCAGCCCTGATATCCTGTATAACCTTCCTCTTTCATTTTTCAAATGGAATGTTATGAACACGGTTTGTATTATGATGGTTCTTTCACACACAGCTTTAGTTTCTCAACGAAAAAGACTGGAAACCATTACAGAAGGTATATGTAATGCTTATAAACAACGTCTGAAAAATCCGCTTTCAATTTTTGTTCCCTTCTTGACTTCTTGTTGTTGAAGTACACTTTTGCTGTAATACCTATGTTCTCAACATCTTGCTGACTGTTCCAATAGTTCGGCACCACTCTGGTGCCATGTATACATTTGGTCAAGAAAGCATCTCCACGTTAATCCTTCAACTCACTTTCAAAGGCAGTGAACTTAGGGTTGGAAGGCTTGCTCTCTGCCAGGCTATTAAACCAACTAATTCATACTATGAGACTCTTTTCAACAGCAGTGATGCTTCCAAGGAGGAAAATCATTTGAGAATACTTATACATGAAATTAATATGCTGTCAAAAACTCAATTTGGGATCAAGTAGGCAGAGGTTTGATACAGGCTTAACTGTGACTTGCCATCTGCTGTCATGTTCAGTAAGCAGTACAAGGAAATTGCCTCAAATATTTAAATTAATGGTTGCAGTCTGAGTACAGACTATAAAAAAATTACTACACAGAATAAGAACCAAGCACCAATGGAACAATGTTAAGGAACTGAGTGAACATATACACAACACAAGCTACTAGCTATTAGCTCCTGAAGCACAATCTCACATAGATTACAGTCCAATGAGAACAGCTAAAACATCCTTACAATTCAGTGAAAATACCAGGTCTGAAATTATGAATGCAAAATCTGTTGATTTTAACTGCAATGCATGCAATTACGCATGTACTGCACAGCTGGTCGATTTTCAAAACATCCCATATGACCTCAAAAGCTCAAGTGCCTGTTCCAAATGCTGCTGGCAAATCTCAAATACACACATTCATCATATTGTACTACTCAGAAAAATAGATCACCTTCTCTTGTATCAAGCAGCACGGCAGCCTACCCAGACTTTTTCAAACATCCCTGTCCTCAATGGGTGTAAGAAATGGAGGGAGAACAAGCTATTCACCTTCAAGTCCCCAGCCACTTCCACCTTCTCTACAAATTTGAGGAAAAAAAATACTGCCTTCTTCCTAAAATCTACAAGTTAGCACTAGAAAAAATATATATTTTTCAGGCAAACCTTTGTAAACCACATTAATACTACAAATGATGGAGGTCCGAAGAAATGAAGTAACTATTCATTAATACTGAGAAACTACTTCAAAAAACATTTCTAGCTATGAGTTTGTTAGTAAAAACACATCCATAACCATTCTGCAGACACAGAAGTTGCAAATAAGAACTGACACAATGCCTCTTAAGAATATTGGGTAAGACCATTTGGATGCTAGAAAGGCAAGAGAGTTCCACTACTACTGACGTTTCTAACATTAACTACACACATAACTCCTAATGAAAATGCGTAGATGCAGTCTGCAAAAAACAAGATGCATTGTTTTTTTTCTTTTCCTTTGTTTTTGTTTTTGCTGTGCATAGAATTCAGGATGTCAAGCCGCTGGGACTACATGCCTGCCTGCTTAAATCTGTAACGATTAATCTTGTATGCGCACAGGCCAGGCACCTCATTCTGGCAGCAAGAGAAAGGCAGAGGGCCACATCATTTAACTAGACGTGCTGCATGCAGCAGGTGCACAATAAATGGATCTACACTATCTTTTCTGCACAACTGTTTAGATACATTCCTAATCCAGCTGTTCTTGAGGTAGGCTGTAGCCACAACTCTCTCCTCATTACTCTTCCTGTTCTGGAAATGGGGACAACAAAGGAGAAGGCACTACCTATTCCGTTTCATTCAAAGTCAACAGGAGCTTAACACATATATGGGACAGCTTTAAAAATAAGTCATCCTAAGATTACCAGCAGTGACACAAATACAGCTGAGCTTGCCCTGGGTACAGGCGTGGTCTAAAACTCTTGCTATTCCTTCAAAAACAATTACCTTCTGCAAGGCACCAGCACACGAGTAACCAGTCCACATACACAAATGAGCGCCCTCAAACTCTCTAGGGTCAAAAAAATAATGCCGGAAGGGCAAGTTATGAATTACCCTGAGGATGCGCACACGGTCCACAAAGCTCAAGCAGAAGTCCTAGCTTTCTGATATTATAGTCCTGAAGATTTCAGTTGGACCTCTCGTACATCGTTATAAACACAAATGTAAAAAGTATTTCCCTACATGCTAAGTAGGATATCTTCCATTATTACAACTGAACTTTCAAAGATAAATAATTTAGAGAAAGGATTAGTGCTCAAAATATGATTAAACACATGCATGAGCCCCTGTGTATGCACTAGCAAATTCCCTCCCAATTGCATTTTCCTTCTCTTCAACCACATATGACAGAAGTAACACTTATAAAATTATAATGACTTTGAAAGAGAGTAAGTATCTCAAATGACACCATGGGAAAAGTTAGGTCCTGGGTACTGCTGCTGGTGTGTGAACTAAGATACTGCTAGGAGCATTAAAGAAAATACCTGACTTCCAATCGGCTAGTTTGTACATAACTCCCCCCTCACCCCCTTAAGTTTTGGAAAAACATGAAAGAGAGGAATTTGTTATCCTTAGAAGCTACCCAACTTCTCCTGATTTTTAGTAGAGGTTATGAAAAACCAAGCTGGCAAAGCAGCTTCTCAAAAATAATCTTCCGAAGGGCCCACTGATGGGGAATTTCCCACAAGTTTAAAAAAATGAACAAGAAAAAGCCTTTGAATTTTCTCAGAGGCTTCAGCTTTCTTGTTAGCTCACTGATTGGTAGCTATGTCTACACGTGCCCCTGCTCAAACACAATCGTTTTCTTGGTGAGTCAGTCACCATTCCCTTACCAATGCTGTTCCAACATAATTCCTTAAAAAAGGAACCATTAACACCTGCTTGCAAGCAAGCAACTGTTCTCAATACAAAGCAAGAAGGGTCCATATGGAGTACCTAATGATGCATCCTATAGCTACTGAAAGTAAGAGGTGTAATGAGAACTAATCTTAGCTTTCACTGCTGCATTGCAGGGGCAGCAATGGAGGCTAATTTCAGCCAGCTAGAATCCTTAATGAACAAAAAGCCAGAAGAGTGGAGGTATTTTTAGGATAATTTATTAGATATATGAACAATTTTTAGATGTACCAAATGTGGTCATAAGCAGCAATTTAAACCCGTTTTAATAAATGTTTTAAATTGTATTTACCTCCACGCTTTTTGGGAGCTTCAGGTTTCATTTTAACGGTATTTCTGCTTCTAAATTCGGGCCCTTTAAAATCATCTTTGTCTTCATTCAGCACTGGCTCAGGCTGTACAACCACTGTACCTAGAATAATTCCATTTAGAAATTGGAAACCATTACACATCCAAATGAAGTGCAAGAGTCTTGTTTAAATCAATGCCAACATAGTATCTTTAAAAAAAAAAGTGCAATTTGTTGACAGTTTCAAATGCACAGGTGTTCACAGCACAAAAAATTAAACACCACACACTTCAAACTATGTCCGTTTCGAAATCGTAGGACAAAGCCAAGGACTGAACAGGCTATGAGGAGCAAGTTGTATGCTCTCTGCCCTGAAGGGACATGTGCAGAAGTGGATTATCGTACTGCTGGGAATTTTTCAGTACCGGAATTTGCAGTGCAATGCTGCAACTAAAGAGCTTGGGTTAGGTCACTTAAATCTAGTAGAAGCCTAAAAGTAACTACTCTTCTCTCTCTCTTCCCCCTTCTACCCAGTTTCCCTCATGTTAATTTATTTCAGCATGAAATAAAAGAACAATAGAATAAAACCTTTTTTCACCCTAGTAAAATTCAGAAAATTATTTTTTATTTAAACGAACAGTAATAATCAAAATTATGTGACTTAAAAAACATCTTTCCTACTTAGAGCTCAGTTTTAATACTTCTGGTGTGAGGACACTGGAAATAATCCAACATTCTGAAAAAAGTAATTTTCAAGTGACTGTTTTAAAATACCTAGGAGAGGTATTTTACTAATACTTGTGCATTCTAATTAAATATTTACGCTGCATCACGATCTTCGCTAATTTGCTGAATTCAGATACAAAGAAAGACGTGAACTACCTTTAGGCAAGCTTTTCATATCAACGTCATTTTCTGAGTTTTCATTTGAATTATCTTCATTTACAGTCTCATCTAAGATTTGTTCATCATCTGATCCGACATATTTTGTTACAACTGTAGGTTTCCTGCACGGACAGAAAAAAAAAACCACGCTGTGACAAATGCAACATACTGTGATACAGGCAAGCCTAGTGCTTTGCAAGGAGAACACCACGCTAATTGGGGAAACCTCTATCTTAATTCATTTAAAACACAAAGGGGGATGCTCTGAGTTGTTACAGTACGTAAGCTGTGCAGTAACTTTCTTATTGGGACGAGGAACTCTTCCCTCCTATGCAAAATAAAAAGATATACTAATAAAGGATTTTTGTTTCACATTATTTGCTGTATGGTTTTTTGGTCCTATCAAGGTTTCACGTGCTTTTAAAAAGGTATACAGGAAGTCATGTTTTTATAAATTATATATTAAAAAAAAATCCAGAACGAAACCCAAGTGGATGCCTAGTCAGAAATGTTATACATGGTTCCAAGTTTAAGAGGCAGCCCGAAGAGAACACACAGATATTAGCAAATGACAAAAAGCAGCTTGGCAGAAGAGACACGTGCAATGAAATAAAGGAAACGCAGAAATAAATTAAGAAGTTGACTGTTGAATATAGCGATCAGTCTCCAGAATTTCACATTAAAGTAACTCAGAGCTAACACCTCAACATGAAGGAATACACTATGTCAGGGCAGGAAAATAAAATGAGCTTAATTTCAGTCATTTTCAGTAATACTTAGGTATCACTGAAGGTAATACAGACTACTTAGGTCAGTGCAGGACTTGTATCTCAGTATCAGGCAGAGTGTGGTAAGTGTATGAGGGACACTACATTTCATGATAGACAGGAAGCAACAACAAAACTACCAAAGTCATATAAACAAAAAAGTTTGTCAGGAGACTGCATTCAGAGGATGAGGGAGAAATTAAAGTCAAATGTGAAACCACACTTGCAAATAAGCCAAATACAAAAAGGGAGAATGAAGAGTGTTATTTAATTCCAGCAGATTTGATGCAATAAACAAACTTGGATAAATATGAGACTGAAAAGATATATACCGCTTAAGTTAAGGGCAGTAAGGAAGATGTTCAAATTGTGCACTTAGAAGAGCTCACCTATCTACACAGCATGCTAGGTTACTTAAAAAAAAATCATGAAGGAAAAAATCATGAAGGACATAACCTGAATGAGCATCAGCTGAGAGTAAAAAAAATGAGGAGTTCTATTAGAATAAGCCTGCTGTAATTTAGGTCACATACAATTTGTCTTCTTCAAACTGTAAACAGTTAACTCCATACTTTTTTTTTAAATCAAAGAGCAAAAAGGGATTAATGCGGAGATGTAGCAAATGGCAGCTGCTGCACAGGACAACTTATTAGCACATTTTGATTCTACAGTCTCTTAATAAGGTACATAAGGGGTTTTTTCGTATGCCCTAGCTTATGTTTTGGGGAGAATCCCATGTATTGAAAGAGCAAGAGTAAAGTAATTGTATAAGCACCTTTGTCCTGAAGCTGCAGAATAATTTTGTCATCTTGTTATAAATAACAAAAAATTTAGCTTTATGATCTTAGCTTCTTGACCCCGAAAGACTATTTGAATTGTGAATGTGCTATAAGGCATTTGTTTTACCTGAACTCTGTTAACTTAGTGGACCTAAACTGGTATACACCAAAAGCATCTGGTGTAGTACGAAGACTTGGCAATACTTTCACATGATTAAAAGTAATTTATTTCCTTTTCTTTCCTGAACCAACCTTTTTGAACGTGATGATCCTAAGGATTTCGTTCTTTCTGAAGAGCTGCTGCCCTAAAAACAAGAAAAAAAAAGTCACTGCACTGTGACCAAGACATGTGTCAACAAAACGAGCTTCTTCCATTAACTCAAACACCACCGAAACATCTCAGAAGTCACCAGCTCTAACAAAACAAAATAAATCAACAGAAGCATTAATAAAAAGTGACACATTTTCAATAGTCAAGCCAGTTCGGTTAACCAAAACCCATACATTTAATTTAAGCAGACTTAAGACTTCAAGGAGTACTTGTCATACCTTTACAAACATGTTTTAAAATAGGTGTCACCAAACTCTAAGTCGCTAACCTCATGCTCATAAACCTCGCTAACCATGTATCTTGAGAGAAATTAAGAGAGAGTGCTGTTGTAAATTGAGGCATTCACAGAAAGGCACTGCACATCTCAAGCACTCTCCATGAAACCGAGGAAATTTTGCCCTTGCAACTGTCAGCTCCCACCACCATGCTGCAAGCTCTCGGCTTTCTGGAGCTGGGAAAAGGTCAGATCAATGACCATCCTGACTCACAATCAGGCCTGGGGCCTCTGAGTCTGTGCATCTTCACCGCAACGTTAACTCTCCCACGATTAACGCACAGAATGGTCTAACTCACCTCACAGTGTAAAACGGCACTGAGCACACACACCTGTCTCCATACTGCTGCACATTTTCACTTTTTATGCAAGTCACTGGGATTCCTCACAGCACCTCAGTGCTTACACAGCTCTATGAGCATCTACTGTTATCTGAGTAATACGGTGTGAGCGTAAACAAGGGAGCAAAAATTAAACAGGAGTCTGTTTACAAACAATTCAAAGAACAGAATTAAGGAGAAAAAATATTAACTGAATTTCTTTAAAAAGAAGTCACTCTGCAATACGCTCGGTCTGAATAAATTAACAACACTGTGTTTCCTAGCAAAAACACAATCGTACGATTTAGGCAAGCCTAAGTTAACTCTCTGAAGTACATTAGAGACATTTTACCCAGGAATTATTGTACATCAGAAAAAAAACAGTGAAATCATCCAAGTAAACTTGTGTATTTCAATCATTTAAAGAATGGGATGAGGGAGAAGCAAGAAGGCTTGCATATGCCTAAATCACATTATCATTCAGAATTTAAAATTTAAATTTATTTTATAATATTTTACAACTGAAGTTTCTATTCCACAGGCAGTATTTGCTGCATATTGTTCTGACAACATTCTTTGAGCGTTTATTGTAAACAGCAACCAAGTGAACTCTGTTTCCTACACACCATACATTCTGTACTAGTCACACAACTAAAAATAAAAGCATTTTTATTCCTACCTCTTCTCTGTTGTTCTCCATTGATGTTGGACTACCCTCAGGTTCTCTACTTTTACCTACAGAGAGAAAGGACAGGAACCCACTGAAACGCATGCGATATTAGCAATTCTTCACATTGCATCTCATAGCGTCGTTTATGTTTCATCAGCGTGAATAAAGATGACTGTGTAACTTTCACAAAACTTTGCACAACAGCAAAACACAGCTGACTGCATGGCATAAATTTCACAGAAACCATATCGGAGTTACTTTCAGTTTTTTAAGTTGCTGCTGGGCTGAAAGAGAGCCTTCCCACTGTTGAAGACATGAGAGTGCAACTGTATATGCAAGGATAATAGAGTCGGTGTGTTGGTTTTTTAAAAATCTCTAAGAAGTTAAGTATTTTTCTTACACATTTTGACATTAAAAACACCATCTTAAGTCTAGGATCATGGAACCGCACACAAAAATCAGTGTATGATAGGGAATTCTCATTTCTTGATCTTAGTAGCTGCGGAATATAAAACCTAAAGACAGGCAACTTATGACTATCTGTTCCATCCACCAGTCCTGGTGATGGAGGGGAGTTTCTAGTTCAGTGGTTTAATGATACTCGTACAAAGTTGCTCAAAGACATAGTAATAGCACGATTTTAATAGATGCACTACTAAGAAACATGCAAGTATAGTGATCGTGTAATTACAGGATGAGTATCATTACCAGTTGTGATAACAGCATGAGACTGTTGGCATTGCATCTCACTATTTCCTGATCCTTTACTCTTGGGGGGGAAAATAAAACTACAGTATTTTATATTAAATAAATAAATAGAAAATTTCATGCTGAGTATTTGACTTTGGCTAAAATGTACCCGAACAATTTAGCCTAAATTACCCGGCCATTTCTGCATGCAAAGCTGGAGAGGGGAATCGAAACAGATAAAGCTTCTGCCCCCACCCCCTTTAAATACATAAAATCTCCTGCATGGAATATTAGTGGCTTTCCCCCATTTTGAGGGGAGAACCTGAAATCTGGCAGAAGGGTTCCATTTCCTTTGGAGATGGGACCTTGTGTCACTTCTACTTTTGACCAATTTTGCCCAAGTACTAAATCTATTGAAGGTAACACGGTTTGTATATGCTTAGCACAGGTTTCTTCGATTCTGGTAGATAAAGCCTGCAGATTCTGCCTTCCGACCGCCCATGCGCTGCTCCCGAAAGCAACTGAACATGCTCCCTCATCTCAGCTTCTACGTGTGAGCGGACTGTACATGCGCCATCCCCGCATTAAGACCGAGCATGCTGCGTCCCCTCCCAGCTCCTAGCGCTGACCCAACTGCACATGCTCCATCTGCTCCAGGGCTAGGGGAGCACAGGATTTCCCCTGTGACTGCTGCTCCAGGGCTGGTCACTTGAAACAAGAGCAGGAAGTCAGTCTCTCCTACGCTCTCAGTGATCCTCCTGCTGGCACCCACGCAATGTAGAAGGAGACATCCGATTGGAATGCAGAGAGGATAAAGAAACATTATTAAGGCTGTAAAATCAAGCGCTCAAAAATTAAGAAAAGCCAGAATCAGGGTCATAGCAGTGTAATTTCACTTATCACTCCTACAACCTAAGCATTACAGTACAGTTAACTCCACAGCAGTGCACAAGATCAAGCACTCAACGAGCAAGTGTTTCATATTTCAATTGACCTGTGTTCAATTGACCTGTGTGTGTGGCAAGGACGTGCTCCAGCTTCCCTGAGCCACAGCTAACCAGCTTCATCATCATCATCACCTCTCCCCTTACAACACTCCAGTTAATAATTTATATATCCGCCGAATTCTGGAACACAATGAGATCCTGGACTATAAGCAACTGATCTGGCCCCAGTCTTGTCCAGCATTTACAATGAATAAGTATTCGGTGGTAAAAATATATACATATATATATCTATATGTATAGATATAGATAGATAATATCTGTATTTATAGATATAGATATTGTAGTTCCTAGAAACATTAAAATTATGCACAGAAAGCTGGGAGGGGAAGTAACTTGCACGGTTAATTCTGGCATTTCCTAATATTTAATTCTTGACTTTTCAACTTTAATATGTTCTCTTTTTAAAGAATAAAATCCCCAAAACAACACTGAAGCATGTCTGCTATTAATTAGTCGGCATACCTCTGTCTCAAAGTAAATCTGTATTTTGAGGCAAGCAGCCAAATTCTACTTCAAAACCACAGCAGATAAAGGGAATAGATTTCTTTCAAAACAGTATGCTCCACAGCTCAGTCTCACTTGGAAATATGTACATCTCCATCAGTTTATTATTCCGTTTAAGAAATTACTCGTGGGATACTTTCTCCAATGTTAACATTTAATCGGACGTTGACACAAGGCAGATAGCACCACACGGCCGTGGACTCTCAAGATAAAACACTGAATGAAAAATCTCACACACAGGTTTATTACTTGTGACAACGGTTTGAAAATGAACTCCACAGCACAGCCAACACACTCTCATTCTCCTGTACCCTATCATTTCAGCACAATTTTTAGCTCAGGGAACAGCAGAGTCTGAGAAGTTGTGTACCTGTCAACCCAGTGCCAGTTAAATTTGGAAACAAACTGTACTTGGTGCTGTTATGAAATAGTTTCACTTTTTTTTTTTAAATGACTGTCATCAAAATAAAACGTTTACAATTTGTTACTAATTTCGAACCTGTAAGCAAAGACTTTAAACACCAAATTTGACGTACTATAGCGCTGTTTTTTTTGTTTTGTTTTCTAACGTTTCCATATTAAACGTAGAAATAATTTTTAAGTAGTTACGGAAGCATAACCTCAAGAACTTCTTCCTCAACTACACGGACCACAAAAGCTTTACTTCAGCAGAAATAAAATTCTGCCCTTAAACCTTGAGGAAAACTGAACATGGAACCCCTGCCAAAGCAAACACATGCATGTTTGCCTTGCTTCTCATGTTTCACAGAAGGTAGAATACCACCACTATCAGCTCTATTCACATTGAGAAAACATTCATAACTGAAAGAAATATTGCATCAAAGGCTAGACACATTTATCAAGATACCACCACTTGATTAAATCACATTAAGACTTGGTATAATTGCCCCAGCGAAGTGTGATATAATGAAATCACTACACAAATCTCTTGGACTTCAGAACCATATGTACGTTCAAGCTGAAAACAAAAATGTCTTTTTTACCTATGGTTTTGTTTTTAGATAATGCTGGAGGAGAATTTGCGTCCTCAGATTCTTCCGATGAGTGAGCCAAGAAGTCATGGAGTTTCTGCACCAATGTATTCAACTTGCTTTCACTGTCAAAATACAAGGAAAACTGGAAGTTACCTACACATCTCACACTAGTCCAGCAAGCCTGAAAGGAGAGATGTAAGTCCCGATTAATACATACCTATAGGAGAAACACAATTATTGCCTAAACATTTGGTTCCACAAGGGGAATATCAAAGAAAATTTAAAAAAAGATGTAGTTTTATTAAATATTGTGTGGTGTTTTTTTTTTTTAAAAAAAAAAAAACAGGTGCAGCCTTTTTAACAAAGCACTAAGGACGTGTTAACAGAAACAATAAATACATTTTAAACTGTTTTAAGCTAGATAAACATGACAAAAATCCAGGAAAATCTGAGTGGCAATGCTACTATGACATGGACATAGTGGAAAAACTAATTTAAGATTCTACTTTGTAAGAAGAATCTAAGGAGGTACGAAGCTGAACAGGTTAAAAAAAATAAAATCTTGATTTGTTTATTTAAAAAATAATAACCTCTGGGGATACAAAATTCTACAAATAATATATTTTTTTAATCTACAAGGTAACTAACAGGTCCGTTGAGTGTGACAGATCTACCTGCTTACACAAACCTTATAATAACTCAACCTCACACATTTACGCACACACACACTGTATCCTAGATTAGCTCTGTCAAAAACCAACCAGGTACGATCAGATCATGTCGTGATCTTTTTGTACCAGTATTCGTAATTAATTTATAAAGTGCACTGCCCTGAGAATTTTCACTAGGCAGTTTCCGCCACCAGGAACCACCAGTCATGCTCAACGCAGTAAAAAGGCCCCGCTTCTCCCCTACGTTTCTGGGGCACAGGAACACCTCCTCACGATGAGCACTTTATTCCCTCGCGTTTCACGTTGCTTATTTCAGACTCTTTTTTTCCACCCACAGCTTCTACAATTTCCCGAGACGAGGGTGTTTGTCTAACTGCAAGTACCAGCCCAGGGCCAAGGGCAGCCATCCCCCAGACCACCGCTATCAGAAGTCACCACTCTTGGCTGCCTGTCCCTGCTTCCCTCCCAGCTGCTATCAATTCTCCGAAATCTGCCAGCCGATCTGTCTGAGTCACCAAACCTTATCTGCTACTAGATACGGCCTCCCAAACTGCTGAGCTGCACTATCTTCTTCATGAGTTAACCCAGTTAAAGCACAGAGGCTTCTCTTCGCTGTTCTCTAATCTCCTCGTTATTTCCAAAACAGTCTTCTGAGAGAAAGAGGAAATAACGTTTTCTGTCCCTGTTCTACAGCTCGTAGGATCTTTTGAATATTTAGCAGAAACTCAGTCCTCTCACCTTTAGCATCTCTATTGTTTTTCTGAACACATCAATAAATTTATTAACTCCTGACTCTCAAATTAACTACTATTGATGAGGAAAATCACTTGTTTCATAAAAAATAAACACGCAGGTGAGAGATCCCTTGAGCAACGTGTAAAGGGCATCATCATATTAATTCAAATAACTACTTAAAACAGCGAAAAGCAACTGTCCGTACAACAGCATTAAGCATCCATCTTAAAAAAATGTTTAAAATGATTTTCTGAAGGACTCAAAACTGCATTTTGTCAGGAGAAGATTTTTGTGAACGAGGACAGTTTTCTTTTGAGACTGTAATTTTGGACTATACACCATCAATCGCTTGAGCAACTCTGAAAGACAGTACCAAAGCCTGGGTTATTCTCAAGTGCATCTTAAAATTGGTGTCTCAGTCTGTCTAGAAGTCGTTGGCTCTAACTACCGGATTCGCACTGCTACGCAACTGCCAGTCCTGGAACCTGTGCTTCCCTTCTGCCACAGACAGGGCACACCTGGAAAACACCCCGAAGATGACAATGGAACACACGCTTCAGCTTTGAGAGGCTGAGTGCTCTTCAGAAAGGAGCTTAAATGCTCATTTGTTCACATTAGGTTTAAAAAAAAAATGGAAGAGTTGCTCAGGATTATTTGATAGCGGAAATGTGTAAAGAAATTTTATTTCCTATCTCGGTGAAGAATTAATGCATACAAAGAAAGGCAACACAAGGTCAGCCTTTGGTACTAATAAAAAAAGCACCTGGAATTTAGTTTATAAAGCATGTGCTCTTTCAGTTTATAAATAACTTGTTTTGGTAATAGCATCGTAGAAAATGAAATGATCACTATAGCCGAGTTACGTTATTTTTCCCAACATAAAGCACTCAGAACACTGTGCATGCATTTTGTGACCAACGTGGAACATGACCAGCAGCCAGCTATTGTCTCTTAGCCTAACTAGCCTACAAGTATTGTTTTCCGAGCAAAAACATTCGTGCTGACACACCAAAAAATCTACGAACTAATACTAAAAAGCCCCCTCAGCTTGCTTTTCCTCTAGATTATTCAGCATTTTGCACCATAAGCCGGTAATAGCAGTAATAGGTCAAATTTAAGTAAAGGCCTTACACTTCATATCCTTCAACACAAAGAAATGGCAATTTAGGGCAATGCTTTCGCACAAAATCCTCATTCTTTATCATGTATTGTCATAAATTGACACAATAAATTCATCCCAACAGCTAAAATGCGTATTAAAGAAATACACAGGACCAAAGGATCAAAGCACCCCAGGAGCACTAAGGGAAGCAGTCTCCCTCTACCGTGAATCGACTGTGCCTGCGCTGTTTCCTAGAGCTTCCAGGCTCACATGTAAAGAAACAGCTTCACCACCAGTCTAGAGCTATTTCAGCACTGCTCAGCCTAATTAGAACAGGAACGAAAGGAGAGGTGTCCTACTATGATTGCTTTGGCCGTGAACCTGATTTGTGACCTTGAGAAGTCACCGTGCAGGAGCACAGTTTCTTACCTGAACTCCGAGCGGGGGCTGTGCCCAGCCCTCAGTGTGAGAACAAAGCCTGCATCAGGCAAACCGTGCGGGAGGCTAAAGGATGCTCCAAATGAGCAGAAGAGAAGAAAAAGGAAGTGGGAGCATGGGGAAGAGGTGGAAGTGTGGTATCCTCATCAAGCGAACCAGGACATACCACGCCTGATTCCATCTGGCTGTCACCCACCGTCCCCCTGCGCTTACCCCGTTAGAAAACTTGTTCATTCGTTTTCTGTCTGCTCTCCTCGGGCACCTTGAAAGCAGAGGTGGGGAATGCTCCATCTACCGACAAGATCTAGAAGAACATTTTCAAACTGTTTTCCTTTCAACACCTGAATTCCCCGTTATTCCACAGCATCCCACCAACTTTTAGCCGAAGTGCAGCTCATCTGAATTTCAAATGGCTCTGGCAGGCAGCGGTGCAGGAGGCTTCCCAGCTTTGTATCTATCTCCGTTTGTTTACAAACACGTCTTGCAGATTTCTTCCTTTGAGAGTTCTCAACTCCCTCAAACTCAGCACTTGTCTGAAATCTTTGTTTACACCTTAGAAGCAGTTCAAGGGCACGAGTTTTTTAATCCATCTTTACAGTTGCTTCAAGTGAAATCCCAATTATTTTTCACTTTGGAAGCTGCAAAGAAACACTGCAGAGCAACAACGATTGAGCGGACAAAACTAAACAATCCTTAAAAAATACAGAAAATTAAAACCAGATGTTCTTTTAAACCCCTGAACTAGCATCCTCTCCTCCCACAGGACCGCATGTGAATGACAACCACAACAACCCACAGCAGAAGTCTGCATGTTTTAATTAAGACAATGGGAAGAGAAGAGGCGAAGCAGACTGCGTGTGTTAGGACACAGCAAGGTTCGGTGCTGCTGACCCAACGCCACCGGAGGTGCTTCTGATGTCAAGTGCTGGTAGAGATGCATCCAAAGCTCTCCAAGAGAGAACCCAGTTTTCCTACCCTCTCCTATTTCTAAGGCATTATTACCAGGATCATCTTTAAAAATAACTGCTTTACTGTAAAGAAAGCTGAAATTGATGCATTTAATTAAACATCCAGCCCCAAAACCATCAGGAGGCATCCCTTCCCCCCCCAGGAAGTGTAATTTGCTGTCCTAAGTCTGAATATAATCAGGCCACTATTCTGTCACCTGCAGGCCTTCCTAAAAGATTTCCCTGAAGGAAAGGAGAGGAGAGGTGTTAGACTTGCCCCAACGCCATGGTTTCAGTTAAAAGGGCAGAGCCCATCCAGCAGTTTCATACAGAACACATCAACACTGTGGCTGAATACCCAGGAATGAAATGGCTCAAAACTGCTGCAGAAGGAGATGATGAAGATCTACAGAAGCTGCTGCTCCCTAATCAGAAAAGGAGTGAACACACCTGAAGTGCCATAAAAAGCCTACTTCTCTGAGAAAACACATAGCCAGAAAATAAAACGGCCTACAGTTGTATCACTGGCACAAGAGCACGTGCTTTACAAGGGCAGGGCCATAAAGCACTATTATCTTTTATTGGGTTTTGTGGTTTTGTCTTTAAACTCGGCAATGGTTTTCCAAGAGCACAGCAAAACGATATAGCATAGGTTAAATCCCATTACCATTTTGCAAAGTACTCATACTGATGCACCAGTCACACCGAGTGGAGCTTCACAGCCAGGGGTCTCGGGACATGACCCGGCCCCGCTGCCCAAGGCCGCACGCCCCCCGCGCCCATCCGCAGACACCAGGTGCCACACTCACCTCTCTCCTTCCCCTGCAGCACAGGAATTGGTGTGATCCACACGCTGAAACCAATCCAGATTAGCAGTAGCTGTTCCTTCTGCTGAATTTGTTTCCCTAATGACTGCTCGTTGTATAAATGTTTCTGCAAGTGCCGGTGACTGAGATTTACAAACTTCAGCGGCAGCAATACGTGAACTTGAGCCTCCGTGCTAGACTAGAGGGGGTCAGGGAAGGGAGACTAAGAAGCAGAGCAACCTCTAGGCCGGGAGGGAGCTCGGGAGATCAGCCAGCCCCACGCCCCCCCAGCAGGCTGCCCACAGACACGTCCAGCTGGGCTCTGGACACCTCCAGCCGGAGACGCCACAACCTCTCGACATCCAACTCCAG
Organism: Nettapus auritus; assembly: GCA_011076525.1. NCBI lineage: Eukaryota > Metazoa > Chordata > Aves > Anseriformes > Anatidae > Nettapus > Nettapus auritus. Next base: position 16,854,239 of record CM021768.1, read on the forward strand.
CGTTTGACCTTTCTCACAGCAATGGAGCTCCCCTGGGGTCAGGCAGATCGCGGCACGCTGCGCTTACTGGATCCAACGCTGCAGGGGAGGAACTCGGAAAGGAGATGCGACCACCAGCACTTCACTCAACTCGCAGCTTCTGTTCGTAAGGCTTCATTAGCGCAGGTTCCCTCTTATTTGGGTTAGCACTGCCTCTGATCCACAGGGGCTTAATCAAGTGATACCTAGCAGAGTTCAAGACACTTGATGATATGGATGAAAGAACTCTGGAGTGTCAGCACAGCACAACAGGCTCAGACAAGTAAACAGAATTAGTTCTCTCCAGACACACAAGGGGAATGGCTCGAAGTCGTTAAGAGACCCTTTATCACGTTCAAGGAAAATTACACAATTTCTTTTCCTTTACGCGGTACCCAAACAACCGTAACATGATTTGGCTCAGTTATCAGGCTACGGTGAAAAGTGAAGTTTGTTTTTTTTTAAATACACACACACCTCCTTTGTTAGTGGGCTTGACTGCTGTATGGAAGTCAGTAACTTCCACGGTAAAGCACTCTGCAAACTTAAAACCACTGACTGAAGTCAAGCCTTTGAAAACCTAAATATTGTGTTTTCACCTTTGTGAGACAAAAATCACGGCAAACTGAGTACCTTCATACCTCAATTCAGGACATGAAGCCGAAGCTAGCATGTACTTAGCCTGCAAGACAAAATACTGCTAAAAAAGTGGAAGTACGTTTCAATTAAAGGAAAAGAAGGGTTCCATCCCATGACATCACGTCCCTCTGATTCTAGAATCGCCTTCTCCTTTGTTTCACTTGTCTTCCATTTTCTGGAATTTGTCAAAGGCTCCCAATGAGACCTTACTCACTGCAAACTGTAAGAAATAAAGCGTGTTCCTTGAAGTCTTCCAGGTACTCCCCCTCAGGTTTGTTACCAGGTTTTGAGGGTTATAACATTCCTGAAACACAATTTTTTCATTTTCCAATATGTCATCTCAGCGTGCCGCACTAACAATGCTGAATTTACTGCCAAAGTTTTTGTTTCGCTTTACATGATCGATGCATCCACCCCGCAAGACATGTAGTGTTGGATGTGTTGAGACAAATTCCTACAACCGTGCAGCTTTCAGACAATGAACTGCCCAAACTGCACTGAAGTAGATGCTTGGCAACAACCTGGGAAATCAAGGTCTTGATTTTCAGTTTCACTCCTTTTCTTAAAAATAATAACAATTATAAAACAACATCAATCAATCCATCATCCATCTTGCATGACAACTGCCTGGGGCTAGTTGTTATAACTAATTATGACAGCTTAGTACTCTCTCTTTAGTAAATTAGAGAGCTTTACCTACCAGCTCTGGAAGTCAATATAAAGCCTTCTATTACATTCCCACTGCCTTTTTGTCAATTCCATCTTCTCCCTCCTGACTCACCTCCAGAACAACTTCAGTGACCTATCCACGAACCAGTTCGTACTTCCAAACCACCCAGGGACACAAACTCCAGCGATACGAACATGATTTCCTGAGGTCCAGCACCATCCCTGGGCTTCCCCGTTTATACAAGGCGTATCTAGTGATCCCGTCTAGAAGCACCATTTGTCACGGGCGTTTGTTTTTATGGAGAACACAGGACGTTAGTGTTATTATGTTCTGACATTTTCTTTGGGCAGGTTACACACAACCAAAAAGCACCAACCCTTCCTCCCTTCTGGCAGAGGTCGCGAGTGCACGTGGAATCTTCTACTGGTCTGTAATGAAAATGGGAATGTCAAGTTCCCAAAGCGTCAAGGTATCCCTACGTCACGGCAAATTGCTCCACAAACAAATGAAGGTACCTTCAGTCAACCCCTACAGAGACCACGAGATAAAGTTCACAAAACCCTAAGAGACGGGGCTGTACTGAAACAGAAACAACACAGCCGCTGCAGGAAGACTGGCCCTCAGAGGGATTTCCCTTCAGCAGTGGGAACCATTGGCTCGGGGGCATCTAGGAGGGAAGATGACAGCCAGCCTAACGTTCTGATTCTTGAAGAGCGAAGGACCTGCTTATGCCCATTTCACAGGGCTGTGTGGAAGACTGCTAACTTTCACTGTACCTTCAGAGAAGGTGGATGATTACTCCGGACTTACTACGGCATTAAATCGCACGCCTCATGGAACCCTGCAGTGACAGGCACTCAGGACAAAGACATTCAAGTGACTCAAAAACTTAAAACCATACTGCAAGTTGGAACATCTGACGCATAAGCAGATGACATGAAGTTTATTTTACCAGCTTATTACTTGGTACCACCACACTGCCTCCTTCGTAGTCCAAGCGAGTACGATCCAAAATTTCTTCTTTTTCTATTGTTGTGCTTATGCAGCGTGATCTACGCAATGGTGCCAACAGGTCAGGTCACTGTGACAAAAATTCCTCCATTCTTAATAAAATAAAATCAAGTTTTATATACAACTTCGGTCCAAGTATCTTCATCAACGTTTACAGAAGCAGGAATTTTTATGTTTCTTAGTCAGTTACTCCTCTTTTCGTCATGTTTGTCAGCATTCCGAACTTCTCATTTGGATGTAGAAGATTCCTAGGTTCTTAAAATCAGGTTATTCCCTACGTTGTAACTTGAACGCTCCAAAATCAGTGAACTAGCGTAGAACAATTACTCTCCTTTTGAGCAGAAGTCTATCTTCCAGAAGTAGTGGGAGACGTTCAAAACCCTGCTGCCTGCATATCCTCTGAACAATTCCACCACCTGTGTTTCTGCACACTTCTTAAACAAGCAGATAGCAGAAGCTGAGACGAACACGTGCAGGTTCACAGCAAGGCAGCAGCTGCCAGGCCAACAGGTCTCGCTGGAAATGGGAGCAAAGAAGTATGCGTGTGCACCTGTGTGTCTGTGTGTGCACAAAAGGCAGGGAGAGCACCTTTGCTTCTCCATCAAGACATTACTGCATCAAGGGCTCGTTCATGGTGCTTTTCTTTTCCCTCTCATTCTCTCCAACTCCAGTATTATTAGAACTTTAATTGACATAAATAAGAAAGTCCTTGCAATGTGTTCCTCAGCTTACAAACCCCATGGCACACGACAACATCATGCCTACGTCCTAACACAGAACTGTTCCTACACAGTAAAAAACTCCTCAAGACGAGCTCCGTGTGGCATAAAGATTAGCAAAAACATTTGGACTGACTTAGAACTGAGTTCATGAACAGAAAATAAATACTCTGGAGCACCAAGAAACATGATGCCATACTACTACTGAATAGTAGGGCCCACTTACTACGTGGGACAGATTCAATCTCAGATCTACCTTGTACATACTTTTTGATCTTTGAGGTTACAAATGAAACTCTGCAACACTCCCAGTTACCTTTCTGTCTGCAGGTAATCTGAAAAAATGAGTGGAAAAGGTACAAGCTTCTGCATCCTCTGAAACCCACTGAAGCATAAAATAAAGCAGCCTCTTAGCATTAATGACAATCTTGTGCTAATGACAACTTAAGAGCATGGAAAGAGTTAAGTACAAACCATTCATGATGTAGACCAGGAACAAGAGGTTGATAAAAAAAGAAGACAAAACAGAATATGGGAAAATGGGAAAAAAATACAACAGCGATGATAAAATAAAAAGCAGAGATGTCCAAATGGAAGAGTGTTTTTCAGAACATGCAATGCTAATTATGACTGTAAAGCAGTCAATAAATATAAGTAGGCAAGTTCTTTTTGCTACAGAGAAATCAAATCTACGCTTGATTTTCAAGGCTTGGAGATGAAAGAAGCAAAATCCGTCAACCAGTATTTCGGTCTACACATAAAACAATTGATCCAACACAAAACTGGTTTAAGCTGTCAAAGTACTTCAAGAACATGGGGTAAAAAGAGGAGTAATAAGGAGAGGGAGAGATGGACAACCCCGTCTTATAAAATGAAGAAAACATGCCGAACAAACTTAGCTGTTGGGAAGCCGTGCACCCAATAACGCCTACTTGTAAGGCTTATGAATTGCATCTAGCACGTGATCAACATCGGCAACGATGATGATCGTCTTGTAAACGTTTTCTGTTAAGTATGCATATATAATTTCCTCTGAAGGTGTAAGTTTTAAAACCAAGTCGTACCCAAAAGTAAAAAACTACTGCCCGCCTAAGTTTTGGCAGAAACTAAATGGTGGTTGTGAACTACTCGCGTCTGAGACAGGCAAAGACACACAAATACACACGCAGGAGAAAGTTTACCCGAGTTTCAGTCCCCAGGACGTGTGATGCTCACTCTAACGTTATAACATGGAAGAAACACACGACGTTTGGGAGGAAACTCCTCGTTTCCACAGCAGCTCGCCCCTTGTTTACACACCTCCGTGGGCGCTTTGCACACTCGCGTGCTGCTGACAGCGCCCGGGCAGAGCCCCCTGAGAGACGTGGATAAACCGAAACCGTACAAAGCCAACTCCGTCCACACTTTAACATGGCGTCTCTTTTTGAACAGGGGCTTGGGCAGCCGCTGGACTTCACGCACACACCCCCCCCCGGCAACGGCGGCTCGGGCGGTTTGGTTAGTTTGGAGAGCTTATTTAGCTCGGGGAGCCCCCGGGAGGGGGAAGCAGCTCGGCGGGGACACGCCTCGGGGGAGAAACGCCTCGAGAGGAAAGCACCTCGGGGATGCAGGGAGGCGTGTGAGGGCGCACCCCGCCACAGCCCTGCCCCGGGGGGCCGCTCCCCGCCGCCGCCGCCTCAGGGGCCGCCGAGCGCTGCCGCCGTCCCCTCCCCCGGCCCCCCGCCGCCGCCGCCGTCGCCATCCCCTCCCCCTGCCCGGCCTCCGCCAGCCCCGGGCCGGGCCGAGCGCAGCCCCGCCCCAGGCGGGCCGAGGAGCCGCCGAGCCCCGGGCCGGGCCGGGCGGTGGC
>CM021768.1:16859541-16878777 GCA_011076525.1 Nettapus auritus
GGGCCGAGGAGCCGCCGAGCCCCGGGCCGGGCCGGGCGGTGGCGCCGCCGAGGCCGCCGGGGGCCGCGCATGAGGCGGGAGCGGGGCGCGGATTCCACCCTCCCCCCCCCCCCCCCCCCCCCTCCTTCAGGGCCGTATTCTCGCCGCGGCGGGGGCCGGCGGGCGGCCGTACCTCATGGGCTCCGCGGTCATGTCTCCGCCGCCGCTGCTCGGGGCGGCCGGGCCGGGCCGGGCCCGTGCTCAGGCGCTGGAAGGAGACAAAGCCATTAGGGCCGCCATCGCCAGCCCCGCCGCCATCTTGTCGGAGGGAGGCTGAGGGAGACCTGCCTCCTGCCGCCTTCCCCTTTCGCCGCCTCCCATTGGCTCCTTGCCGCCCCCAGCGATTTTCCAATTGGGCGGCGGCGGAGGGGGCTGTTGCTAGGGTCGATCACGTCACGGTCCCGGCTTCTCCGCTCTGATTGGCGGCGGGGAGGGTTACATCAGCGGAGGGGGGGGGGGCTGACGTCATGAAGGGAGGGGCGTGACGTCATTTGGAAACAAAGTGCAGTGACGAGGCCGGCCGACAGGGGGCGGCGAGGGGCGGCCCTGGGCTGGGGCCCGCCCTGCCCTCGGCTGGAGGGATGGCAGGAGCAGGGTGTTGAGCAGCCCTCGAGCCACCCCAATCCCTCGCCGAGGACCAGCCGGCCAAGGCCGAGCTGCCCAGGACACGGGTCCCAAAGAAATTTGGGCTGCCCACCTCATTCTCCAAGCACAGCATGAAGACAGCATGCTACAGCCAATGGGGGCCATGCTGAGGGCAATCGAGGCTGGAGGTGTTGAACAGGGAGCCCGCTACAGCCTCGTGTCAGCCCAGCCCTGCTGGAGCCATCGTGTTTTCTACACAGAGTTCTTCAAAGATGCAAACACGGCGGTGCTTACTTGGTGGCAGCGTCTCTTGAGAAGGCAACTGGACTCCCCTGGTTGCAGCTTCCAGATGAACTCATCTCCCCAGCTGCCCAAAACAGAAGGGAGCACCCATACCAAGTCCAGTACGCGTCAGAATTACAAACGGGTGGCAGTTAGTCACCTCTTATAAAGATAACCAGCTCTGATAGCTTTTTTCCCCCCTGCGGAAATAATAAAGAGTTTCACCTCATTTCATCTTGCAATGTGCAAAATGAGGAAAAAATCTTAAGGGAAGCCTTGTCATCTGAAGCATAACTTCTCTTTAGTACATTATTCTAAAAGGCAATGGCAATAGAATAAATAGCATTCACAGACTCCTCAGACATACAGAAGCCTCTAAATCCCAGTGAAATTCTACAAACTGGTCTAGAATTTGCTTAAAAACTTAGCTTTTTACCTGAGAACTGCACCCTGTATTTGCTGATTTTTATTAATGCCAAACAGCAGATTTAATAGATTTTGGTAACAAAAGCTATCTCGCGGTCAATACTGCCATTCTAAAAGACCAAAGCATCACCTGCCTTTTAATCTAAGTCTTGAAGGAAAAACAAGTCAGCGTTAACTCTGACTGCTACAAATTCACTCAAGAAAAAATGCCAAAAGCCATTGTAATTTTTACCCACCCAGCAGATTAAACTGGAAGCATTACCTATTCTTAGCTCTGCATCAATATCTCAACTGTGTGATTAAAATAAGACAAAACACTTACTTTCAAGGGATTCAGTCTTCTTTATGGCAGACTATTGATTTAGAACTACACAGAAACAACACTAAAGTAGTAAATACATCTGTATCCTTGGGAAATGGCAGGATGTATTTAAAAAGCAGCTTAAAAATAAATTTGCCTTGAATTCCTAACTTCTACCTAAACACACACATTACAAGGAAACCGTAGTGCGAGACAAGGGCCAGATAAAGTAAGAATCTCCCAACAACTACTCCAAAAGACGAATTCTGATTCTATCAGGTTGTCAAAAAACAGGTTGCAGGAAAACAACAAAATCCAGATGTGGACAAAGATGGTGTGAATCTCTAAAAACCATTCTGCACAGCTAGCATACCTACATTCAAGACTGCCTTGCACAGAGGACCACTTCCCCAGAGGCTCTAATAGGCACTGCTGCTCCAACGTACTTGGAGGAATAAAGATTCAGAGCTTAGCTAGCAAGAGAAACCAAGGACCGCTGTTGAGCCTCATCACTGATTGCTGTCACAATAGTAGTAATTAGTTTTCTTAAGTAGATATTAGCCTACTTTTATGGGAAAATGGCTGAAAGATGTGCATACTTATCAACTGACAAGAGAATATTTTAACTGTATGTGCTCTTGACCTAGAAATACAAACTACATATACATTTTTTTCAGATTCTTCTCCATGATAAAAGTAGCACAATTAATCGAGAACAGTGTGACGCTGTTTGAATTCATTTTATAGGAATGCTCAAGATCTGAGTTTTTGAATGATATAACGTGCAATGAAACTCATTCTCTATTCATTAGAGAATAAGCATAAGAAATGAAAACAAATGACTGCTTACTCAAGAGCCTGAGTTTGTTCTTTCTTCTGCTGTTATTCCTTTTCCATTAATGAAGTTCAAAGCGATGGTGTGGAACCAATTCAGTAGTAGTTTCTATTCAATAGTTGAAGCTTTTCAACATGAGAAAGCCGTAAATATCAGGGTACAATAGAGAAGCCAAGTGCCAGTACTTTTCCAAATCATTTGTGGGAATTAGTTTCTCATGGCAGATGAAATTCTAACCTCTTCAAAACCACAAACACACATTCACCATGGGGTTTTTGGGTAAAGACCTGTTCATTTTTAAAATGCGCTATCAGAAACCATAGCTAATAAACCATGTAGAACTACAGATGATTATTTTCTTCCCACAGTTCGTATACAAGATGTTCCAGCATAATATGATAGAGCAGCATATCCAACATATGAGATTCAGGCACCTGGTTTTCTCTGGCCATTCCTAAGCATTTAGGAAGTAGAACAATTGACCTTCTTCAGCACTTTCTAAAAAAACCCTGCTTTGATTTGTCAGGAATATAGACCATTGATAAAAGTGTACTGTCACGCTTACTTTTACGCGTTTTAACTAGGCTCAGAATGGGTAAGAAGTCCAATAGTTGTGACTAGATAACTTTTAAAGCCCCCAGGCAGCCATCGTCTCGTAATCCCCAAACATGAATGGCTGTCCTGTTACCTGCCAAAAGGTTTAACACATTCTTACACTCGTGTTTAAATGCATACCTTAATCATGTGATGGCTTAAATACATCCAGCCACACAGACATCATCAACCGTGGGGTGACGAGCACCACACCATACAAACTAAGCATATCTAAGCATATTTTCCATCTTATTGTAGGACTGTACAGTCATGCCCCTGAACTGCATGCACTTCTGAAGCTCCTTCATAAAAAGCCAGAATGGAGGAATGGCTATCAGGCACCACTACAAAGATGTTCTCTGAACACTACTATGGTTTTAAAACAGGAGCTTCCAGTAATCCGTGGATTAACAAAATACATTATCTAGATTAATCCAATTTGATTTACTCACTTGCGTTGGGCTTACTTTGTCAGAGAACTGCTTTAATTTTAGCTGTTCCCAAAATACTACAAAATACACCTCAGCATCTTCTCCAAAGTAGAAAAAGCAGCAATCTTCACAACCAGCCACGTTAGCAAAACTGCACAGTCCATTTGCAAATACAGACTATACCATTTTCTGCTTTTATTATAATAAATGTTCTCTACAAGGTGAGCTTTTAGTTATTTCTGAGCTGTTTAATGGCTCACTTGGTAGAGGAGATGGCCTCAAACACCCAGTTTTGGCATTTCAGTTTTCTAATGCATTTCTTCTTCCACCTTTGTTCTACTGGTCTAGAAATGTGTTATACTAGCCAGTCAAGCAAGATGCGTGTGCTGATGGGCCAAAATAATCACCGTGTCCCAAATATAGCTGGCTATTGCCTCACCTGCTATACAAGCCAAGTAGTTTTTTTTCTAGGATTGAACGCTCTCTAAGTCTGCTACAGGTTTGTGTAAGCACTCAATCATCCTCTGCTCAACTATCACACCTGTCCCCTTCTCCTTGCACTTCATCTTCAGCCTAGAGAGCAGAAAAAATGTTGGGAAAAAGTAAACATTGTTTTAATTTCATACATCAACATGGGAATAGAAGAAAATCCATAAAACTCTTAACAGGTATAGCACCTTAAATGAAGTCCAACATGTCCCCACCAGCCAACAACACGATGCACAACCGTTTAAAGTTGGTCCATATATGACAATGCTTTTTAGAGAAATAGAATACAAGACAGATCACATCCAAAAAAAAAAAAAAATCTGAAAGCTTAAGAAAACAACATTGCTTCTTTACAATGAGACTGTAAGTCACTTTTGCCTGCACAGCTAACTGAAGTATGACCAACCAACCTAAAGGTTTCTTGGAAGCACTCTCAAAACACCAGAAGGGCAGAAAGCAAACATCACCTATAGCAGCCCAGAATTGTTCCAGGCAAATCCACAGTGCTCATTAGATTCCACTCCTGCAAGCATTATCTGTCTAGGACTCCAAGACTTACCTCAGGACAGCTGTCAATGACAAGTGAAAAAACATGCAGCCTTTATGGCGTTAGTTGACTACACAAAAAGACCTCTAGTAACGTCACTTTGCGCTGCAGTTTCCTGCATAAATACCATAACATAATACAATGCACTGTTAATCTAAGCTACTCAGCCATATTCAGGTTATTTACTGCATACACTTATTAACACATCGAAGCAACAGTAGAAGAAAATGGATGCTGTTTTTTGTTTTATGATGAAATTAACGAGACGGAGGCGCATCAATTAGATTTAAAAAAATTTATTGAAAGTTGTCCAAAATCCAGCCAAGCACACATTTTATCCATTCCAGTAAGACTTTGCATTCTGTATGGCATCAAAAAATGCATCTCACCAACGCGCTGAAATGTCAAACAGCTAAATTAGCAAAGTTAAGGCACTTGAGCTCTGTGTTAATTTAGCAAAATTGCATAAGAAAAACATTCTACTTTGAACAATATAGTTCTTTTTGAGCTTAAATCTAAAGTGGCCAAATCCTGTAACCCCTTGAGACGGGAGAGAGGCAGAAGCAGAAGACATTTTCCTCTGACTAGAAACCTCCAAGGCCACCATAGTCTACAAGAGGGAGTATTACTGAAAAAGGCCACAGATTTCCTATAGCACAGATCCTGAATTACACAACAGTGGGGGCTGAGGCACAAGGTCTTCTATTCGAGAATCCTCAAGACAAAGCACCTTTGTGAGATGGGAGCACAAAAAGCACATCCATTCAACTGTAAGGCTAACAAATCTTTCCTGGAGTAACAATATTTATCCTGAAATTAGATAGCTCTGCCCACTCCCACATCCTCCCAAGTACATAAGGCTGAAACAAAACTTGGAGAAAACAGAGAACATGAGAGCTTAAATAGCGACCAAAATCTGACACCAGGAGGTTTGAGCAGTAACTTTAAAGCCAGTTAGCAACCTGTAATTCACATGACAGAAAGTCCGTTAACTTTGTAATCAGCTTTTCAGTTTTTGTTTTGTTTTGTTTTTGGGCAGGGGGAGGAAGTGTGGATATGCTTCACGTGGCTCGGTGAATATTTTTTCAGCTCTAAGCCAGTGCTTACAAGCTAATTGATGTAGTTTCAGTATTTGGCAAAGAAAGCTTTTAATTATTAATTAAACAAGTTGCTCTGTAACAAGTAGGGACTTCAATCAAATCAAGAACAGCAGAGTTTATTGTTTTCGTAATTTAGTGGGGGAAGACAAATAAGAACACCTAGTTTTTTTTCCAGTCCTGAATATCAACTATAAAACTTATTAGTAGATCACCCTGTGAAATGTTAATTTAAGTTTTAATGAGTTATTTCTACATGAAGAATTCTTCCTTCATCTGTGAAGCGATCTCCTGCGTCATACAGCAGTTCAGGGCTCTTCTCAGCATTCAGATCCAGCTCTAGGACACGCACATACCGTAACGGAATCTGAAGCATGCTCAGAGGGTCACACACAGACAGAAGGAAGAGATATGCAGGTACGTGAGGAGGTTTCATCAACCATGAAAAGGCACGACAGAAAAGCTACCGTCACCTGTTACGTGTGAATAAGTAGTAAGTATTTGAAGGGAACAAAACCATGGAAAACAGATTATCCAACTGAATTTAAAGTACTGTTCCTGGTTAGTCTAAGGAAACACAGTAGTCCTCAACACAAAGTTCTGAACTTTGTTAGATTCAAAGTTGTTTCTGAAGATGTAAAGCTTATGAGAGAGATTGCATCTTAATACTCTGTCCTTCAGAGCACATTGCTTGTTTTATTTAAGGCACTACACGTTGTCTTTGGTTCAGTGTTTAACTATCTCATTCAGTGTAAAGAGAGGTAGCATGAACCATACATATTGAGCTCTTCCGTTCCATCCCACGCAATTTCAGAGCCACTGCCTTTCTGATGTTACATTCTGGAATCCTTTAACTCATTAGGAAACTGCAGGGAAAAAAAAAAAAAGAATGCTTATTAATTTTGTAAGAAACAAAGTTGTGCAATGTTCTATTTAGCTTTCACATATACCTAGAAAATCAGAACAAGAAACTGGGCCTGCTGCAGCTAAGATACAAATAGCTGTGGCGAAAACCACTTAAAAGCAAGCCTTCTAGTACCTCTAAAGCCAGAGCAACCACATCGTGCCTTCTACAGACTCAGAAGTAGTACGTAAGACCACAGCACAGAACAGAATAAAGGCCAATTGGTTGTTCAGCAAGGAAGAAACTCAGCTCTCTTCTGGTCTTACCGAAGTCCTAGTGGCTAACACGTTTTATGAATGAGGTATTTACAAATGCAAATGATCTGACTTCTGCCTAAGCAGTTACCCAGCCTGTGGATATAAAGAGATTGCAACAGTGGATTCGTAGGATTCCTCAATACACATCATGGATGCTTTTGAGGAGTCAGTAGAAGAACATCGAGAAAAGGCTTTTTTGAGCAGAATTTCAGCATTGGCATGAAAATATTGGGCTGGCATCACACACTGCAGCCGTATGCACTTTGCTAAGGGCTGTTAGACAAGAGCACGAGATGTTTCACAGTGAGTTAGAGCAGCTGCCCTTGAACCTCACAGTTATGATAACAGCCAATAATTTCAGGAATTATAAACTATCTTCAGACCTCTGGCTTCACCACGGCTACAGCCAAAACGTACACTCCCAGTCTCAGAAAGCAAGATCACTGAAGAAATACTGAAACTGAAAATAAATAATGAGGAGAATTATTTTGATTTTAGCAACTGGCCTTCCGCCTGAACCTCATTGCTTGAATCTAATCCAGATGAGATTGCTCGTGGTGATTGGTGTTTATCTGTAAGAAGTAGAAATCTTGAGAAAATACATCTTCCATGTCCTTGTGTGTTACAGACTCCTATGAACCCACCGATGCTCTCTCTCTGCATATACCTGCAAGGTAACCTGTCATGACAACTTCTCAGAGAAACAGGACCATGTTTGCCTAAACCAGGATTAGCTTTCCAGACACATTAAACTCTTGGCAGAAGCTGAGATGGTGAGAAGCTGGCCCCTCAAATGTACTGATTCCTTCAAAAAATACCCAAGACACCTGCACCTATCAATAAATAAATAAACCACTCAATGAAGAGTGCTAGACCCCTTACAGAAGCAGTCCTGGAACACAGGCAGCTTTAAATATCAGTATGAGAAGTATTTTGCAACACATAATGGCATGAAAAGGAATGTCCTGCAATCCTGGCTCTGGCCAGACCGTGTTATCCAGTGTTATCCACCAAATAACTGCATTTCTGGTCACTGTATCAGCCTATATATTGCTACTCTTTGAGGAGCAAGTGGAGCATTTTTTAAAGAGTATTTCCCACCAAACCAGATGTCAGGAAAAAAAAAAAAGTGCTTTGCTTCTTTCTCCCTTCTGACTTACATGAACATTACCAGACAAGGAAATATCAGCCCACAGGAACAGATTCATTCATAAATCCAGGTAAAAACTTTTATTTTTTTTTCCCCTCAATCTTTATGCCAATATTTTTATTTTCCCTGTTCTCTGCAAAGCAGACTGCAGTGATGTACGGCTGCACTGCAATGCACACGAGAACAACAAGCGAAGCAGCAGCAAAGCTGTACCTGTACGGGTATCCGTGGTATTTCGATCTGAAGACAGAGAGCAGCCAGCTGAAGAACAACACCACCAAGCCAATACCAGCTATACACATGACTGCAAGAGACGCAGAGTAAGATTATGGTAGTGACAGCTCTCTCCAAAAACACCAGAGCGACTGGGGTTTTTAAAAGCTTTCTGCAATATTTACAAGTTTGGTCAGATGAGACCTTTAGAAAGAAGTCAGAAGGCCAACAGTCCTGGCTTGTATCAGAAACAGAGCGGCCAGCAGGTGTAGGGAAGCGATTTTCCCTCTGTACCGGGCTCTGGTGAGGCTGTGCCTCAAATACTGTGTTCTGTTTGGAGTCCCTCGCTACAAGAAGGACATCAAGGTGCTGGAGCACATCCAAAGGACAATGAAGCTGGCGAAGGGTTCAGAAAAAAAGTCTTATGAGGAGCAGCTGAGGGAACTAGGGCTGTTTAGCTTGGAGAAGAGCAGGTTCAGGAAGACCTTACTGTACTTTACAATCACCTTAAAGGAGGTTGTAGCGAGGTGGGGATTGGGCTCTTCTCCCAAGCACCAAGTGATAAAGACACAGGGAAACGGCCTCGAGTTGCATCAGGGGAGGTTTATGTTGGATATTAGGAGGAATTTTCTTTACCGAAAGGCTTGTAGGGCATTAGAATAGAATAGGAAAGAGGCTGAGTCACCATCCCTGGGGGTTTTCAGGAAATGCGTAGATGCAGAACTTAGCATGATTTAGTGGTGGATTTCAATACTAGGCTAAAAGGTTGAACTAGATGATCTTAGAGGTCTTTTCCAACCTGAATGGTTCTATGAAATATATCAACATTAATTTTCTTTCAAGTTCCTACTGTAAGTCAATTTTATACCACCAGTTTAAGAGAAAAAAAAAAAAAAAAAAAAATCAGTCAGTTCTTCTCTCCCTTACTAACAAAATGGTGCGAGGCATCTTTACAGCCTCCTTTCTCCCCAGGCTACTCTGAATTTTGCTGACCAGCCCCAAATGCTGGTAAAATAACCAAGGATTCACTTGTACTTAAAGGTGGAAAGTATATGCACACGTGCATGCTATGGTACGCATTCCTGGAGTAAAGCAGAAGTGTTGCACTTCTCTCCCACCAGAAGTCCAAGTGTACCAATGACATCTGAGAAGAACTCACTCAAACTACTGCTGCTGCTTCTGCTGCAAACAGCAGCAAAAAAAAAAAAAAAAAAAAAAAAAAAAAAAAAAAACAGTTCTTGAGCCTCAGATACACGACTTGCGTGGGACCTGCCTGCACTTTTGGATTAAATACCCATAATTAATAGCAGCGGAAAAGGAAAAAGATGGATCCACGTACTCCAAACTGAAAATAATTCCTGTTCTGACAACTGAAAGGTTGAAGGATCCCGAATAACACTGTTTGCTCGAAACTAACAGGAAAATATTAAAAATAAAAAAAAAATCAGCTGATATTCACAATAAAAAACCCACAGTGCAAAGGCATTTTTATTAAATATCATATCAAAAATCTTTAAAATCTAACAACTCTTGAGAGAAAGACAAGTATTAGTACTCACTTTTTCTTTTCCCCACATCCAGGTCAGAAGTAGCAGCTTCATGGAGGAGAACCATTCCTAAAGTAACACCACCATCTACGGACACTGTTTAAGGCTAAATCAACAAAATACACCGGACTTAATACAACACACTCACTCCTCCTTTCCTATGTTAACTCCCACCCCATACCTGGGAAATTAAACACTCACTGGAAAAATTAAAGGCTTTTTGGACAACAGGTCGGGGGCAGGAAGCAAGTTTAAAGTTACTCAATAATTGACAACATCTAAGAGAAAATAGACAGAAAGTTTCAAGTACAAACCAGAAGATACGGTGATGTATCTTCTATCTTTACTCAGCTAACAGAATAAATAAAACGCATGCAATATTTGATCTAATGTAGTGACTTTCAAGTAGAAATATTTCAGTCTTTTCTAAGTCTTCAATTAAAAGAAACTTAAGTCCCCTCCTAAATGGAGTTTTCCAGTAGTAATCATTAAAAAAATCTTTGATAAAGAACCCAAAGTTGAAAACTTCCCCCCCCACACACACACCAGTGTACTTAAACATCAATTGCTTACTTTATATTGATGAATTAAGAACGAAAAATGCAACGAAAATGCATCTCTTGCTGAAATTTGGATATTAAGATCTAAGAGAAAAGGAAGAAAGCAGCTGAAGTCACTCAGTTAAAGAAACTTGCTCTTGCAACAGGAGGAACTTGTTAACCACAGCAGAGCACTGAAGAGGACAGGTACTTTGAAAGAAGCTTTGAAATGAGACAGTTTAAGTGAGAAGCCAGTGGATGTGTCTGTAGTAAGTCTGAACATATGTATGTTTGTATGTCATAAAATGTAGACAATTCGGGACACTGGAGCTGCAAGGCCAAAAAACAGGATTAAATAAAAGAAGGAGAAAATAAGGCACAGGCTGATACAGCTGACAAGACAAGGAAGAAGGGCTTGATTCAGAGATGACTCTAGGTACAGACGATGGATCAAAGACATGCATGTGCAAGCAGAAGAAAAGAACGCTGGATTTCAGCATACTGCTGACACTCCAAACATTTTTATACAAATGAGAAACAAAAAAAAAAAACCCTTCCAGCAAGATTCCGCTTGCCTCTCTTGACGGCTTAACACCAGCATGGAAAAATCCTGACTTGTTAGCATTAGAAAGAGCTAAAATTAAAAACAGAGAAGGTAAGCAAAGAAATTAAAGAAGAAACACCAGTAACAAAGGAAAGAATTCAACACCAAAGCAAGAAGTGAGACTGAAGAGGCACATACAGAAAAGAACAGGGACTATCCTGAAGAACCGTTAATGTTTAATGTTATCCCGTTCAGTCACTGAGCAAGGAAGAAGTTAGAGAGAAAGCAGTGCTTTTCTATTCAGCTTAAAGATCACTGTCATTAGAAAGGCATAGCTGTCAACACAGAAAGGCTCTACAAGCTTCTGCTCAGCATTAGGTGACAGAAATGAGCCTTGACAAAATGCTCTCATAAAAGAGGCAGCAGCATAAGCTAACAGAAAAATTGTCACCACCAACTTGCATCTCAGGAAGAAGGATACTAAACAGAAGAACAATGTGCGTTTCTGCAACAAATTGGGCTTGGCTGCTTCCATGGATATAGCTCTGCAAGAAACAAAGAGCAATTGAATTTTAGAAAGACTGGAGTCAACTTTCAAACAATTAACAACAGCTATTGAGCTGGGAACTGGGTTTTGCAGCGTCTCTTTCAGGAGACAGAAAATAAGTTGTAGTGTGAACCTATTGCATACCGATTTACGTTACTGGTTGTGCACCGATTTATTTTGCAGCAGCATCAGAAATCCTTCTACTACTGCGTGTAAACAGCCCAAAGTACCGTGCAGACTGTAACAACAGAAGTGTAGCTACAACCTTCATGATCCAAGTTGCCTGTTTGACAGGGCAAAACACCACACTAATGCCCAAAGCACCCACTGCCTTCCAAGTCTGGGCCACACCCTGGCTTGGATCCGTATTCTACATACATTGCTTCTCAGTTTTGGGACAGTCTCTTCAACTTGCACATGAACCCTACTCACTTGGCTCCGGTGCCCAACATTTGAAACCTTTTTCATGGCATCACAGTAAAAGGAACACCACTAGCAACCTCCTTGAAGCTTTACTCTTCAGCCTTTGTATTAAGATCAAAAAGGTTAGGAATAAGGTAAACAGAAGTAGTAATACAAAACAAAAAGGAGAAATGCTTCCAAGAAAACATTTCAAAGATGAGAATTTCTATTCTAAGCTGGCTCAGACAGGTTTGCTTTTTCTTTGTTACAAGTCTACCAACTGACTTAACAAAAAGTTCAAAATTTGTGGAAGTTAAAGACTGCTGTTGTTCAGTCCCTTACAGGAAGCTCTACTTCACTATGATTACGATGTAATATCCAAGTAGAAAAACACATTTCATAAGCAGATTGACTTTTAGTGGAAGAATACAGAGGGGCCTGACCCACCTAACCAGGCATGAAAGGACAACTCACTAAATTAATTCGTAGTAAACAGCACAGGAAGAGCCAATCCACTACGTGTACCTCGAGAGACGCGATGCTCTTGGTACGTACAGAGTACTCTTTCAGTGCATCTCCTTCTGTATTACGTGCAGGGCAGCGTGTATCAAGACACACTAAAACTGGTTTTTCCCCAATAACAAGATTTCATGAGTCTAAGATCAGTAGACATTAGTTTACCTTCAGAATCTCAAAGCAAGATGTTTTATATGAAGTCAATACATAGGTGTATGAGCTAGAGAAGACTGAAATATGTGAAACTGCCAAGTTAAACAGCACTGTTGAGCGTGTAAGACCTAACAGACACCTTTATTTTGCATTTAGTAATTTGGAATGATTTGTCTTCAGCTCTAGAGGTACTACATATATATGTATTATATATATATATTATAATCAAGACAGAGGAGAGAAATATCACAGGTAAATAAATGCTGCAAAGAAAACATGAAAACAAACAGGAATGGTAAGAGATGGAAGAGATCAAGTCATTTAAAATAACCTACCTTCAGAAACTAAGAAAAAGCATTCTCATCATCCTGCTTCCAAAGCTTACTACTTTTTTGTTAAATATATATACACCTTTATGCTTTGGGGGAAGATAGAGAAAAACAGGGAAGATTAAATAAATGCTTACCTTAGGTTCTGAAGCAGGTGGGAAACCCCTATCCCAAACATCTTGTTAGCAAACAGTTTTGGTGACTCTGCACGCTATCCTCTTTACCCTACAGCATTATTTAAGTATCTTCTCAGCTTTCTGCAACCACTAGAATAATCAAAGTCTCCACAAAAAGTCCCCAAACTCTCTGGGTATTAAAACAGCAAAAATATACTCCAAGGCAACACTTCTGAACCAGCATGTCCTGTTTTCTGCAGAGTACCATCCATATGATGACTAATGCTTTACTGCATGGAAAG
Organism: Nettapus auritus; assembly: GCA_011076525.1. Taxonomy (NCBI): domain Eukaryota; kingdom Metazoa; phylum Chordata; class Aves; order Anseriformes; family Anatidae; genus Nettapus; species Nettapus auritus. The sequence goes on from CM021768.1 coordinate 16,872,687, forward strand.
CACTTTGAGCTGTTTCCAACGTGAAGTGGAACATATTGCTAGATAGTAAATTAATCATCGTATTTCCAGTCTGATTAAGAACTGCTTATTCTTAATCTAGCTCCCGAACAGCTTATTGCTGAACACAGAAGGCAATACAGCTAAAAAAAAAAACCCTAGATGGTGTTTGTCCTTACCCTTCAAACATCACAGAACTAATAACAGCCGTCTTATAGAATTAATCTATCACTGAACTAAAAATTGTAGCAATCACTTCCTCTCAAGATGGAATTGGAGATAACCCTTATCATACAGCAATGACAACAGATTATTCCATTTTGGATTAAGATTGGTATTTTGTGATTGCTTAGTAGCGAAGTAACTTGAGCTGCAAATTACCTACAAAACCCCTCTCTCATGGGTATATTTTAAGAGCAGGCAGATCCTCTCTGAAGCAAATCTGAAGCTAAATTGCCTTGCTCACAGCAGGACAGGTTAGCCTCACTGACTTAGTTAAGAGTGCAGATTCTATTCTTGGCTTCTTTCTGACTTGCCTCTTTTAGTATCAAAGTCAGTATTGAATTTAATCAGTAGAAATATAATAAAAATGCAGAAAAGTAGATAAAAAGAGACTTACCACTTGTCCTGTATGGGGATTCTTATGAGCATAGGGTGGCCCTCTAATGTGGTTCCACATCTGGCCTGACGTCATCGCTAATACAAAACACTGAAAAGGAAAAAAGAAACAATAATCCATAAGGACTTTTTTCCACCCAATTTCCTTTTCCTTTCATAGTAAGAAGTACTTATGCTAAGCATCATCCTATCTTTTACTCATATTAAAAGCAGGTAATCAAGCATTAACTGAGCTGAAAAGACTGAGATCAAATTATAGTATCAGACTAATAAAAAGAGAAGCTAAATGCACCTCATTTTCTTCTAGCATGTTTAAGCTTCTTTAAATACAATAGCTTTGGTAGATTTGAATTGCTCATGACAACAGGCAAACAAGGGCTAGAATTACTCACCAAAGCAGCAAATGCCCAGCCAGTTTTGTTGTACAGAAAATCCAGATTGCTTCCACGTAAATACACAAGGCCTCCAATGACGGCCAGCAGCAGGCCTAACATCAACGGTCCAGCGTAGTTTGGTGGCCTTATCACACGAATCTACACAAAGAAGATCCGTTATTTTACCTCAATAGCATTATATATTATATCCTTACTCGTAACAAAAAACACATTAGAGTGAAAAAAAAAATATAAACACAAAGAACATCCCCACAACTTTGTGTATAATAATTCTGACTAAAGAAATAAGTAAAGCTTCTTCTCCCTTTACTGGTTTACGCACCATTACCTTACCTACGACTTGAGAGCCTCTTTTCCTTTAACAGGAGCAGAAAAGGGAGGAAGGAAGGAGATGAGTTTTATCATGTTATTAAACAGAGAATTTCACAAAATATTGGAATATGGAGTAAGGAAGGTTTAAGATGTAGCATCACAGAATCACAGAGGCTGGAAGGGACCTTAAAGACCACCTAGTTCCAACATCCTTGCCACAGGCAGTGACAACTTCCACTAGACCAATCTGCCCAAAGCCCCATCCAACCCAGCCTTGCAGGCTTACAGGGATAGAAGGTTATATAGACAAGAGCCATCTGGAGTATCTCAGAGTAGACTTAACAACAAAGCACAATTACTTCATATTCTGGGTATTTTGTAGCCAGAACAGGTAACAAGTGAGGGCTGCATAGCTGTTGGTGGGTAAAGTCTTAGTATACATATATAAATACACACACTTACGTTGACATCAGTCCTGTCAGCCACCCAACGAGCAAGCTGCTCAGCTGCAAAGCCGCGCACCTGAAGTTCGTACGTGTCACCCCGTTTAGGCTTCCCTTTAGCAGGAAAATTAATGAAGGTTGGAGCAGAATTCATGTTTAGCTGTATTTAGAAAATTCACAGAAGACACAGCACCATGAAAGGTCTACTTCGCAACACGCTTCCATTTCACCTTCATGGTGCAACAGTCACCAAGTCAATCAGAAACAACAACTACTCAATAAACATATTTCAAAATGACTTTAAAAAAGTATCCGGCACACACTAACTCGTACTTTTAGACCTCATAAAAACAGAACAGGCAAGAATTTGATCTAAGACAGTAATCAATAAGCTCCTCATATGTTCCATGCTCTTTCCTCTCTTAAGCATCAGAAAGAACTTTTTTGATCTCTACCACTAGGTGTCCTCGATGCCTTTGGGGAAAACGAGATTACTTTTTTTTCTTTTTAATTGGGCATACTTTCTAAAGTGATCGACACTTCTTCATTAGTACTCAGATCTGTAGCTAGCATTTCAAAAGATCCAATCCAGTTAGTAGGAGACTATAGTAAAAAAATAGAAATAGTTGTTTTTAAAATGAAGTTCCATCATCTTTTCCTAATGAAGACCCTTCCCCAACACTGTTTTGCCCATAGCATTTCAGTTTTTATTTTAATCTGTTTCTTCTATAAATAGTACTGGCTGTGGAGGAACCTACACAATACGAATACATACAATGATATGTGAAGGCCATAGCTTAGTGTTTCATCAAAAAATAATTTACTCCGGGGAAAAAAATCTAACCAAAATGTTAAAAAATTCCATGTCTCCTTTCCAAAGCTTCCATTTAACAAAGTACCATTACCTAAATTAAGTAACTTTTAAATACTGAGGCAAGCATCTCCTTAAAAAAAAAGTTACAGTTTGCAAAACTGTGATTAATTATTAATTCTATCATCCATGCATGCTTACAAATTGTTATTCTAGATTTTTTTTTTTTAATCTTGTTATATAATTTTAGTAGAAGAAAAAAGAAATCAACAATTCCGAAAGCCTAATCAACCACCCCCTAGTTATCCAAAACTTTTATATCCTTTTATATAACTCCTTTATATAAGGAGTTCAGTATTTTCTATCTTACTTCTCCCTGTATTTTGAGGAATTCCATTAAAAATGACACTGCAAGTTATTACAGGAGACAGACCCAGGAAAGAGTCAGATAAGCCAATACGCTCCTTACACCTATTCCACATTTGTCAGTGCTGTTAATTCTACTGCCAAAATACTGCTGCCCTCTGCTCTTCAATTTTCTTCTGTATCACAGTGGTAGCTTTTAACTTTTCAATTTAATCACTGTAATATTACAGAGATTTAGTCCTTCTAATACATTTTGTATGGTCTTACCCTCATTCTCCAATGCATGAGCTAAAAATAACATTAAGAGATTAAAAAAAAAATAACTTTACCATCTGAAACACATCTGAGCCTTCATCAAAATCGACCATAGCAAAAAAAATCTTATTGGTAAATGCACTGGAATATCGCCAGGAGTTTGCCAGAATCTGGTATTCCTCATCAGCCTGCCTGTAAAAACACACAAAGTGAGAGGCTGTATCATGTGTTAGCTCAAAACACAAATTACAGAACAGTTTTAAAACCTGTAGCCAACCACCCCCTTAACAGGAGCATCTCACCCGCTCCTCCACGTTTATTTTCTTATGTTTAACAAAAGAGAAATTGAGGTCAAGTATTCATCTAATAATCAAAGCACATGCACTTTTAAAAATGTAAATTTAAAGTGCAAGTTTCATCGTGTCCATAACAAGAAGCAGTGCTAACCATGGACAACAGAAATGCAACCCAGTAGATCACAATTTGCTAATCCTTGGGGCACCGAAACCAACACAAGCACATCCACTCTCCCATGTCAGAGGATGGCAAAATACTTAGGACAGTAAAACAGTTATCTTCTGATATCTATTTGAACCTTGTCACCCCCAGATTAATACACGAAGGCCCTAATATATTTAAGGATCTAGAATATTATCAGTGTAAACAAACATCAATCAACATTAATTAACAGCAACTTTTAGACTGCAAGGCCAGCAGTAATTCTGCAAACATTTCCACAGCAGCTCACGTCAGGAAAGCTGAGTTTCCACCCTCTCTCCAGAAGCCTACCAACAAGAGTATTTTCTTTGCGTAACATCAATTATTTTAAGAGAAGAATAAATAACTAAAGACTATGCTGTTTTCCCACATACATATCACAAATTCCCACCAACAACTTCAAAGATAACCCTCCTATAATGGGCGTTAGTATCTTCCTCCTGTGTACATGCAATTTTTACCCTCTTGTTAAATTTGATGACCTACAAAGCATAGGATGACTTTCAAGTTCAAGATTACGAATTAAGCCCATACTTGCACACAACACATTGTCTGTGAGGCTGAAGAGCAGTGAACATCACAATCACAGAGTAATTTCTGGGTGGCGCCTTCACAAAGCGTCGAAATTTGTCTCCGTTCATTCGAATTACAGATCTTTTACTAGCCCACTCCATCAGCTGGTTCACTTTTTCTGATAATATCATCTGAAAACAGAGCCAGAGAAATATTGAGGGTTTGGTGTGTGTTATTTCCTCCAATCTCTTACAGCACGGACTTGAGGGTTTGTATTTTTGCTATGACAAATGGCTGCACACTGTTCATTAAAGATAACGACCGCATGATGGGATGCTTCATGAAGAGTCTCAGAGGCACTCACAGCGCCTGCTGACCATCACATTAATGATGTCCATTTACTGCAGGCACTGATGTGGCTGTCAGCGCAGCAGTACTTGTTCACACTGCTAACGATAAGATTACTTTCAGCCACACAAGACACCCCAAACCTAGTCCTGTTAGTATTTGATATGAAGCATCACACCTGGGGGAGATTTCACAACTCCTGAAGTAGAGCAAGCGCTAGTGCTGGAAACACCACGGAAAGGAGCTCCACGTTTGATTTTCAGGAGAGATAAAAGAAAAAAAAGTGATTCTGTAAATGCCTGCAGAAATCATGAGTGACCTGCACGTTCTCCTTTATAAATAAATAAATAAATACGTAATAATAATAATAATAATAATAATAATAATAATAATAAAGGAAAGCATTATAATGTCATGCAAAAAGCACAATTAACAGAAACTCAGCATTTACCACAAGCTACGCTTGCACTCCTTGTGAGCACCCTGAGGACCAAATGCGTTTTGGCAGACAACAATCACCCCTCACCAGCTCACCCCGAAACTTATTCAGGAAACCTTTAAATGCTAAGAAGGCAGCATGGAGAAATAAGCGGTATCTTCGCGACTACACCCAGAAACAGCTGCCCAAACCCCTCAATAAGCCCCGAACCCCTCGGGGGCTGCCCCGGCCCCTCACCTCCTTCCGCTTCTGCCCCGCCGTGCGCGGCCCGCCGCAGGCCGCCAGCAGCAGCAGCGCCAGCACCGCCAGCGCCGCCATCGCTGCACCTCGCTCCCAGCGCCTGTTCAGCCCCGCCCGGCCGTTTCCTATTGGCTGTAGCGGCTGTCCGTGTCTAGCCGCCGGGTTTCGATTCGCTGAGGTGGCTGTCAGTAAGGCTGCTCTAGGCCAATGGGAAGGAAGCAAGCTGGAGGAGTGTGATTGGCGGGCGGGCGACGAGGAGAGCTGAGGGGAGGGAGCGCGGCGCGACACGGCGGCGGAGACTCCTCAGGGCTTCGCTCGGGAGGCTGCCGGCAGCGCTCGCGGGTGCTGCGTTAAAAACCACAAAGCGTCGCCAGGCCACAGTTCCGCTCGTAACTGTCCACCTCTCCCTCAAAAAAAAAAAAAAAAAAAATAGAAAAAAAGAAACAGAATAAAACAATTAGTAGCTTTAGGGCTTCCACAGCTCCTCTTTAATGTTATAACCGTACACACGTCGTTGGTTGCTGTGTGAAAAATGGGGGGTAAAATTATTAAGTCACTTCGACAAACGATGGGTACGGTATCAAAAGCCTCCTGCATTCATGCTCTCTGTATGCCCCGGGGGCGTCTGCGTGAGAGAACGCCGCTCTAGCACAGGGAGCCAAATCCTAACTTTGAGGGGCTAAAAATCCTCCCCCTTAGCTTTTAAGGTCTCTTAGAGATAAAAAACCGTGGAGTGTAAGAATAAAAATGTGTTTATTGCAGAGAGTTACGTCGCTTACACTGCAAGATTGAGATATGCCTGCAGCGAAAAGTAAGCCGTCCCGTGGTGCTCAGCGCTTGTTGGCGCCTCATTTGC